>JAMYHY010000027.1:0-364214 GCA_024586305.1 Debaryomyces sp. S3305
GTTCTACTTGGTCTATAGAACACATATATAATATACAGAGATAAGTAATTACTATATTAGTACCCGGTTTCCTTACATATTTATGATATAAATAATAAATATAAGTTCCTACATATACTCAATTAATTTAAATCGTTCAATGGCAACAATAAGGTCGGCATTTTTTAATATCTTATAGATCAATATTGTGAAAATGAAATGCTATGTCTGTTAAAAGAGATGAGTTTGAAATTAAATCATTGACAACTTTTCCGCGCAATGTGTCCAGCTTTACTTACAAGGACTTAAAACTTTTGGAGAATCCAATTGTAGCATATCAACTGCCTTTAGCAGTTGTGGCCCATGTTGATTTGAATGCTTTTTTTGCTCAAGTAGAGCAGGTGAGACTAAATTTGACCGAAGATGATCCTGTTGTTTGTGCTCAATGGCAGTCTTTGATTGCAGTATCGTATGCTGCTAGAAGATTTGGAATCGGTAGAATGGATACAATTCAATCTGCAAGACAGAAATGCCCAAATATCATAATAGCTCATGCAGCAGTCTTTAGAAAGGGTGATTCTTACTGGTCATATATTAGAGGATTGCCTGATAGATCTATTCATAAGGTACTGTTGGACCCATATAGAAGGGAAAGTAGAAAAATTATGAACATCTTTAGGGAATACTGTGATTTAGTTGAAAAGGCTAGTGTCGACGAATGCTTTTTAGATTTCGGAAGAATGATTTACTACACCTTACTTCAATTATTTCCAGAACTAGGTGATGAGGTAGAAAATATCAACAGTAAACTACCAACTGTTCCTTCAACATTGCCTGATTCTTTGTATTGGGTTGGGGAAATTATCAAGTCAGAGAACGAGGTACCCAATAATGTTCAAGAACCCGAGGCTAATGATACAATAATAAGAGATTGGGATGATGTATGCATGTTAATTGGATCACAATTACTTTACGAAGTTCGTCTACAGGTTTTCAAGGAATTGGGTTATACCACGTCAGGTGGTCTAGGTAAGAATAAGATTATATCTAAAATAGCAGGGGGTTTTTTAAAGCCAGACAATCAGACAATTATTAGAACCAGTCTGATAAATAATTTTTTAAAGAACTTCCAATTAATTGATTTTAACGGAATGGGTGGGAAAACTGGTGATGTGATAATGCAACGTCTTGAAGTACCTCCAGATGTCAATTCCATTTCATTTATTCGTAATAATTTTTCTTTAGAGGATATTCAAAAAGAATTTGCAAATGATCTTCCTTTAGCTCAAAAGATATATGAAATGGTTAGAGGGAACCATCGCCAAGAACTATCATTAAGAACTGATATTAAATCGATGATGTCAAGAAAGAACTTCTTGTCTAAAAATCCTGTTAATAATTTGCATGATGCTTATGATTGGATAAAGGTATTCGCAGGTGATTTATATGGCCGGTTAATTGAGTTGGACGATGAAAGTTTAAATCTACTGATGCTGCAAGAATCCCCTCGAGGCAAAGGCTATATAAGAAGACCTAAAACTATAAGTATCCAGATTTCCTCTACTTCTTATGTGAAACATTCTAAACAAATGCAATTAACGGTGGTACGATCATTGGAAAAATTGAAAGAAAATATGGAAATTGCGGGAATCAGATTGCTTATGGATATACTTGATAATTCTACAAATGTCCATAAGTTAAATAATGGAATAAGTTTGAAGGAATTAGATAAAAAAATAGATAAGGAATACTCAAAAATTAATATAATACCACTCGCTAATATGTCGTTAGTGATCTCAAATTTTGTCAAAAATTCAGATTCAAGTCTAATCGATTCGTATACGGGTAACAATTCAGATATTTCTACTCAAGAGAATATAAGAAGGATGTTTGACGAAATAAATCAAGAAACTAGAATCAAAAGAGAGAAACTAAAACGCTTTACTCCCAAGACGGATGTTACTAGAAGTAAGTCTAGATCGATTTCCAAAGAGGAAGGGGAATATGTTAATAAACTTTTTTCTGACTTCAATTCAAAACAATCATTAGCATCACCTTTGAAGGATCACCCTTCAAAGAATACACAGGGGGCAATAGATTTAAAGACTAAGAATCGCCAGGAAGACAAGAAATATATCCGGTCGTTGTTTCATAAGTTTGAGAGCGACTCAGATGTTATGAACGTGCCATCTAAATCACAACTAGGACAGAAAGACGAAAAGAAGTATAATATTCTAAAGGACTTGAAAACGAAGTCCTCTAGCCAATCGGTTAAATCAAACAAAACGACGGCAAATGACCAAATATTCTTTGATGATTTGGTTAGTAAAAATTATTGTTCTCATTGCAAACTTGAAGTTAAGGACGTTTTTGAGCATCGTGATTTTCATATTGCACTTGAACTTTCACTGAAGATCAATGGTCGTGAGATAAATTCTGAAACTACAAATAAACGATCAGGTTCGCCATATTCTTCAAGGAGAGAATCAAAAAGCAGTAAAGTGGATAAAGGACAGTCTAAGTTACCTTTTTAATATTGATGTCTGATACATATATAGTAATGTGAAATTTAATTTTTTTTGATTTTGTGTAGCTTGACCGAGGAACTTCAATAATTTGAAAACCCAATTCTTACAACTAATGAACATATAGTATTATTAATCAATTTAAAGTCCAAGATCGCCTAGGATGTCGAAACCTAATGATAATGCATTGCCATTCGCTGATGCATCAACTATAGGTATGTTTTATTCTGCCTCATAAATATGCTCTGAAAGCATTTAGTTGTTGTGGGGTATATTCAGTTCGTAATATTAACTCTAAAATAGTACGGGCACATCAAAAAGATACATATTTCGAATCTTCATATCGTTCCCAAGTGCAAGATGTTCTTCATATATTTAAGGGTCAGCGGTTTATTAATACTCATCCCGAAGAAATTACAGTAGCAGCGAAGTCTATATACCTAATACTCACAACATTGATTGGAGCAAGAACTTTGGGAGAAGAGTATGTTGATCTTATATACGTCAATAGAACAGGTAAGAGGTTCCCTCAATTACTCCCCAAGATAGGGTTCATTTTGTCATATGCATTGTTACCGTACTTATTCACCAGGCTAATAAGAAAATACAAACCAAAAGATGGAGATGAATCTAATAACCCAAAGGATGGTACAAGGTACTGGCTAGTTCAGTTTTTCTCTTCATATCCCAAAGTTTTGGACACACTCATGAATTTGCATATCGCTATATTTTATTTCAAAGGAGAATTTTATTCATTATCAAAACGTATCTTCGGATTACGGTATGCATTTGGACATAATAAAGATCCAAAAAAGTTAAGACTCGCCAGGGGTGATTACTCATTATTGGGAGGTATTATTTTGTTACAGTTTTTTGTGAAGTCGTTAATCAAATTCAAAAACTACATTGATGACAAAAATAAACTAATTCATTCTGAAAATGAAGAAAACGAAAGAAATGTTAACGCAATATTTAAAATATCCCAATTAGAAAAATTCAGAGACAAGGTGACTACTAACAATAAACTCTATAAGCAAATCAATGTGGATCTATCGAATCCTGATCATTTGCCGTATTTACCTGAAAATTCAAGGGCATGCATGTTATGTTTATCACCAATGACAAACCCATCTGCAGCATCGTGTGGGCATTTATTCTGTTGGGAATGTATTGTAGACTGGGTAAGAGATCACCCTGAATGTCCTTTGTGTAGACAACAATGTCTTGAACAAAATTTGCTTCCATTAAAATAATAAATTCTGCTGTGCAGAGATTTATATTTGGTATCACATAACGAGAAGATCGTTTATATCACTATTTCAGTCTATATATAAACCATGTATGAATAATGCAAAATATGTACTCTAGATGTAATATTTGATTCACGTGCGGGATAGCGCTGTTTTTATTTGTAGTCGACCTAAGTAAATATTTTTGGCGATAAACGTAGAGTTGATACACTATTCGACAATGAGTTCAAATCAAAGGCATAATGTGCCCAAAGGTGGTGTCGACGAGGACTATCTAGAAAAGTTAGAAAGTAACATTCACGACAATAATCATGATAATTATCATAAGTCGTTTAAACCCAATAAACACAAGTCATTATACTCGAGAGTTGAATCACTGTTTAGATCTGCATTAAAAGTAATACAAGAATTTTGTGTCAGACATAAGAAGGTTGTAATCGTATTGATTACTTTGATTTGTTTGTCGCTTTTTACATCTACTCCATTTATTCCCCATTTAAGGTCAAAAGATCCAAAAGTCGTAATAATATTAGCAGCGAACGAAGGTGGAGGTGTTTTGAAATGGAAAGGACCACAAGAGTGGTCTGTGGAACGTTCCTCAATTGCGAACAAAAAGCATTATGCCAAAATTCATGGCTATGGTTTAATTATCAAGGATATGACACTTAAGAAGAGGTATTCTCATGAATGGAGAGAGTCATGGGAAAAAGTGGATATAATGAAACAAGTGATGAGGCAATACCCTGAAACAGAGTGGTTTTGGTGGTTAGACTTACATACCTATATTATGGAACCGCAAACATCGTTAGAACAACATTTCTTGGATAACTTAGAAAATGCAACTTATAGATCTTTGGAAACATTCAATCCTCTTAACCTCCGGGTTGATTTACCGTACGTGGACTATAATAGTCCAATTGACATGATTATTACGCAAGATTGTGGTGGGTTTAATTTAGGTTCATTTATGTTGAGAAGATCTGCTTGGTCCGAAATGCTATTAGATTTCTGGTGGGATCCTGCAATGTATGAGCAAATGCATATGGCTTGGGAGCATAATGAGCAAGATGCGTTAGAGACGTTATATACAACTCAATCTTGGATAAGAGAAAGAATCGGGTTTCTTCCTTTGAGGAAAATTAATGCCTTCCCACCAGGAGCATGTTCAGAATTCTCCAATGACCCAAGATACTTTTACAAAGAGCGTGATTTTGTTATTAATATGGCTGGCTGTGAATGGGGAAGAGACTGTTGGGGTGAAATGGAACATTATAAAGCATTATCCAAGAGACTCCATAAGAGATGGTGGAAATTTTGGTAAATTTGAACCCTCAGTATCTTACTAAGTATCTTTATAAATTCATAAGTAGCCAATAGTACATCAGTATATATTTACATAAGTATCAATAGAACCTTTTATAGACTTACCAAGTTTGGTAGTATGGTAGTGTGTGGTTCAAATATATGGGACGCCAAATTTTGATATATTAGATAAACACGCCAAACGGTTATAATAGGCTATATTTTTTAATAGTGACATGTCTGACAATTTTTGGTTCAATGATGATGCCTTTCTGGGTAGTAATCAAAACGAAAATAGCAATGCGTCGAATAATGATGACTTCTTGAATAATATTTTTGACCAAAATGCAGAACAACAGCAAGCTCAACAGAATGTACGACCAGCGGCTAATCAATCATCATCAAATAACACACCTTCAGCTCCACAAGATATAAGTCCTGCAGCAATATTGGGACAGCAACAGAGTATTAATCCACAGATGTTTATGAGACAACAGCAACAACAGCTTCAAGAGCAACAACGTTCTCAGCAGCCTCAACAAACTCGACAATCTCAACAGCCTCAACAGCCTCAACAATCTCAACAGCCTCAACAGTTCCAACAGCCATTGCAACTGCAACAACCTCTTCAGACACAACCACCCGGACAAAGTAACCAACATGCTTTAAATCAGGGAAGAAAGGAACAATTATTGAGGATGAGACAACAAATTATGCAACAGCAAATGCTTCATGCCCAGCAAAAACAACAACAATTTCAACAACCTCAGCTGTTAGCTGGATCGGCCGATAATAATAGTAATATGACTCCACAAGCACAAGGTGCTATGCGTCTCAAAAGTATGGAATTACAAGAATCTTCTACACCAAATACGTTTTCAAGATCGCAAATCCCGCATACTGGACCGCCCATGGGTAGTATAGGTCAGTCTCAAGGTCGCCCCCAGCCACAGATGACACAACCACAAAGTGCATCAAATTCGTACTCTAACAGTCCTGTCAACAATATTATCTCTCCACAGGTTCAGAGTAACATACCCCAAAGTCAGCAGCAGACACCTCGTTTTCCAAATCCACAAATTTCTCAACCTTCAATACAGCCCCAAGGGCAGCAAGGTAATAAGCCTCCACCGGCTCAAATCGCTCAATTACAAATTGAATTGTTTTTAACTACTTTGAATGATTTCATGAACCGTCGTGGTTCACCAATATCACAACCACCTGTAGTCAATAACAAAAGGGTTAATTTGTTTTTCTTGTACATATTATCTCATAAACTTGGAGGACCTCAAGCTTTAATAAAAGCATTGCAGCAACCATCTCAACAACAACCTTCACCGTGGTCAACTATTTGTCAGAAATTAGGTCTTTATGATGGAGTAAACATCCAACAAGATGTGGCACTGAAAACTCGGATTGAGAAAGAAGCTGGAAATTGTTATGTTGAATATTTATTACCATATGAGCAATATAACAGTACACCTGATGGCCAGAAGGATATTCAACAAAAGAGGCTTCATTTTCAAAAACAACTTCTCATAAGGTTTCAACAACAACAACAACAACAACAACAACAACAACAACAACAACAACTGCAACAACAGCTGCAACAACAACAGCTGCATCAAGGATCACCAGTTCCAAATGTTTCCCAGGCTCCTCAGCCATCTCATCAAGCATCACCGCCACAGGCAAGTAATATTGCGTCTCCAGTTGTTAACGTGCACCTGAACATGATGCAACAAGCACAAAGTCCGCTAATGAGTCAAGCGCCTACACCCCAACAACAGAGGAAACTATCCCGTGTTAGCAGTAATCAAAATTCTCCAAACGTACAATCTCCATATATGCAGCAACTGATATCTCGTTCAGGCAGTATAGTACAACATGCTCAGATGAATTCGCAACAACAAGCTCAAATGCAGCACATGCAGCAAATGCAACAACAACGGCAACAACAGCAACAGCAGCAACAGCAGCAACAACAACAACAACAACAACAACAACAGCAGCAGCAGCAACAACAACAACAACAACAACAACAACAACAACAACAACAACAATTGCAGAGACAGCAACAAGTAGCATCTGCTAGAAATTCGAACGTTGATATTTTGGGCGAAGGTACAGCATCTGAATCTCCGAGAATTCCAGACCAAAAGGACCCACAGTCTCTTACTCGACCAGGGTCACCTACTTCTGACCATGATGTTACAAACAACCCCCAAGAACCTAATGTTGTCAAGAACTATATTCCAATTCGTAAGGTAATTGAGTCACATGCGGGATATGATATCAAGTCATTATCAACAGTTGCAGGTGAAATTGAGATAACCAAGCCAGTATATTTGTTTGCTCCAGAATTGGGTTCTATAAACATACATGCGCTAATTATGGCTTTAAAGAATTGCAGCTATTCCAATAGAGGAGAGATATTTAGTGCTTTGAACACTTTACTAGTTACAACTTCTGATTCCAATTATGCCTTTAAAATATCTGATTGTCCCGAATTATTGGACTCGTTGGCAACCTTGGGATTAACTGTATTAGATCAACTTACAGAGGATAAGAATAATAGAAGGAAGGAAGATGAATACATTGAAACATTTTCTTCGAATAATAATATTGAAAATGTTTTCAATAGATATGTAAATAACAAGGACACGAATGACATGTTTGAAGAAGATATTACGTACGTAGTTGATTCTTTGACGGGGCAACTCGTTGAAGACGAGGATTCCGATATGGAGATGGATGAGGTTTTTTCGCCAAGTGACTGGAATTCTACGTCTTGTACATCTGAATCAAATAGCCCTAATGCTGCTCGTACTGATGATGAAACCGAATTTTACATTTCAGATTATATGTCTACGTTGCTCAACTTCAGAAAGGAAAATAAATATCACTTTAGCAAAATACAAACAAAGAATGCCATGGATGAGCAAATAATGCTAGTTGATCAATTAATCACTGTAACCATGATATTGCGAAACATTTCGTTTTCTGAGACAAATAGAACCAAGATGTCTAATAACGAAACGTTCAAAAATTTAATTTTTAAGATTGTTAAGGCTATTGCAACTACATCAAAAAGCTTTGTGTTCCATAGAAAAAGGCTATGTTTGTTAAAAGATTGTCTTCTAATGTTAGATAATATTGCTTTCACTGTTGAGTTAACTTCCTTAGAAGAAGCTTTCTTAGCATTTGTATTGATCAGCTCCTTTGGACCAAAATTGGACGCCGGCTTTGACATTCCAAAGGCCAATTTGGATGTCTACTCATATTTACCATTTGGTATCGACGCATTAACGAAATTGTTGGTTAGGGAACCTCATAATAGATCTTTAATGCAAGCTGTGTTAACTGGTACTTTTAATATTTCTCCCTCAACTTACTCAAGTGCTAATACCCTTAATATTACACCAGAGGATCAAGCAGAAACTAAAAGATTAATGTTGGCGTTTTTGGACGGTGACGAAGAAGGCCTTAAATCTGGAAAACTATTAACCAAGTCATTTCAATTGTTTTTATGCTTAATTCCCTATGAGTCAAGCACTTACGAATTTTCGAAGTTCATTTTCACACGGTCTTCTACTGTATCTCAAGCTCTATTTGGAGCAAAGCTCATTATTGATATGATTCCAGTTGAGGACAGCACATCTCCTTTAAATAACATATCGGTATTATGGATCCTTCATAATAAAGAACTTATACTCTCCAACTTATCGAGAATGTCAATGTCTTTAATTGTGGAAGCTTCTAAATTGCATCCTACTACTAATGAATATAAAGGACTATCTTTAGTATTAGTGAGATCGTTCATTATGGTTAATTCATTAGTAAATGATGCCATTAACATGTACGAATTGTTAAACCATGACGATAAACTTAAGGAAGAGATAAAGGATCTTGCAAAGCTCTCTAGGGTTATTCCAGATCCAAACTCAGCATTAGACTGTTTATTGTCTCCGGCTGTTGATGCCAGTTTGAGTAAGGAAGTAATTCGTTTTCTTGCTTTATTAAGAAGATTATCAAAGGACTAATGTATATACTTTATAGACATTTCTTAATATTTTAATAAATAAATAATCGGTAAAATCAAATAATTTAATGTCTTACTACATTGTAATGGATCTAATTTATTTATAAAACTGATTTATTTATAAAACTGATTTATTTATAAAACTGATTGTAATTTAGTATAATTTCTGCACTATCTGTTAGAAAGTAAAAAATTATCCCGTATATTAAATATTTAATTAAAAAAATTCATTTTATGAAACCTCATAACATACAACATATCTATTTTACTTCAAGAATAGGGGTCTTCTAGAACGTGTAATTTGAAGTACTTATGATGGTAGTTTTCTTTTTTTTGCACCCTAATGAGTCAAGGCGATCGAGAAATATCTGGGCCAAACCATAATTATAAATGACTTTTAGTTACAATAATTAGGGAGAGACTAGCATAAATGGATGGATTTATTACGTCTCCTGCTACATATATATGTAACTAATATTGCTGGTATAGGATAGGGAAGAATGATGGCAAAATCTTCTTCATAAGATAGATAGTGATTACATAATACTGACATCCTCGGCACTTACTCGACTTTATTACTTTGGTGGGGTATTCATTTGTAATGATTCAAGACATTAATATATATATATCTGTTTTCTGTATTCTAACGGTAATAGTACTCAAATCGTTGTAAATACTTATAAAATGTCATTTGTCGGCGGAGGAGCTGACTGTTCAGCAAATAGTAATGCTATTGCTCAATTTAACAAGCATACCCAACAAGATAGATCGTTGCAGAGACAAGCGGCAAATCAGCAAGGTATAGTTCAGAATGGTCAAGGATTTAAGAAAGATAATATGATGAATGAGAGGGAAAGACAAAACATGGATCAGTTTATGAATAATGGACCTCCTCAATCAAATTTTCAATTTCAACCTATGAGACATGAATTGAATATGATTCAACAGAACCATAAGCAGCCTAATGTTCAGAATAATTGGACTAATGAGTTTCAGACTAATTCTCCATCGCCAATACAAAGGAGCACGCCATTAACGAAGTCAGGAAGTCCTGCAAATGCTGTAAATGCACAATGGGCGGCCGAATTCCAACAGCCAATGGATCAACCATTTAACCAATCAAACCAGCAACAGTTTAATAATATGCCGAATATGAGAATGGGGGGATATCGTCCTATGATGGGAATGTCTATGATGGGAGGTGGAATGCATCAACAACAGAACCAAATGCAGCATCAGGAGCAGAACCAAGAACATCAAGTTGATTGGGATAACCAATTTAAGGAAATAGAACAATTGACAAACGAGACTAAAGATGTCGAGGCTGAACAAGTGAAAGATGAAGAGGCACCAGAAATCGTTATTGATGATAAATACCAAGCTACTTTCCAGGAAGTCTGGGATAGTTTAAATTCAGAGGAAGTTGAAAACGATTTTATAAACCAACAATACGAGGAATTCAAGAATACCCAGCGTGATACCATGCCGGCGGATATGGCTCAGTGGGAGAAGGATTTTGCTAAATATGCGTCCACTAGAGCTCACTTCGGGGATTATCAATTTGAAGATAACCAGCATAATCAATTCTTAGATTTACCAAAGGAACTGGATCTATATGAAATCGGATTACAGCTAATGGAAAATGGAGCCAAGTTGTCGGAAGCAGCATTAGCGTTTGAAGCAGCTATTCAGAGAGATGAAGGTCATATAAATGCATGGTTGAAGTTAGGTGAGGTTCAAACACAGAACGAAAAAGAAATTGCTGGTATATCAGCATTGGAAAAATGTTTGGAATTGCACCCTGAAAATTCTGAAGCCTTAATGACTTTGGCAATTTCGTACATAAATGAAGGATATGATAATGCGGCGTTTGCTACGTTAGAAAGATGGATCTCCACAAAATACCCACAAGTTGCTGACAAAGCTCGCCAACAAAATCCAGCAATTGATGATGAGGACAGATTTTCATTAAACAAAAGAGTGACCGAATTGTTCTTGAAGGCTGCACAATTGTCTCCGAACCTGGCAAATATGGACCCTGATGTCCAGATGGGGTTGGGTGTCTTGTTTTATGCCAATGAAGACTTTGATAAGACTATTGATTGCTTCAAAGCTGCATTATCTATAAAGCCTGATGATGCTGTGTTATGGAACAGATTAGGTGCCTCTTTGGCCAATTCTAACCGTTCTGAAGAAGCTGTCGATGCGTATTTCAAGGCATTAGAATTAAAGCCGACTTTTGTAAGGGCAAGATACAATTTAGGTGTTTCATGCATAAATATTGGCTGTTACAAGGAAGCAGCGGAACATTTACTTAGTGGTTTATCAATGCACCAAGTCGAAGGAGTTGAAACGGATGCGTCCAGCACTTTAAACCATAACCAATCGACTTCCTTGACTGAGACTTTGAAGAGAGCTTTTATTGCTTTGGATCGCAGAGATTTATTGGAGAAGGTCAAACCTGACATGGATATAAACCAATTCAGAGGTGAATTTAACTTTTAAGAGGTTGCAGATGCTCTAAGTATATAGTAATAAATGGTCAGGTGACACCATGACTCAGTCTAAAATTTTCTCAATATATACCGGAGCATAGATAAAAGACAATCAAGTTTACGTCTAATATAGTTGTATACCTTTCCGATAAATATAAGAGATAAAGCTGTAATAACAAGTTTAATATGACATTTCCTATATTACCTATAATTTCTTCTTCGAATAAAGAAGCTATAGCTGAATTGTCGGTTGTGGGGCAAATTTTACTTCCAATCGAATCCGTTTCGATTTCCAAGCATTTTCTTCACCAATTTCCAAATTATGTGGATATAAACGTTGACACTACATCCTCACATGTTGATATTGACCAAATTGTTGAATTGTTAAATAGTGGCATTAAACAAGTATTTATTAAAGAGTCTCAAATTGAAGAGTTCGTTTTGTCGGGTGGATTACCAAGTTCCAGATTCGCTATTAAATTCGGTGGTTCAAAAGTGTCGGATAAGGTATTAGAAACAGATAGTGCTTTTGTATTCAATTGCGAACTTGCAAAGGACGAAGTCAAAAAATATGGTCAAAACGGTAATAGAGCTCTCTACTATGAAAATTCTTCTATTAGTCAGGAGTTGGCCAATAAATTGACCACAGAAGATATCTATCCTATAATTGCTAGCGAATATTTAACTACTGCGCCTTCAGAGAATGGAAAGATTTCAATTTCTTCATTATTTACTGCTGGTTTGACTACTGACCGTCCTGATGGTCTTTTCACTACTTTGATCACTACGCCTGCTCCATCATATACTGCGTTAGGTGTTGTCTATTCGTCAATTGAATCTATTCATGCCTCAATTGCTGAAAAACAAGGTGTATATCAATCCAGGAAACGTCGTGACGAATTATGGTATAAAGGTAAGACCAGCGGTGCAACTCAAAAATTAGTCAAATTGGAGAAAGACTGTGACTCTGATGTAGTAAAATTTATTGTTGAGCCAAAAGAAGGTTATGGATTCTGCCATTTAGATAAAAATTTTACGTGTTTCCATGACGGTGAATTAAATCAAAAGAATGAAAGCTTTGGTAAGGGATTAGCAAAGTTAGATAATACATTACAAGATAGATTTAGGTCTGCACCTGAAGGTTCTTATACCAAAAGATTATTTAATGACGAACCTTTATTAATTGCCAAGTTGAAAGAAGAGTTGGATGAATTAATAGAAGCTGGAAAAAGTTCATCAAAAGATACTAATGAGGTTGCTTGGGAATGTGCGGATTTATTTTATTTTGCAATGGTTTGGTGTATCAAGAATGGTGTTAGATTAGCAGATGTGGAAAGAAATCTTGATATAAAAAGCGGTAAAGTTACTAGACGTAAGGGTGACGCTAAGCCAGCATACTTAAAGGCTGATAACGAGACGAGTGAACAAACTAATGAAGAGTACAAAATGGAAACCATATATGTCAATGATAAAGCTACCGATCCAAAAGATGTTGCCAAGGCTTTAAATAGACCTGTTCAAAAAACTGCAGATATTATGAAGTTAGTCTTACCAATAATTGATAAAGTTAAGAAAGACGGTGACAAAGCATTATTAGAGCTCACATCTAAATTCGATGGTGTCGAATTGAAGTCCCCAATACTTAGTGCGCCTTTCCCAGCTGATTTAATGGATATTTCTGAAGAAATGAAAGAAGCTATCGATTTATCAATGAGAAATATTGAAAAGTTCCATGCAGCACAATTACCAAAAGAAAAAATAATGACAGTTGAAACTGCCCCAGGAGTCTACTGCTCTCGTTTTGCTAAGGCAATCGAGAATGTTGGGTTATATGTTCCAGGTGGTACTGCAGTATTACCTTCTACCGCTATGATGCTAGGCGTGCCAGCAAAAGTTGCAGGCTGTTCGAACATTATTGTTGCTACTCCACCTTCCCGTTCCACAGGTAAGTTAACTCCAGAAGTTGTGTACGTTGCTCATAAACTAGGTGCTAAGTGTATTGTTATGGCTGGTGGTGCTCAAGCTGTCACAGCGATGGCATACGGTACTGAAAGTGTGCTCAAATGTGATAAGATTTTAGGTCCAGGCAATCAATTCGTGACTGCTGCAAAAATGCATGTACAGAACGATACACAAGCATTATGCTCGATTGATATGCCAGCTGGTCCATCTGAGGTTTTAGTTATTGCTGATGGTAAAGCGGACGCTGATTTTGTTGCAAGTGACTTATTATCACAAGCAGAACATGGCGTTGACTCTCAAGTTATTTTGATTGGTGTTGGTTTAACTAAGGAAAAGTTGAACGAATTCGAATTTGCAGTAAAGAAACAAGCTCAGGTTTTACCAAGAAAAGATATCGTGGCCAAATGCTTATCACACTCATACACCTTGTTAGTTGACACATATGATGAAGCATTCAAGTTATCCAATAAATATGCTCCGGAACATTTAATCTTACAAATAGAAAATGCTAGATCCTTTGTTCCTGATTATATTGAGAATGCTGGATCAGTATTTGTCGGTGGCTTATCTCCAGAGTCATGTGGTGATTATTCTAGTGGTACTAATCACACATTACCTACATATGGTTATGCTAGACAATATTCTGGGGTTAATACCGCAACTTTCCAGAAGTACATTACTTCTCAAGATGTTACTGAGGAAGGTTTAAAGAGTATTGGTAAAGCTGTTATGACCTTAGCAGAAGTTGAAGGTCTAGAAGCTCATAGAAATGCTGTTCATGTGAGAATGGAAAAATTAGGTTTATTGTAACGTAATTAAGTACCAAGTTTAAATAATCTTGTATAGACAAAATATATTTAACTAAGCGTATGATTATTATATAATTCCTCTGGTCAACAAAAATTTAGCAGCCTGTATTAAGTTGAAAATCTTGAATCACGACAGTTATAATTTGGATTTGGTCATCTCTTCTTTAGAATTGTTTAATGCTTCATAAACATTAAATTCCATTCTCATGAATCCCGTAATAGATGCCATGTTCATTACAGGTAATAACTGGCATGCCCAGAAACCACCAATTTTATTTTCAAAATCCATCCAAAAATAAAGGTTCGCTAAACCAAACCAATAAATTGCACCCTTAGGTCTTCCTGTGGGAAGATTGTTCATAGAATACGCACAACCGGCCAAGGTAAATCCATCAGCTTCATACTTCAGCGGTATCTTTACTCCGAATTGATCCTCTACGTCAACTACAACCCCAGGCGGTAAATGATTCTTCGTTGCATAGTTAACTGTTTCAGGTTTCAATATTTGCGTGTTTGTTTCGACACACATACCCTCATTCAACCAAACTCTTATAAATTTTAGGTAATCACTGACAGTACCATGACACCCTTGACCACCCATATCAATTTTGGGATCGACATTTAGTGGTCTCTTTTTCATTACTTTTAAAATTTTGTTTTTACTAGTTATGTGAGTATCAGCCATAATGGCAGTATTATTGACATGAAAAGTACAAGAGCTCATCCCAATTGGATCAAAGATTGCAGTTTTTAAGTATTCTCCTAATTTTCTTCCTGTAACATTTTCAATCACCTTGCCTACCCAGTCCGTACTATGTCCATATGTCCATTTCTTCCCTGGCTCATGCAACAATGGCATCTTATCATTGGTAAATAAGGCATTAGTTGGTGAGATGGAATTTATATGCGGATTTCTTTTCGTACTCAATGCAACATATTGCAGGTCTAGGAACCCATATGAAAAACCAGCAGTATTGTTTAATAAATGTCTTAAAGTCACATCGGTTAATGGTTTCCGTGGAGACTTAATGAACTTACCGCTTTCAAGGTCAACCAGATCTCCATCAATTACACCAATACTACTAATTTGTGGTACGTAGTTCTTCACAGGTGCATCGAGATCAACTTTTCCTTCTTCGTACAATTTCAACAATCCCATGCATGTTATGGACTTGGTACAAGAGAAAAATGATACGACGTTGTCTATGACCATCTTTTCACCAGTTTCAATATTCTTGACACCCTTAGCATTCAAGTAAACTGTTTCCTTGTCATTTGTCACTCCTGCAATTACACCGTTGATTTTGGCAGATTTTATGTCCCCTTCTGGTGTAGTCAATTCATCTATTATATCATTAAGCTCTGTTGTAAGTTCTTTCTTTTGGTGATCAGTAAAGCTCATATTCAACTCAAAGTTTATTATTCAATAGCAACAGATTATATCATAACTTAGATGTAAGAGGGATCTTTAAATATATATATATATATATATATATATTTCCACATGCAAAAAAGTTCCCCATTTATAAGATGCAAGATGCTCTATAAAACAAAGAAAATTTCTATGTCATCAACAACTTCCGGTTTAGTGGTGTAGCGGCTATCACGTTTCGTTTACAAGTGTTATAACAGTAAGTACCGAAAAGGCCCCGAGTTCGATCCTCGGCTAGATCAAGTTGTATTTTTTTTGATTTTCGAACAACCTATGTGACACAAATTCACATACTGCACTTAAGTCTACAAGCAGGCTACAATAATGCCATTAAATCATAAATAATTCATTCAAATCTGATTATACGCCTATAATTTGGAACCAGTTACGAAACTAGTCCCCTGATCGATAGACTTTTGTAACCCACCTAATGCGACATCAACTAGTTTAGATTCCTCAGAGGTGACGTTCAACTTATCGAAAGGATTAACAAAAGATTTGATTTGGCCTTTTTCAAGGATAACAGGCACGGAGAAAAAATCAGCATTTTTCAAGTGCTTTTGTGATAACTCTTTTCCATTTGGAATACCAGGTAAGTAGATGTAAGACGAATCAGGGATTTCGGAAGAACTTTCAGATTGGCCATTCAACGAACCAATGACTTTCTCGGCGAACCTATAACCAGCATATGCCATGGATAAGGTCGCAGAACCAGCGCCATCCTTGGCCTTAACAACCTCATCGCCTCCAAATTGGACTCTGTGGATAAATTCGTCGTACTTACTCTTGGAGAGACCCGATACTTTCTTCGCAACCAGTGCTGTAGCATGGACCAAAGGCACAATGGTGTCACCCGAATGGCCCCCAATCACAGAGATCTGTCCCTTCAATGACGTTGGAGTTTCTTTGATTAATTCACTCAAAAACGTTTCTGCTCTCACCGAATCTAATGTGGTGACCCCAAAGAGCTTTTTTGGATTGAATACACCCAATTTCTTCAACACCTCCGCCGCAATTGGCACGGTCGAGTTAACCGGGTTCGAGATAATCAAGATAGCCGCATTGGGACATGTCTTACCGATACTTGCAACAATATCCCTAATAATAGATGCATTAATATTGAATAAGTCCGCACGAGTCATTCCCGGCTTTCTTGGAACTCCTGCCGGAATCACCACCAAATCTGAATTCACCAATGCCTTCTGGATTGTCTCACGGTCTTCCTTGCTGCTAGGCTGATATCCTGTTACTTTAGCTGGACTACAAATATGCGACAAATCTGCTGCAACCCCATTTGCATTTACCACATCAAATAACGACAATTCGCTCACTTGCGAATTTAACTTCAATAATAATGACAATGGTTGCCCAATGCCTCCCGCTGCTCCACAAACTGTAACTTTTACCATTTCTTGACTTGTTATATCGAAAACTGGCTACTAATAATAAAATTTCCACGAATTCGTTCCGTTTAAGTAACAATTAGTACCCCATCATGGTTATACATGTGAAGATGGGCCTCGGCAAAGTTGGCCGCTTTTTGCAGGTTACCAATAGTTGCAGATATTGCCATTATTTTACAGATTAGATCATTTACAGGTTGCTTTCGTTTATAGAACGTTTTTATTGCCTTTCACCATATAATAGAATCAATAATAGAGGGATAACTAGAAGCGTGATGAATTATCTATATTTAATTAGTGCTGCGCTTGGACTTATTAGCGGAGTCAGCGGAATTGATTGCGGTGTTAAGGAACTCAAAGAATACTATTTTGAAAGCTTCAAAGGCATACATTCGGTGACGAAGTTGAAAGATACACCACCCACGCAGACCAATGTTACTTGGTATATTGGGATATGTGACACCATAAGCGAAAAAATAGACCACTGTCCTAAGAACTCAGATCTCTGTGGGATAACACTGATCAACTTGGAAAAAAATTCGCATAAGGACGCTGTTGTGTCGGAGATAGTTGGATTCAACACGAACTTGCAGAAGCAGTATAAGCCATTTACCAAAGACGGTGACGATAAGGAGGACGGTATCACGATTGTGTACAAGGGTGCGAACTGGGGGGACACTTTGGTCGATGCAGAGTTAAGATTTGTGTGTGCCAGCTCATCAGATAAGGATGAAGATTTGGACAAGTTCCAGTTGCACCAGTGGGACGACAAGCGGTTAAAGGTTTCCGTCAAGACCAAGGCTGCATGCATAACCGATAAGAAGGATAAGAAGAAGCCAGATAACAACAAAGATAACAAGAAAGGCAAGGATGAAGACGACAATGGCGAGTCATGGGGCTGGTTCACCTGGATTTTTATCTTCTTGGTGTTATTTTTAAGTATCTACATCGTCGGCGGTGCATGGTTTCAGTACAGTAAAGGCAATGCGATTGATTTTCAAAGTGCTTTAAGAGAAGTGTTAGAAAACTTTGTAAGTTTACTCAAGGGCTTGCCTAGTTTCATTAAGGAGATAATTGAAAAATTCACTGGTAATAGTAATAGAGGTGAATATAGCGCAGTTTAGCATGTATAGTTCAATTATTAATTAAATTTCGCATAGGTTGATGTATTCTTCTTAAGAGAACCATTGACCCTCTTCCTGATGTTTCACATAGTATTCAGAGCCGTATACTAGGAATAAGGTAACCTATTATAGAGAATCGGAGTCATCACGAGGCACGTGACATTAGTCTACTTAAATTATCAACGCTCATTTGAAGCTATGAACAAGAAGATATAAATCTGCAAACAACTAAAACATAGAATATGCCGACAGTTAAAGAGAGGGTACAGGCATTGAAGCCACATGAGAGATTTGTCTCGTTTGAATTTTTTCCACCGAAAACTGATACTGGGTTTCGTAATTTGTTAGCTAGATTGAATCGTATGCTGGCATTGAATCCATTATTCATCACTGTTACTTGGGGAGCAGGTGGATCTACAAGTGAAAAGTCGCTTGACTTGGCAGCTACATGCCAAAAAGAGATAGGATTAACGACTGTGTTGCATTTGACATGTACCAATACAAATAAGGAGATCATTGACAATGCGTTGGAAAAGGCCAAAGAGCAGGGCATAAGGAATATTCTTGCCTTGAGAGGTGATCCTCCTAGAACAGAGGAATATTGGGTTCCAGACTGTGATTTTAACAATGCAGTAGATTTAGTTAAGTACATTAAACAGCAATATGGAGACTACTTCTGTATCGGTGTTGCTGGATATCCCGAAGGACATGTTGATGGTTCGGATAACTCAAACCAGGATCCACGTAATGATATGCCATATTTAATTGAGAAAGTTGAAGCCGGTGCAGACTATATTATAACACAATTATTCTTTGATGTTGACAAATTTATTAACTACGAAACTATGATAAGATCGTATCCACAATTAAAGGATATAATTTTAATTCCAGGTTTAATGCCCATAACCACTTACAAAGTATTCACTAGAGCTACAAAACTATCCCATGCATCAATTCCGTTAGAAATTCAATCTAGTTTACACTCATCTAGTTATGATGATGATCTAGTGAAGAACATCGGTATTGACATTATCAATAAAATCATTAATAAAATAGATTCTAAAACTGATAACCGTATTAAAGGATATCATTTCTATTGTCTTAATTTAGAAAAGGCGGTGGCGTCTATTATAAATGATTCCGAAGTATTGAAATCAGTTATGAACCTACCAGATGAAACTAACAATAATGAAGATGCAATTGCATCAGATTCAGACGACGATCTTCCAGCTGTATCAATTTCGAATAGAAGAAGGAAGTCCTCTATTATGAATGATAACGAATTGGCAGATAAATCAGATGCCCAAAAAAGTCTTGTTGGCAAGGCATTGATTGGAGACAAGAGAACCTTAGTGGATATCAGTACCGGTAAAGGTGCGTTAGGTAAAGACGCTACATGGGACGATTTCCCTAATGGAAGATTCGGTGATTCTAATTCTCCAGCCTATGGTGAGATCGATGGTTATGGCCCAACTTTAAAAATTTACTCTCCAGAAGAGGCTATTCACAAATGGGGTGCACCAGAATCGGTCAATGACATTATTAAAGTATTCGTCAGCTATTTATCCGGAAAGATTGATTCATTACCTTGGGTCGATGCCGCATTATCACCAGAAACAGCTTTAATCCAAGAGGAATTATTTGAGGTAAATAACAAGGGATGGTTTTCATTGGCGTCGCAACCAGCGGTTAATAGTTGTTTATCCTCTGATAAAATATTTGGTTGGGGACCAAGCAATGGTATCATTTACCAAAAAGCATTTATTGAGATTTTCATTCCTAAAGAAACGTGGACTAATAAACTATTACCAGGATTACAAAAGTATTTAGATGATCAAACAATTACTTACTATTGTGGTGATGCAGAAGGTCGCCTTACATCCAACTTAGACATTGACCAGGAACATTACAACAGTAAGAATGCCATAACGTGGGGTGTTTTTCCTCTGAAGGAAGTGTTGCAACCTACAATAATTGACCTTGAGTCATTTAAGGCTTGGAATGAAGAAGCTTTTATATTATGGTTAGAATGGGCTAGATGTTATAAGAAAACTTCAAAGACATATGAATTATTGAATTCTATTTACAGGGATTACTATTTAGTTAGTTTAATTTCTCATGATTTTAAAGATGAATATGCTTTATGGAACATCTTATTAGAAAACAAATGACAATTATTCTATAATTGGAAGCTTTGAATATGAATATTCATTAACATTACATACCAAATATTAGTTCATAGAGAAATAGCCGATATTCTTTAGTAATAATGTACTTTACAATTTATCTTATTGGTTCGAAATAAGTTCTTCATTTAGCAAATCAATGTGCTTCTTAACGATACCGCTATTCAATTTTTCTGAAAGAGCTTTATTGTTTTCATCAATTCCCAAATATTGACATTGTGTTTTCTTCAACATTAAGGCACCGTTCATCACAAGGGTACCTTGCTTCACAACAAGTCTACCTCCCAATGGGACACCTAAAGGTGTCCCTGTAGAAACATTCAGTCTTAAGAATTGCAAAGAGTCATTATATTCGTAGGCAAAGCAGTAGTTATCAAAATTGTCTCTCAATGTCAATTTATATATGCCTCCAAAATTTTGAAATTATCTTTATTCATTCCATCATCTTTATTCATATCAACCTCTCTAATTATACGATTACCCAGGTATTTCTTGTTATTGAACTTACTCACTCGATCTACGGATACACTATTTGGATCTTCATATTCTTGCCATGCATCTAATAGATTCAAACGCGATCTGGAAATATCAGTAATTTGTATTATATGAAATAGAATAGGATGTTGGGTATAAGTCGCCTTAGCTTGCAAGTATTGCTGAGGGTTGAACGAATTTCTAGTTGCCTGTAGTAAATTATCCATAGATTAATTAAGGAGTGTTGTTCTATTTTGCACTAAATAATTTTATTTTAAATGGTTGCGCATATCATTGATAACCTACGTCGGTGGTTTCTCTTCGACAAAAGTTTGTGATGTCATCTTTATTCGTTGGAGATGAAGATGGAGAGGAGGAGTATTCACTTTATAATAACAGAGATGAATCTATAATTGTTCAAAATCCGATAGTGAGTGAAGAGGAAAATAAAGATGGCTCAAAGTCAGAGCTATCAATTCCTATAAGCTTTCAGGAAGATTCAAATACTGCAATATACCAAACACGAGAAATATGTTGTTCGTTACCATTGAGATTTCATCAAGAAATAGTTGAGGACATGTTATCGAAGGATGGGCTTTTAATTCTAGGTAGAGGGTTAGGATGGGAACTAGTGACGGCAAATTTATTGCATGCATTAAGTGCACCTACTGTTGTTCTTCAGAGAAATGGACAGGAAAAGCAGACTAAGAAAAGTTTGTTGATATTGCTTAACTCAAAAGAAGAAGAAATATTTAAATTAGGTGAAGATTTAACTGAACTTCGTTGGATTGATAAAAGAAATGAAATAGCAAATGAGTCAGGGTTCGATAATACTCCATTGATAACCATTGGAGGCGAATCAATGACAGTAGATAAACGTAAAAGAGTTTATGAAAATGGTGGTATTGTTTCCGTTACATCAAGGATATTGGTTGTGGATTTATTATCTGGAGTAGTGGAGCCCAATGAAATAACTGGCTTATTTATATTACACGCGGAAAAGGTGAAAGAAACGTCTAATGAATCGTTTATTATTAACTTGTATCGTGATGGTAATGACTGGGGTTTTGTGAAGGCAGTTTCCGATGAGCCTGAATCATTCACAGGCTTTACACCGTTGGCAACGAAACTTAAAGTTTTACGAGTATCAAACGTATTTCTCTGGCCAAGATTTCATGTTGAAGTATCGTCATCGTTAAATTTCAGGGGTAGGAATTTGCCTACTCGACAGAAGCAAGAATTGGAACGTAGGCGATTTGTCACCGAAATTAACACCAAATTGTCCTATAAAATGAACAAGATACAATCAGCAATATTGTCATGTATTCAGGCATGTCTACTGGAATTAAAGAGGCATAATCCGCTGTTGACCACGGAATACTGGGATATGGAAAATATACATGACACTGACTTTGTACCCCGTATAAGAATTTCATTGGACTCACAGTGGCATCGAATATCATGGACTTCTAAACAGTTAGTTTACGATTTAACTACATTGAAGGATTTACTTAATTATTTGTTAACCTTGGACTCGCTAAGCTTTTATCAAGTAGTTCAAGAAATTATCGATCTGAATATCAAAACTACAGGTAATGATACAATGAATGTGGCAAGTATGAGTCCATGGTTGAATTTGGACGAAGCTAATACGATTATTTCATACGCAAAGGAAAGAGCTTTAGGGAAAGTTATGGTTTCTAAATCTAAAATAACGATCGGGGACGAAAATGAAGAGGAAGAAGGTAATGAGACAGATACACATCTACAAGAATCAGAGATCCAGACAGAAGAATATAACTTAGAAGAGTTACCAAAATGGGACCAGCTTGGAATATTAATAGACGATATAATGTATGAGAAAACTCAAAATATTGCTAACCATGGTCCAATTGTAATCATGTGTTCCGATTCTAAAACTGTTAAACAGTTAAGTTATTTAATATCGAATATGAAAGACAGTTCTAGTTCAGATTCAAGAAGAAAAAGGTTTAGCGGAAGGAAATTTATGGTGACCAAGTTAAATGATTATCTTGAGTGGAAGGAGTTCACGTCATTAACAAGAAAACTTAATTCTGAACTTGAAATGAAGAAACAAACAGATGTCTCGGAAGGTAGTGAGAGCGAAAGGGCAGCTACTCCCGAAGAGGAGCTACAGACCTCCAAAACATTCTCTAGGGGAAAAGGACATCCTTTAAGTAAAAGAAGACGAACCAGAGGGGCCTCATCGGTTGCAAATGTTGGCAGATTGTATTCGGGGTCTACTAAAGGACGCAATAATGAAGCCGTTGAGCTTGATACTGCTATTGTGAATAAGCTTAAAGAAGATGTAAATGAGAAAAACACCGAAAGTGGTGATTCTAATTCTGAGTACAATGCGGGTGGATTTATAATTGACGAAGAGCGAGAGCAAGATCAACCAGTGGATATTCAGGACCTAGAAGATCTAAATGAGGTGCTTGAATATAGACCAAGCGAGATTATTTTTGAAAATATTGATAAGGACGATCAAATTATTATTGAGACATATAATGATAAGACGAACGATTCATTGCTCCAGGAAGTTTCACCGGCATATATTATTATGTATGAACCAAACTTGTCGTTTATTAGACGTGTTGAAATATTTCAGGCTGTAAACAAGGAATCTCCTGCTAAGACTTATTTTATGTACTATGGTACTTCAGTTGAAGAGCAGAAACACTTGACGAGAATCAAAAAGGAAAAAGATGCATTTACTAAATTGATTCGAGAAAAGGCAACCTTGAGTAAGCATTTCGAATCCGCGGAGGATAACAACAAATTTCAACTAAAGAGGAACCAAGTTGCTAATACCAGAATTGCTGGAGGTGCAAGGTTTAGGACAGAGGAAGATGAAATGAGAGTTGTTGTTGATGTTAGAGAGTTTCGTTCTTCACTTCCCAATTTACTTTATCGAGTCGGCATAAAAGTCGTTCCGTGTATGATTACTGTTGGTGATTACATTGTTTCTCCTAAGATTTGTATAGAAAGGAAAGCAATCCCTGATTTAATATCGAGTTTCAAGAGCGGTAGATTATACAGCCAATGTGAACAAATGTTCCGGCATTATGAATTACCAGCCTTACTTATTGAATTCGACGAAAGTAAGTCTTTCTCGTTCGAACCTTTTTCTGATCTAAGAAACTATAAGGTTAATGCTACAAATCCGATTGCAACGAAGCTACAACAACAAGACATTCAATCAAAGTTGATAATGTTGTTAATTTCATTTCCAAAACTAAAGATTATTTGGTCTTCTTCGCCATACGAAACAGCCCAAATTTTTCTAGAGTTGAAGGCCAACCAGGAGGAACCTGATATCAGTGCTGCTGTTTCGAAAGGTGTTAATCAATCGATAAAGATAAGTAGTGGTGAACCTCCTCTCTACAACGATAATGCGATCGACTTGATTCAAAATATACCTGGAATCAACAATATTAATTATTATCAGATTATAGAAAAAGTTCAGTCGATTGAGCAATTAGTAAATTTGTCCGAAGATGACTTAACAGACATAATAGGGATAGAGAATGGTAAGAAGGCTTACAAGTTCATTCATCATTCGGTAAAGTAAATCTATAATTAAAGGAATTCACGTGACGGTTTGTTTACAAACTGCGAAATTTGGAATCTTGTTGCTAAATAGGCCTTTAAAACAATTTATTAGACAATATTAGTTAATACATATACTATAAATAATTACTCTATTAAATCGCTGATAAGCTCATTATTAAATCTGATTAACCCGCTGCTGTATCTTGGACTGGGTCTTCAATATGAGAGGCAGAATACCCAGCACATTTGCACAAAATAATGCTCATCCCAGCGTGAACCAGCAGAACAGCACCGGCACTAGCAAGACAAAAGCTAAGCATTTGGAATTTAAGTATCTTTATTTCAAGATTCAAAAACTTATACATAAGAGGGTAGTATTAAGCTTGAAATATGAACAGTTGAAATCCCCAGGAGTACATTCAACTTTAATGAAGCCATTGGCCTCGAAAATTGTGGAGATAGCTTCAATTAGTAATTTATCGAAG
This sequence comes from Debaryomyces sp. S3305, assembly GCA_024586305.1. Taxonomy (NCBI): domain Eukaryota; kingdom Fungi; phylum Ascomycota; class Pichiomycetes; order Serinales; family Debaryomycetaceae; genus Debaryomyces; species Debaryomyces sp. S3305. The sequence continues at coordinate 25,045 of JAMYHY010000027.1, forward strand.
AAAATTAGTAGGGTTATTAATTCCTTGTCTACAGTATCACCCTATCAAACACCGAGGTTTGGTCCGCAAACAAACACAAACTACAATCATGATGTTAATGGAGACCTGAAATTGTCAATTAATTTGGTTTGTATATTATTACTCTTAAGATTTGAATTTACTATCCAGGCAGAAAATAATTTGATTAAGTACGATATATTGAATACTAAAGCAACAATATGTGAAATGCTAGCAATTAGAATGTTGAGAGAATATAAGGCATATGATCGTATAAATTTATTGTTCACAGATCCTATGCGGGATGATCATTTTCAGAATAAATTTCCTTCCCGGATATCATCGTATAATACTCTCGAGTTGGCAGTGTTATCAAAGTCTAAGAAGTTTCTTTCTCAGCCTGTGATTGAGCAAATATTGGATAGGTTTTACGAAGGAGAATTAATTGTCAAAAGAAACAATGATCTCATTAACGAGTCAATCGTTCAATCTTTGTTAGATGTGAATTCAATGTTTAAGAACTTAGAAGAGCAAACATTGTTGAATGACAAAAGTGAAAACGCTGTTATAAATTATACATTCAAAAAACTATCCTTGCATAAGATAACCACACGAGCCAACATAGTTCCGAAATATCAATCCCTTGTAATGAATATGAAGTTGATCTTTTTTGCTGCATTGCATTTCATATTAATTTTGAAGCAAAAACATACAAAATGGTACGCTGATCCAAGCAATACATTTATGAAATTAACAGAACTTTTATATTGGTTATTAGCCTTTAATTTTAACTTTGAGCTTTTCATCAAACTCAAGAATATTAATTTTAAATTTCTAAGGAAAATAATATGGACCTATGCTGACTTGATTCTAATTTTATTAATCGATTCTGCCTTTGTCTTGAGGATTTTTTCGCTTTTGAATAAAGTGGGTACCGAAGATTACCACGATGCATTTAGTTTGATTTCAATAGTCTTGTTGCCTCGGATTTTATCGGTTTTCAACAATTATGAATTCTTTAATATGATCACACAATCGTTAAAGAAAATGCTCTGGAAACTAATTGGTTTATTTTTTTTATTCATATCATTGATTAGTGGCTTTTACTTGACGTTTATTTCATTAGCAATTGATCGTAATAGCTACGAAATTGCATTCGATATGTTAAAGGTTTTCTTTGGGTTTACACCTGCTGTTTGGAGCAATTGGGACAGCTATAATAATTTAGGTCGGGCAATTCAGATGGGGTATTTGTTTCTAAGTCAGTTCATTATAGCTACCATTCTAGCTATTGTGCTAAGTCAGGTATTTTCCAAAGTATCTCTATCCAACAAGGAAGAGTTTGCATATTTCAAATCTACGAATTTAGTGATTTACTTTCAGACTTCAGACATCTTTTATGAAAATGGTTTTTACGGCAAAAGCAACAGATTCAGAACTATGGGTATCTTCTACATGTTTATGAACTTATTCAAGTTCCCAATTATATTAGTTATCTTTATTTATGAATTAATCGTCGCAAATGTTAATTCAAGGAAAGGACATAATAATTTAAAGCAGTTTACATTTTTGAATAAGGAGCAAGATTATTATCAAGACCAAGATTTGGTTAACATGGATTCAATTGATGACGACACAGATGTAAGCTTAATGTTAGTGAAGACAAGAAATAATTCTATGTTCCAAGCCGTATCAGGTAGAAAGATCAGTTCAGTCGATAACGTGAACCACGCAACTTCTCACTTATTTAACAATCTTGCACCCGCTAAGTCTATAGGCACATTTGGAAACCTTAGAAGTGCATCTACGGACTCATTCATCATTGATGAGATACTCTCGAAAAAATACGGCGGCACTGGTAATGTAATTGCCCAGACGCCCGTCCATCTGGGCTTGGAAATTGCCAAGGCCAATAATAACGAGGTGAGCACTAAATTATCGACGTCGCAACAATCAAAATGGCTCACTGACCGAAAGTCGTTCATGAGCATGAACAACCCTACTTCTAATGCCTTTAGGGCAACTTCAGGTAAGAAGATCAAAAAAAGAAAGAAGAACGTTAACAATGAAATAATGACCAAGCTTAATAAGCTCGAAACTTTAGTAGATATGCTTGTGAACCAGCAGCATGATCAGGATGAAACCGTGCATGCAGTTCCTCAACAATTGTACGACGAACAAAGTATAATTCAAGAAGTAGAAGAAAATGATTCCAGTTCAGTCATCAGAGGGGATACTCAAGACTCTAATTTCGGCGAAATCTACAGAATCAACGAAGTGTCTCTAGACGATATGGACCTGCTCAATATGTCGCACGAAGATGCAGATGCAGTTGAAGATGACGAGGTAGATACCTCAACCGAAGTAGAATCTGATGATACATACTGATTTATTAATATGCACATGCTTGATTGCATCCGAGGTACCTCCGAGGCATGTTATATATTCATTTTTACGTAGAGATTATACTATGGAATACAACCATATATAACAATATATAACAATATATAACGACATATAACGATATACGATATGACAAATTACCGTTCCCGCCAAATTACTCTATCATCTGAAGACCGATACGTCAAAAATCATTCCGTGATTTAGCGCTGATGATTACAATTTAAACGACGGTCATTTGCTGAGAAAATGGCTCGGTTGACCTCGGGCTTTGTGTCATTTACTTTTTTTCAAAAAATTTTCGGATTGATCTATTATCATAAGAGTCTTATTACTGGATGGAGTATAAGTCTAGGCATATTTCTAGGCACATATATTAGTTATTATATTTCGAGGAAATTGGAAAAATAAAATTGGGAAGATAGTATTGATAATTTGATAAGAACCATTTTTGATTATACTATTCCGGGTTATTCCAATTTGCATGTACATAGAATAGACACAAGTTTTACAGATGCCTCACAATACAAAGAGTATGGATAACACATTAAACATAAAAGACAACCATGTCCAGATAGGAGGACGGAAATCCAAATTGGCGGTTGTACAATCAGAGATAGTGAAGGAATGTATCGTTGAAAAATTTCCAGAGTTGAGCTGCTCTGTCCTAGCATTAAGTACCTTGGGAGACAAGGTGCAAAGCAAACCATTATATTCATTCGGAGGAAAAGCTTTGTGGACCAAGGAATTGGAGATTTTGTTATTAGAGCAAGTTGAGGAGTATCCACAGTTGGATTTGATTGTTCACTCGTTGAAGGACATACCAACAAACTTACCCGAGGAATTCGAACTCGGATGCATATTAAATAGAGAAGACGCCAGAGATGCATTAGTTATGAAGAGTGGGTCGTCATATAAATCGTTGGCTGATTTACCTGATGGGTCGTTAGTGGGCACTTCGTCTGTTAGGAGGTCGTCGCAATTGTTGAAGAACCACCCCAAATTGAGGTTCGAATCCGTCAGAGGCAACCTTCAAACCAGGTTGAATAAATTGGACGACGTAAATTCACCTTTCGAGTGTTTGTTATTAGCGTCCGCTGGGTTGATAAGGATTGGTTTAGGTGATAGAATCACCGCTCACTTAGACGCCCCCGAAATGTACTACGCCGTGGGTCAAGGTGCGTTGGGAATTGAAATCAGAAAGGGCGATGAAAAAATGCTTCAATTGTTGAAAACCATAGAGCATTTGCCCACCACGTACTGCTGTCTTGCAGAGAGGTCCTTAATGAGGCATCTTGAAGGGGGATGTTCCGTTCCAATTGGAGTCCAATCGCATTATAATGAATCCACTAACGAATTATCTTTGAAAGCAATAATAGTCAGTCCTGATGGCACTCTCTCAGTCGAAGATGAATACAAGGGTGTCGTCAACAACAAAGATGACGCTGATGCCATTGGTATCAAGGTTGGAGATTTATTATCCGCCAAAGGAGGTAGAGAAATCTTAAATAGCATAAACTTTGAAAGGATCAATCAACCTCCATCGTCGAATACCTCAACTCCTCAGCCAATAACACCTATAACTACTAATAATTCTTAACGAGTATGAAGAGAAGTCATGACAAATCCGCTAAATATGCCACTACAATAGGGCCACATAATATTACAACGCCATCATTTATTTTTTCCTGTTTATATTTCTACAAAAAAGTGTATATTATCATTCTATTATCATTTTATAATAATTCTATCATTCTATGATCATCTTATAGATCATGAGAAGGCTAAGTAATCACTCCATAATATATAATTGGCTCATATTCTTTGTTGCGCTATGTAAATATTGCACCCGATTATCGGACGCTTTAGAATGTTTCTTTTTTTTTTTGACATCGTTCCTGTCGTTTAAATTTTTTCTAAACGAGGGACATGAAATATATATTCTATTTAAATAACAAACGATTTTATTTCGGTAAGCACTAGAGATACTGATACACTTTCACTAGCAATTTTGCAAACTATAGCAAATCAAAGTTTATATTACCTATGGATATCGTGCTAGAAATTTTTGACTACTATCTTTTAGATAAGACGTATTCGTCGTTGTTACCAAAGTCGTTGAATACCACGATTTCGGATTCTATCGGAAAATTAGGTATAAACGAATTGACTTCCTCATTTTACAAGAATTTCAATGAAAACCATAATAGCACGTTAACATCTGTGTCGGCCACTTCGAACTTAAATGTGCCATTGAGGGCATTAATGAATAAATTGCAAACTTTTCAGAATACCGATGAGATATACGGCGAAGTGCCAAAGTTGTTTCCACTTAACGACTACACCAATGATTCGTTACTTTTAAGAACGAATATGTTCAGACAAGCGTTTTCAATTTTTATAATAACGGCTATCTTTGGGTGGTTGTTATATTTCGGTGTGGCCTATATGTCGTATCTCACAGTTTTTGACAAGAAAATATTTAATCACCCAAGATACTTGAAAAATCAAATTTGGTTGGAGATACATAGGGCTAGTACCGCTATCCCAGTTATGGTGTTGTTAACGGTTCCATTCTTCTTAATGGAATTGCAAGGGTTTTCGAAATTATACATGGAAGTAAACGCATCTACTGGAGGCTGGAAAGCTATATTGTTACAGGTTCCACTGTTCATTTTGTTTACTGATTGTGGAATTTACTTTATTCACAGATGGTTACATTGGCCATCTGTCTACAAAATATTGCATAAACCTCATCATAAATGGATTGTTTGCACTCCTTTTGCATCACACGCTTTTCACCCAGTTGATGGCTGGGCACAATCTATTCCATATCACATATACCCTATGATTTTTCCATTACACAAGGTGTCTTACTTGCTTCTTTTCACCTTTGTTAACTTTTGGACAGTCATGATCCACGATGGTCAATATTTGTCTAATGATCCAGTAGTCAATGGTACGGCTTGCCATACTATTCACCATTTATATTTCAACTACAATTATGGTCAATTTACAACTTTGTGGGATAGATTAGGAAGATCGTACAGGAGACCTGACGACAACTTGTTTGTTAGAGATAATAAGAAGGAGGAAGAAGATAAAGTGTGGAACGAACAAACACAAAAGATGGAAGAAATTAGAGGTAAATTAGAAGGTAAAGGTGACGATAGAGTGTATCACTGAGCTACAGACGTTTTAACAAGAGATATTAATGCAATGTTTTTAATATGACACTAAATATGTTTAAATAATAGATGATTTAATGCAAAATAATAATTGTAAGCTTTTAAATGTAGGACGAATATGCGCACTACCGGAAAATGGTCCATCACAGCTTTATCTGTAGAGAATACACCTAGTGACATAGAAGCATAACTGGGACAAAACAATTACAATATCTCCCAAGAAGTAATACGATGAATCCCGGTTATAATCTAGGAAATGCAAATCATATAACAACGCATTCGAATAGAACAAAAAATGGTGTACCAACGATTCCTCAGCCAGCCTTGATGGCACTGAATGCCATATTAACTATCGGACCGTATAAACACAGGAAAGATTTAATAAGAGAATCTGTACTAGCCAAGTACCAAATAATTGGCTATATTGCAGCAGGAACGTATGGAAAGGTTTATAAAGCTAAATCTAAGACGAATGGAAATCTGAATACCAATTCTGCATTGATGAATGATAATGTGATAAGTATAGGGAACGGTCAGAAGGAAGCAGGTCTCCAAAAAACAAACAATGAGACAATGGAGGATAAAAATCAACTATTTGCCATAAAGAAATTCAAGAGTGATAACCATCTGAATAAGAATAATCACGATATCAACGGGAATGAGGTTATCCATTATACTGGTATATCGCAATCGGCTATCAGAGAAATGTCATTATGTCGGGAACTAAGTAATAAGAATATAACCAAGGTTATTGATATATTGCTAGAGAATAAATCCATTTATATGGTATTTGAATATTGTGAACATGATTTATTGCAAATTATTCAGTATCATTCGCATCCAGACGTTAAACCGATACCAGACTTTACTATCAAGTCAATAACGTGGCAAATATTAAACGGGGTAACTTTCTTGCACAAGAACTGGATATTTCATAGAGATTTAAAGCCTGCCAATATCATGGTGTCAAGTTCAGGAGTGGTCAAGATCGGTGACTTGGGGTTGGCAAGAAAATTTAATAATCCTTTGCAAAGTCTCTACACCGGAGATAAAGTTGTTGTGACCATTTGGTATAGAGCTCCTGAATTATTATTGGGTGGTAGACATTATACGCCTTCAATAGATTTGTGGGCCGTAGGATGTATATTAGCGGAATTGTTATCTTTGCGGCCAATTTTTAAAGGAGAGGAAGCAAAAATAGACATGAATAATAAGAAACTGGTTCCATTTCAAAAGAACCAATTACAGAAAATCGTTGAAATATTAGGGACACCTACAACTAAGAACTGGCCAACAATCACTAAATATCCTGAATATTCAGCATTCCAACAACATTTCTCGAATGTTTATCCACCAAACTTAACTAGTTGGTATAAGCTTATTGGAAGAACCAGCAAACAATGCTTAAATTTGCTTAAATGCTTGTTAGAGTATGACCCAACTATACGGATAACTGCTGACGATGCGCTAACTCATGCATTCTTTTTAGAGTTGCCCAAGATGAGCGAAAATGCCTTTGAAGGATTAAGCCAAAAATACCCAAAGCGAAGGATATATACTCATGAAAACGATATTGTATCAAATCTGCAACATGTCAACAACAAAAGACATGCCTATGATGACAACATGACAAGAAAGAGACAAAGGTAAAATCATTAATATAAATTAGTATTGGACTATAATATTTGAGTACTCCATATTTATTATAGCGAAGATACAACTGCTTCAGAAGACTTGTAGTAATTATAAAGGGAAATATGAAGAAAGGTTTATATTCTCTCGAGACTTTAATTTTGCATGATGACAATAGTAGAGCAAATTAAAGCATATTTCATGTATAGGCTAATATTGAATACCTAGTACGCCATTTATAGCAAGAGTTACTATATGGGCAGTCTGTACGTATACTTGCACAAAATATCCATAGTTAAGTGAACTGTAGTTTCTATGATAGTAAATCGATGCCCTGCGCGACACATAAAGCTAGGAATAATTTAAAGTTACTACTCTTTTTTCAGGTTGTAATTGCCTAATGAACCAATACGGTACCCAGGAGACGATATACAGCGGACCTAATGCAATCGTGTACAAAGCAATTGACCGTGAAAGTCAAAATATAGTGGCATTGAAGGTGGTAGATGTTGATTTATGTATGAAACCCCACGACATTAGGCGGGAGATTACCACACTACAGAGAATGCACAATAAAGGGGTATTACAATTCATAAACCTGTACACACATGGCGATGATATAATATTAGTTACACCATGTTATCAGTTCGACCTAGATCAATGGATTAAAAGATGTACCAAGAAGCGGGTCAAGTTTAACCTCGATGATCCTACCAACAATATAATCCACTATCGCAACGAATTTCCAACTAACAAAGTAGAGGGTATAATCCACACGTTAGCCAGTACACTCAGGTACCTTCACGATGAAGAAGGTATAATACATCGCGATATTAAGCCATCAAACGTGTATTTCGAGTCTGAAGACTCCCCTCCGGTTCTTGGGGATTTCGGCATTATATACAATACAAGGGATCCCCCATCTGATGAGCCTATGGACTCGAAGTACACAGATGTATCCACCGGCATATTTAAGGCGCCTGAGTTGTGTTTTGGCATGGCGGACTACACGCAAGCTATCGATATTTGGTCGTTGGGTATTATACTTACATTATTGTATTCAGCAACCGGAAAGTCATGCATCGATGAGGAAGGAAACTTCCACGACTTGACGCTTATCAGTTCCATCTTTCTGAACTTTGGTACTCCCCTGACGAGTGATGGTTCGGATAAGCGACTTTATTGGCCCGATGCTAATCGACCACTGAGCCATTTTAACAGTTTTAAGTTCATAGAGAAGCCTCGGATACCAAGTGATAAGCTATTACCGCGATGCGATAACCCTAATATGCTACATATCTTTGACAGGATGATGGTTTATCAGAGTAGTGAACGAATTACTGCTAAAGAAATCCTCACGTGTATAAAATGAACGAAAAAAAAAGTTCTCCACAATTCCCCTCTGCCGCATATATATATTTTGATGATTTCTATGTAAATTTCAAGTGAAGATTCTAATTATCTATTGGTTTTGAATAGTAAAAATAGTATATTTTCAATATGACGCCGACCATAATTAGCAAAGGAATTAATAAACTTTCATTAAACTCGTCGGGAGCACCGACAGATGAAGATTTCATACGTAATATCGACTATGATGAATTAGAGAGAAAGTTTCATGTACGCAAATACTATCCCCAATTTATACATAACGAGTTAGCGACGCCAAATCTTAAGGAGATGATAGCTGATAAGCCCATATATGCCAAAGCGAATGATCACTTGACCAAAGAGCAGAAACGGGAGCAGATAAGGGAGCTCAAGAGGGCTTACATGCGTGAACAAAAGCAAATTAGAGAACAGGAAAAGTTGCAAAGGAAACGGGAGCCAGTGGCAAATAGATTGTGCAACGGGGTTGCTACCCAGAGAAGAGCATCAAGGCCCGAACAGGGCTTCGAAGACACGAGAAGACCCCGTCAGATGACACACGAAGATGCCGGGGTGATCAACGGCCAGGGGCCACACGATACCACCCAACCCGAGTATAAGCCGACGATAGGGATCCCAAAAGGACATTCACATTACCACTCGAAGCATGATATGGTTTTCCGCAACCCATTTGATTCGAACCAGTCGACATTGATCGAGAACGACCCTACAACGAGTGCGGTGAAAACACATCGCCAGAACTCGATCGCGGGCAAGTTGATGAACTTCATCAAAGGCCGTCTGGACGACGAATCGAGTGATGACAACAATTTGACATTGAGTAAGTCTTACGACCAGACGAAATCAGCAATGACTACGACTCGCAAGAAACCCAAGCTGCACGGCTTCAAGACGAAGATTAATGAATTAACGAATAAGAAGTATACTGACAATCTAGGTATGTATTTTTTGAGGATATATTGACTACGATGGATAACTGCGAATGAGTTGACTACGAATGAATTGAGTAATGTAGGAAATAACGCATATAACGAACGGAAAGATACACGGCACTAGATCACGAATACACCACAACATAATCCAAACGATAACTTAAACCAAATCACGTACCTCAAACCATAACCATAACCATAAACTTTAACCATAGCATACACCAAACCACATAACACATACACAATCATTGCATAACACAAACCACTCCAATGTGCAGGACGACCCCAGGTTCCATGATGTGTTCCATGACGTGAAAATGAGCCGGATATGAAAAGGTCGTCCTGATCCGTGACAGGTGCGGTGTGTCCGACAACAAGCGCGCATCCTCGCTTCGACTCCGGTGTCCGCTCCTAGCGGTCGTCGTGTCTCGGAGGGGCAGGCTGCAGTCGAAACCTGGGGTTGGCCAGGAAGGGCAGCAACAAGGAATGAAGCTGCTACCTGGACTTAACCATCAGTACAACCATCAGTACACTGGTGAGACAGGTCTTGATGATGCAATGCAGTGCATGCCCAATAGCAAGCAACATAGCGTAGGTGCCATGCCAGCAAGTTGCCTCGTGAAATAGTGTCGTGTCGTGCCCACAACCAATACTCCTCAAAGCTCATTCAACACAAGTTGACGAATGCGTGACCTTCCATAGTAGATCAACCAAATATAATCATCATTATTTCACTATTTACAGTTGACGTCGAATAAAAGTTTTTTGGATAGGCAAATTATAGCATTGAATACACCATAAAAGAGCCACAAAAGAAACATCTAAGTGACAAGCATAAAGCATTCCATAGACCGAACATTCAACTGAAATAGTGATAATAATATAATAATTATAATACCATTGAGACGGGACTCGAATTACTAACGATATGTCAAAAATAGAGGTTATAACCGAAAATGTGAATAACGGACACACAGGTGAGTTACAGACGATTCAATATACCCAATCGCAGATGGTGGGCCATGGATCATTTGGAGTTGTGTTTGAGACGCAGATCTTGCCATCAAACGAAATAGCGGCTATTAAGCGGGTGTTGCAAGACAAGCGGTTTAAGAACAGGGAGTTGCAAATCATGAAGTTGGTGCATCACCGCAATATTGTGGACTTGAAGTACTATTTTTACACAAATAACGACAAAAGCGAGTTGTACCTTAACTTGATTTTGGAGTTTGTGCCAGAAACATTGTACAAGGCGAGCCATTATTACGTTTCGAAGCGGTTATCGATGCCGCTGTTAGAAGTGAAGTTGTACACATACCAGATGTTGCGGGCGTTGAACTACATCCATTCACAAGGAATTTGTCATCGTGACATCAAGCCCCAGAACTTGTTGATCAACCCCGAGACGGGTGAGTTGAAATTGTGCGATTTTGGGTCGGCCAAGATTTTGAATCCGGCAGAACCTAATGTGTCGTACATTTGCTCGAGGTATTATAGGGCCCCTGAATTGATCTTTGGTGCCACTAACTACACCACCAAGATCGATGTGTGGTCGGCAGGGTGTGTCATGGCAGAATTGATCTTGGGCCAGCCATTATTCCCTGGTGAGCTGGGTATTGACCAGTTAGTCGAGATTATCAAGATCTTAGGTACGCCGTCTAAAGATCAGATCAAGAATATGAACCCCAACTACATGGAACACAAGTTTCCCCAAATTAAGCCCATCCCGTTACAGAAAATTTTCAAGAAAATGTCAAATGATTGCATCCAATTTTTAATTAAGGTTTTGCAATATTCGCCTCACGAAAGAATCTCGTGCATCACCGCATTGGCCGATCCGTACTTTAACGAGTTAAGAAACCAGACTACAAAACTACCAAATTATAGAAAATTATTTTCCAAGCAATATCATCAAAATTCCACTGGTGGAAACTTAAACCATCACAATAACGCCAATTATCAGTTGTTCAACAATCAGCCTGACATTAGGGACTTGCCCCAATTGTTCGATTTCGATGATCGTGAATTGTCAGTCGACCCTCTGTTGAATCATATCTTGATTCCTGAATTTGCTTTGGGTAGCTTGAAATTGTCGAGTGGTGATTTACTGTGCTTCAGGCCTTTGACGAGTGAAGAATTAAAAGTCACTTTGGATTAGTCATGATCGCTCTTTCGGTTTATGGTACGAGTTATAGATTAACTCACTAGGCTACCTCTACCAATCCCAATAATAATCTTATTATTATGTATTATATACTATAGATAAACTACATAGGTTAATTATTTATCCCCGCATAAATGATTACTTTTATCTGGAACTATCTTAGATGCATCGTACAATACACTTTTGGATCGTAATCTTGACCTGCCATTAACCTTTGGTATAGTTCTGTATTTTCATTAAATAGAATTATTCAAGATTAAATAGATGAGAAAGTAGCCTCGAGTAACACTACCGATAGCATTAACTAATTTTCGCAATTTGTTATCCTTCTATTTACAATCTTGGTTTGGTCACCTTCTTCGGGGTGATTTCACTTTGTTCCTTTGTCGGTTCAGTCTCGGGTACTTTAGGCTGCTTCTTCTTCCTGAAGCTGAACATACGTGTGAAGGGGATGACGAAATACTTTGCAAACCAAGGCATGAGCAAAACACTGAATATGATTCTCACCGGAAACAACCCTTTCACAATAACATATGCGTATGCCCCCTCCATAATAAAGTTAGCCTTCTCCTGGAACGAAAAGTTTCGGAAATCAAATTGAGCCATGGACTTATCGATGATGTGCGTTCCCTTGTCGATAGCCCATGATGGGAGGTCCAACGGAATCGACCACTGGTACTTGTGGAAGACGTACCAAATCCCGACCAAAGGCACGATCGCCGATAACTCATGAAGTATTAAAAATGCTGTGACATGCGATACCGGTGCATGTATAAAATTCTTCGTATATGGTAGCATGAATTTGGGCATTCTTTTCAAAATAGGATGCTTTTCCACGGACATTTTTTTTCCATTACCATTCACATTTCTTTCCTGATTCTGAGACGCATCTCCACCTATACCAACGCCAACACCTACATCTCCACCTATACCGCTACCACTACTAATAACCTTCTCTCCCCCCTTGTTCTTTTTGAATAAACTAAGCACCGGGCTTTGGTGTATTTGCCTACTCATCATCCCCCGATATCTGAGTATTGATACTGGTTGAACCATCCGTATTAGCTGTTTTGTTATTCCAATCATAGTGCTTTTCCACGGGTTTAAGAATATTTACCGAATAGCCGTGTTATATAGCAAATTAATCTGTCAGCCTTCCCTGTGTAGCATTATAATAGTGAAAAATTGGTTAACATGTAAAGAACCCCAACCAGTAATCGCGCGACAGTCCACGTCAATATCTCGTACACTCGTTTACAAAGGTATAAAAATTGGAAATATTCAGATTCTTTCTGCAAGAAATAAGAATTACTCGTATTTCATTTAATAAATTAATACTACTAATCAAATGTCTTCAGTCTATATCGTTTCTACTGCTCGTACCCCAATTGGTGCATTTCAAGGGGGATTATCATCGTTAACATATTCAGATTTAGGATCACATGCTGTTAAAGCCGCTTTGAAGAAGGTTCCACAAATTAAGGTAGAAGAAGTTGAAGAAATCATCTTTGGTGGTGTATTACAAGCTAACGTTGGTCAAGCTCCAGCCAGACAAGTTGCTTTGAAAGCTGGGTTGCCAGAATCGATTGTGGCCACCACGGTTAATAAGGTTTGTGCCTCGGGTATGAAGTCAATTATTTTGGGAGCGCAAACTATTTTGACCGGTACTGCGGATATCGTTGTCGCTGGTGGTGCTGAATCTATGTCCAACACTCCATACTATGTGCCATCTGCTAGAGGTGGTGCTAGATACGGTGACGCGGTTATGATTGACGGGGTTCAAAAGGACGGGTTATTGGATGTCTATGAAAACAAGTTGATGGGTGTTGCTGCTGAAAAATGTGCCAAGGACCACAGTATCACCAGAGACGACCAAGACAACTTTGCTATCGGGTCATACACTAAAGCTGCGGACGCTCAAAAAGCTGGTAAGTTCGACAATGAAATCGAACCTGTTACCATCCCAGGTAAGAGAGGCAAGCCAGATGTGGTTGTCGCTAATGATGAAGAAATCAAAAACTTCGACGAATCAAGAGTGAGATCAGCTAGAACAGTTTTCCAAAAGGAAAACGGTACCGTTACTGCACCAAACGCATCTTCGTTGAACGACGGTGGTGCTGCTGTTATTTTGGTCTCTGAAAAGAAATTGAAGGAATTGAACTTGAAACCTTTGGCTAAGATCTCTGGTTGGGGTGAAGCCGCCAGATCTCCAATCGATTTCACAATTGCTCCATCCTTGGCAATTCCAAAGGCTTTGAAACACGCCAACCTCTCCATGGACGAGATTGACTTCTTTGAATTAAACGAAGCTTTTTCAGTCGTTGGCTTAGCTAACGCTAAAATCTGTAACATTCCATCTAAGAAGTTGAATGTTTACGGTGGTGCTGTTGCTTTAGGTCACCCATTAGGATGTTCTGGTGCCAGAATTGTTGTTACCTTATTATCAGTCTTAGCTCAAGAAGGTGGTAAAATTGGTGTCGCTGGTGTCTGTAACGGTGGTGGTGGTGCATCTTCTATTATTATTGAAAGATTTGACCATGACTCCAAATTATAAATAGTCTAGGTTCGTTATATAGGAATTTGATAGTTTAGATCAAATTTTATCGCGAGAGATCCCATCAACTAGTTAAATATGTAATCTTCATAAATCTATTACCACCATGACTTCACTCGATCCCAGTTATATATGGGATAGTTATAACCTTGATGAATTGAATAATCAACTAATATTTGAAAAGGAAACATTATCATTTACTTTATTTAATGTAAACTTTGATGAAATTGAAAAAATTCATGCACATTTAACAGAATTTTTGGATCCTTTTATAAAGTACTATCCATGGTTCCATTCACCTCCAGTATTCCAACAATACAAACACAAGCAAATAAGTTATATATATGGAGAGTTTATATATCAAGAATGTCTAAATGATGAATGGTTGTTGACTAACATACTATGGGAATTTCTGACTTTTTATCCAGACTTATATATCCACCTATGGGATTCATCAGATTTTGAATTCATTTTAGTTGAAAGTTCCGATTTCATACCGACCTGGTTAGAGCCTAATAATTCCCTTAACAGAGCTTGGATAAATGACAAAACTGTCCTAATTATTAATCCAAACCAAGAACTAAATAATTTGACTTTGGAAGAGGCATTAGAGGAGATTCTTGATGGAAATTTTCAGAAGTATCCAGCAATTGCAAATCATTTAAAAGACAAGTTATCTAATATAAATAAATCATTTTTGATTGACACAATCTATGACCTTGAAGTCTCGTTGCCAAGTCAAGTAATACAAATATTTGCAGACAAGCCATATTTAATATCACAATCAATTAATGAGTTTGTGAAAGAATCACTATCTCCCAATCAGAATTTTAAAGCTATTCAGAATGATCTTTCTATATCTACGAAGATAGGAATACCATTTTTAAGCTTGAATTTAATGAAATTTAAACAATTAGAACTACAAACTACCAATGCACAGGATTTTGATTTTGGACTATTGGTTTCTAAAATTCTAACGATAGGGTTAGATAATATCATGAAACTGGGTATTGTCTTACCCAGAAAAGCAATTCAGCGGCCAGATTTGTCTAGAAGCGTTATTGAAGACAAACTTGTAAAATGTGGAAGACTTGCTGATCGCGTTCCTGAAAATACTGAAATATTTAAACAGTTTGAAAATATGAATGAAGCCGATGTGTCATCTGAGTTCAATGAATCTGCATTAATTGACAGATTTAATGAGTTTTTCCAGGATACCACTGCAGGATTAGACGGCATAGATAATGCAAATAGTAATGAAGAAACCACAGACGTACTACAAAACGAACCTGAGAATGGTAAGGTAAATGATATTGAAATTGATGAGGATGACTTCTTTGAGTTTTTTCTAAAAGATGCTTTGAAATTATCAGATAAAGATATAGAGGGGTTTCGTAATACTAATTTGCCTACGAATACAAAGAGAAAAATTAGAGATTTCAAAGAATATAGTAACGATAGTGATTATCAAACGGATACGTCAGCAGAATATGATGATGGCGAAGAAAATGACGAAACTAATGCTGAAGATGAGGAGGAGGATGAAGATGTCGATGACGAGGAAGAACAATATATAAAACAATTTTTACACAAGTTGAATGGAAATAATGACGTTGATAGTTTAACGAATTTATTCAAGAGTATTAATACAGATATTGGACCAGGCTCAGTACTTTTACAACAAGGTATATCGCAACAACAAAATAAAAGGAATGAATAATGCAATAGTATACATAATAGATAGAATTAGAAATAGGGTTAACTAATAATGCAAAGATTTTCTAATTTGGAATACTGATATTTCGTTCGCTTAATTCTTGAACGGTCCATATCCAAGTTCTAGCAGCGTAATTCATATTTCTAGCAATTTTTGACGGTTCAGCTTCAGCACCGTTAGTTGCAAAATATTTTCCATTGTTTTCTTCAAGAGACAATTTAGGATCAAGGCAGCATCTAACAGTAGCATATGAACCTTGTTCGCTAGAAACACCGAACAAATATCCAAAAATTTGAAACAAACACCAAAATAGTATACCTATAATGGGTAACCGAGTCCAATATGAAAACAAGTTAGTATTCATAACCAATCCGGGATGCACAGACATACATAATATTTTTGGATTTCGCAAAGCAAGCATTTTCATAAAATGAATGCCGCATGTCTTAGCCAAGCCATATCTAAACCAGGTGAACACAATATTTGGTCTGTAATTAAATGTGGAATTCAAATTGAAGTACTTGAAAGCTAATTGATGGCCAATGGAACTCAAGTAAATAATCTTTGGTGGACCACTTTTTGGAAATAATTCACTCGAGCTTTCCAAAAGTGGTAATAGTTTAGTAGTTAATAGAAAAGGTGATATGTAGTTAGTTTGCATCTGGATTTCAAACCCATCTTTTGTTACAGAGTAAGGCAAAGCCATCACACTAGCATTGTTAATTAATATATTTAAGTGCTTCTCCCTAGACTTGAACGTTTCAACTGCATTTAAAACTGATGATAAACTTAATAGGTCAATTTCCAAGAAGTATAATTCCCCCAAAAATCTTTCATTAGATGATTGCTGTGAAGTATATTTCAGCCTTATAAGCATAGCCTCTTCTTTTAACTCATTGATAGAAGTATTCACCCTCGTCTTACTTCTAGCTGCAATGTAAACAATATATCCATGGAGGTAAAGATGTAACACAGTATACCATCCAACACCACTATTACCTCCAGTAATTAATGCAACCCGTCTATCCACATTTGGATTAAAATAGGATATTGATTCAGGGTCAAAACTAGTCATAGAAATCCTAATTAGTAATACCAGTTCTTACTACTGAACTTATAAAGATCCCTCTATCTTTAATGGAACTGAAAATTTATTATCTGAATAATTGCGATAGTCACACACACAAAATTTCTCCTATTAATATTTTCCTTGCTAGGTCGAATTGATCTAACGAAAATACTTCGAACAGTGTCTTTTTGTATATTATGTCTATAAACAATGAATTCTGAGTTATTTTTGAAAAAAAAAAATTTCTACAGACTGGATGAATATAAACTTTAAATTTTAGTGAATTATAACTTTAATGATGATAAAACTTCTTTATATATTTCTTGGGGCGTTTTATTAGTTGTGTCAACTGGTAATGCTTCTCCGCCGTTTTCAAGCAACTCATCATTGCATGGAATTTCCATGATAGAGTATTGTGAACTGACCATATCAGATTTCATAAAGTGTCCCGGTCTATTTTGAACCCTCTCGAATAAATGTTCTAAAGTAATGTGTAAGAAAACAAACTTGAATTGAATTTCGCCTGTCAGGCTTTCTCCAGAGTGTTGTTTAATATATTCACGATATATCTTTTTAAGAATGGAGCATGATACAATTGCAATCTTTGATTTGTTGGTGGAATCAGTGCATTGAACAACAGAAGCCTGAGTAAGTTCCTTGAGCCAACCCCATCTGTCGTCATCGGTCAATGGTATTCCCTCAGACATTTTGGATATATTTTGGGGTGGGTGAAGTGCATCACCTTCTATAAATGGACACAGAAAGTGGGCTGCCAATAATTCTGCAATTGTGGTTTTACCAGTACCTGCTGGCCCACCTACGACTATCACAGTATTTGGAGTAGTTGTCATTCTTATATATCTATCTTTGTCTATTGCTAGCCTCTACTATCGAAAAGGAAAAACTAACTCTTAAGTATTTTCCGAAGTTTGGGGGGATTGGGGGATTAATTTTTCAAAAGTGGGGGTGCGGGTTTATTTACAAAATACTTGCAGCTATATACATTATCTATGGGTTTAATAGTTGGGGAGCTTCATTTTTGTTGGTTAGTACGAGATTTAAACCTCTTCGGATTGGATCTTCTTGGCTCCACACCAGCAGAACGAGAATGTTTAATTAATCTTCTGAGATTAAGTAGTTCCTCGCTGATACGCTTTTCAATTAATGTTTTGGTTTCAGTAGCACTTTCTTTATCAACAAACAATGTTGGCCATCTTTGGCTTAGCCATAGAAATATTAAGACCAATTTATGATTCTCTTCAAGACTCTGCAACGTCTGCACAGTCAGTTCGGTGGTTGCAGTAAATTTTGGGCGTCTTTTTAAGACATCTGTATGCAAGAAGTTGAAATCAAATATATTTTTGGTTTCACACTTTGTTATGTTGTGAAAAAATTTGAATGCTGTATCAACCACTAATGGCGACGACATGTTGATATTAATAGGGGCCAAACTTAACCTCAATTGATCTTCGATAGTGGTTCTCTTGTACAAATCATTTCTTAAGAATAAGTTCAAGATCTCATATCTAGAATCAAGGGCAGTAAGAAAAAAGTTTTCCATTTCAATGCTACTCGTCTCTTTCTCAAATTGTGCTAAAATATCATAAAAAGAAGTATACTTTGGAAATTTACTCATATAATACGTCCAAACTTTGTCTGTTGGCCACGTACATGCCTTCGATAAATTTTGGATCGGTTCGTTCATCATCTTCTTTAGAAAGATAAGATCCTTTTTATACATAGCGGTAACAAATCCCTCCAGCTCTCCTTCATCCTGACTGAACCTACCCGCCCTTCCGGCTATCTGCTTTGTTTCAGACGCAGTAAGCGGGATAGTTTCATTACCATTAAACTTTTTGGTAGCATAAAATACAATTCTTTTGATTTTTAAATTAAGGCCCATTCCAACAGCATCGGAGGCTACTAAAACGTCGTATTGACCACTATTGAAATCGTTCGCTTCTTTCGATCTGATCTCCGGTGGCAATGCTCCATAAATAACACCCACCTTCAAGTTGGTTGACCTTTCAATCTCACATTTCAATTCCAAGATTTTCCTTTTAGAAAATGCAATAACACAGTCACCTTTTTGAAGATTCTTGAAATTGTTAACCTCCTTATTAGAAACAGTCAATTTTCCTAATCTATTGTATTTATTGATTTCAACTTCGTCACCTGTGATATTAGCTAACTTTAATATTAACGGAACAGCACTTTCTTCACCACACATATGAATTTCCTTTGCCTGGACACCCAATACAGCATTAGTCCAGGCTTCACCTCTTCTAGGGTCAGCGATCATTTGAATTTCATCAATTATACAAATATCCATTTTCTTATGGCTTGGAATCATTTCAATGGTTCCAGATGAGATCTCACTTATTTTTCCGAATGAATCAATAGATGGAATTACTTCTTCGCCTGTAATTAAATTACATTTTATGCCTTGATCATGAAATCGCTCATAGATTTCTCTAGCTAATAATCTTAATGGACCAGCATAATACCCCGATTTTGCCTTAGCCAATTTCTGCAAAGAATTATATGTTTTACCGCTATTAGTTGGTCCAACATGCATAATGAATTTACGCTTCATTTTTCTTGCTTCTGGGAACCACTCAGCCGGATTTGAAAGATCTACTAATGAGTCTTGCTGCTTAATATGTGTTAAAGAAGATTCCACATATTCCTT
Organism: Debaryomyces sp. S3305; assembly: GCA_024586305.1. Lineage (NCBI taxonomy): Eukaryota > Fungi > Ascomycota > Pichiomycetes > Serinales > Debaryomycetaceae > Debaryomyces > Debaryomyces sp. S3305. The sequence continues at coordinate 44,779 of JAMYHY010000027.1, forward strand.
ATATATCAACTTTGATAATATGCTATTTAAACATTCCATCTTGGTATTATAGCCATAGAATTGTGGAATTTGAGATGGCATCATACCATTGTTAATCAGATATATAATCTGCGTTATATTGCAAATTTTCGGATTAATATAGTCAACGAGCTTAATGTCAGATATGGGCCTGCAACTTAATGGATCGTGTAAATATATTTCAAACTGTAACATTAACTTCTCCGTAAACCCTCGAATAAGGCTGTTGACCCTATCATTATCAAGATTGTTCATATTAGAAAATGGCGGTTCGAACTCTCGCTTAATTAGCTTCCAGTATATCTGCCATAAAGGCTTTTTTATGACCTCTTTTAACTGATCAAATGGTTCTAAGGCATCTGTTACATTCGTAATTGGGGGTTTCGATTGGTTTATCTGCTTAAATATATTTTCCCAAGCGTTTGATGACTTGCTCACGTTGTTCAGGACACTGGCGTTCTTCAACGGATACGACGTACTGAACTGTTTTATACACCTACCCAAAAATTTTGGGGCAATACCAATACTTCGTATTGTCACCAATCGGCTACTCATAGTCTTATTCTTTGAATCAATATGCTACCTAAAAGTTTGTTAAAGAAGTAGGTTCTAAGATAAAATCTGAAGATTTTTGGTGATGTGCTCGTGACTTGAGGGTGATTATTAGTACGGCTAGCTTCCTTCGGTTTTTGTCTTAACACCTTATCAATCTGAACTTTACATTAATATAAGTCCAGTATTTAGCTCAAGCTACAATTTTTACAATCTTTGGTTTAAGAACTTGTCAATAAAATCATTATACCGTTAGTTCAAATTTATGGGCAAGTTGGACCCTCGTTTTAAACAATATTAAGAAGACCTGGATTAATATTTACAATCCGATATAGAGTGTGGAATAAGTGTGGATTCAAATATATAACATTACCAACACATTGCATGAAGAGATTCAAGTTTACTCGGACCGATATCAATAAATATTACTAGACAAGCAAAATATTAACGAGTATTGATGAATGGGTCAAGAGTGAGCGACCAGAATACCAAAGCTCGACTTGCTGCTCAGTTCAACCAATTCTATTTACAAATCACATCTCCTGAGGTTACGCAGATAGGAAACTATCAGATTATTAAGGAGATAGGCGAGGGTGCCTTTGGAAAGGTTTATTTGGCTAATCATGCTCTTTTGAACGTGCAAGTGGTATTGAAGTGTGGTTTGATTGACGACCCAAATATCGTGAGAGAAGTATACTACCATAGACAGTTACAACATAAGAATATTGTGAAATTGTATGAAGTGATAAAATCAGAAAGACATTTGTGGATGGCACTTGAGTACTGTGAAGGAAGTGAATTATTTTATTACATATATGAAAAGCGAAGACTTGAATATCATGAAACCCAAAACTTGTTCAATCAAATAATAACCGGAGTGAAATATGTTCATTCTCTTAACCTATCACATAGAGATTTGAAATTGGAGAATATACTTTTGGCAGATACCAAGAAGTCAATTATTAAATTAACTGACTTTGGATTTGTTCGAGAATTTAACCCGATGAAACGTCAATTTCTATCTACTGTTTGTGGCACAACTGTTTACATGGCCCCGGAGTTAATTAAGAATCAGCCGTATTCAGGTTTTGCAATTGATGTGTGGTCTTTAGGAGTTATTTTATTCACCATGCTTTATGGTGAAATGCCATTCGATGAAGATGATGATTTAAAAACAAAATATAAGATAATTCACGAAGAGCCACTCTATAGGGACTCAATTCCGCAAGATGCAATTGAACTTCTACGAAAGATGCTTTCCAAGGATCCGCGTGCACGGCCTGGTCTAAACGATATATCAAACTCGTCATTTTTGATTGATATCAGTAATAAAACTTCTGAGAAGAACCATAGATCTTCGTTTTATAATGACCAAGAATCAATTCTTTCAATTAGCCAACACTATAGTTCTGATATTCAACCATTCCAATCAAAGATGGACCGAAATCTAATGAGGAAATTCGAGAAATTAAACATTGATATTGTTCGACTTCAGCAAGATGTATTGAACGGTGAGAAAAATCCACTAACAGCTTTTTATGAGTTATCCTTGGTTAGAGAATTTACTAAGAAGAAAAAACATTATAGAGAGAAGAAAAGAAAGTATAACGAAGCAAAGAAGTCCTTAATAAATTCACGTAAAAAAGTAAAAAGTGCTCTTTCCTTATCTGAGCAAGGGAGTGGTTCTCAGCCGCTAGAAAGAATTATTTCAAGTTTAAGTTTAAGCTCGAACAGGAATAGCATTAGCAGGACAAATCTTTCAAAGATTGGATCACGAAAATCCATTGAATTTAGCGATCCATATAAGAAACCCAGGGGTTCTGAGCTGAATAGAAATTCCTTAACAGGGCAAAGAATGAACAAAACAGTTTCTAATTTAGACCGTGACTATACATCTAACTTAGTGCTTGAAGGAACCGATAGTAATATCGAAGTTCCACTTTCAAAAATAGTAACCTTTAACCAAGATGAAATGAAAAGGAGACCTTCGAATACTACGACTACACTAAGTTCTACAACCGGTAGCGAGAACCTGAAGAAGAAGATTAAGAATGCCAAAATCTTCAACAAGCTTCAATTTTGGAAAAAAAGTAAGAATAATAATGGTCCTGAAATATTGAAAGAGAACACAACAAAGCCTACAGAACCCCAATACGACAATGGAGAGAAAATTCCATTAATTAGTAATGGCCGTTCTCCTAGTCCTAATACTAATTTGAACGAAATAAACCCACGTATAGTTCCAATAATTGAGACACAAGATACGGCGCTCGCCAAAGAAAATCTGATACCTAATAATGTAAACGAAATCGAAGCGAAGGATGACTTAATTCAGGAAATGGATAATAATATGGAAGACTCTGTTTTTGAGTCGCCAAATAGACAAGCCACTCCAACGCTGGACACTTATCCTTTATCGTCGAAATATTTAAAAACAAGACCTTCATCAGTTGTATCCCAGGCAAGTCAATTAAGCCATTTAAGTCAACTCTCAACAATGATGTCCGAATCTGATATTTTAGGAGAAACAGATACCATGGACGAAGAAGAATATGACGAGGATGGTATTTACGAGTCGTCTTTGGATAATTTTCAACAAGATTTCCCCCAAAGACATTCGTCTGTATTGACGCCAACTTCAGGATCATCAGTTACTAAGAAGCGGCCAAGTTATAGGCGTACATTATCGTCGGACATTTCAATAATGTCTACTTCGACGGCTGCCACCGGATCAAATTCTGCTCCTGCTAAATCTCATCATCAAAAAAGATCATTATCACGTTTGTCTAGTAATTCGTCGGAGGAAAGTTATTCCAGAAAGAATGCACCTATGAATGGTCATTTATTTGCATCGCCAGTACCCACTGCTCCGATGATAGACCTATCGAGTGATATTAATTCGAGTTTATCGCCTGTGCCCAATAGACCATCGTCTCCAGAAGGAACGCCACCCCCTAAGAAAATGACGTTTGTTAACTCAAAACTTCTGCGTCATTCAAGAAACACTGCTCCTCAAAATTCAACGCCCCCAAGCAATAAAATTAATAATGCACCTCAATCCTATCAATTTCTTAATGATAATGAAGCTACTACGCGATCACATTCTCCACCAATACCAAATAAGTTTAACAAACTCAAACTGAAGAATAAGCCAATAAATAATATCCAGGATCAGTCATATAGCTCAAAATTTTCCGTAAAAACAACATGGCCATCTAAAGCTAACCAACAGGAAAACAACGATGTAAATTATAGAAACATGCAACTTATAGATGATAATTCTGTTTGGAATAGAAACAACAATACTGCTATGGGCGCTATGAATGGGAAAAATATGTATCAAGCTAATTTCATTATAAATGAAGAGGAAGAAGATGAAAACTAGACAATCATACATGTATATACATACATGCATATATAGTTATACAAGTATATCACTATTGTAATATTATGTTCGAATATATATTTCACTTTAAAAGGGTGCGTACACACCTCTGCTAATCAGGATTGAAATATCGAAAATTTTTTTTATCTGAACAACGAGAGCTAGATTAAAGGAAGACAATTTAATCTAGAATAGTATCAACATTTTAGTACAATATTATGCCTGCTGTTATAGTTGTTGATAACGAATTAAAAGATTCCGTTAAGGAATATGGTCAGATTATTGATTCTGTTAATGAATCAGTTGAACTTTCCAAAACTTTACAGTCTTTTTTCAATGACCAGAGTAAGGAAATAGTTGATAAACCAGGCTTAATTAAGAAAATTTATGAAACGTCAACGGCATCTAACTTAACTAAGTTATCAGATAGAGAATTCGAACCTACATTTAATTTGATTACTTATATTTTATCTCAACTTGAAGGATCATTTGAAAACGTTTTAAACAAAGATTCCCAAATTATTCAGAATTTAGTTAAATGTAACCCAACAAGACAACCATTATTGAGAGACAGAAAATCTATTAAGTCAACTACTATTTTATCCATTTTAAATACTTTCTTCAATTTCCTTCCAGAAACCTCGTCGAATAGAATTCACATATTGACAACAATTTTAAGCATTGTTGAAGCCTCGAATATTGACTACAGTTTGATCCAAGAGCCAATTGGTAATAGCTTGGTTTTATGGTTGACCCAAGCCAATGCCACGGATGAAGAGATCAAATCCATCTTCTGGAAATTTATCAACTTGGATGACAAAAAGTCTTACAAATCATTGCAATTGATTAAATCCTTCACATCAAAACACACATTAAACTTAAATGAATTACACAATTTAATTAAATTTGCTTTATTATCATCTACTACGGATGTTTCCTTTTTAGTTAACAATACTGTGGGTAGTGCCTTAAAGGAAAATTCCAATGATGAATTAGTATCACTCTTTACTAAATACACTAGAGGTGAATTAATTACATCTGTTCCTTCTTCGTCTGGTTTATCAAGTGAGGAAGTTGAACAAAAATCAAGAATCTTGGCATTAGGGAAATTCTTCATCGACAACGATAACAAGAATGTTTTTAATTATAATGAAATTCCATCCGCATTAGCCTCATCCGCTGAAGATTTTGAATCATTACTAATCAATTCCATTAAAGCGGGTGTAATTGAAGGTAAATTAAACCAATTAGACCAAACATTCTACTTAACCAGAGTTCATAGGTTTATCATAGCTGGTGATCAAGAAAGTATCTCCAAAAATTGGGAGAATGTGAAGAATGCTTTAGTGGATTGGAAAAATTCGTTGGCCAATATTGACGATATTGTAAATACCTCGAGAGAAAATATCGTTAACAATAATAATAATTAACTGGAACTACAACCTGTATTTAGTTTGATTCTAGTTGATTATAGTGTATACTGACTAGAGAATTCCCTTGAATTCTTGATATATTTATGTACATGATGTTATATTAGTTTGCTTTTCTTCCTTTTTATATTTTTTTATTATACAATCACTCATAAATATAAATTAATTAATATATTGATCGAGGAAACAATCCCGAAAGAAGCAATAAATGATCTATTAGTCTCTTTCATTATCAAGTACTACTAAAAATCCACCAACCAAATGTAATGATCCACACACGAATACATCAATGATAGGCGAATCATTCGTCAAACTCTTGATAAAGTTAACGCTTGTTTCAATATCGTGAAAAATATGCTTCCGAGAATTATAACCATTCGTCTGATCTAATTTACTCCAAACCTCTGCTAATTCTTTTTGGATAATCAACTTATCTACCTGTTCCTTGGAGCTATTTAAAGAAATTAAATCGCTATTGTAATTTCCATCAGACCACGTAATGTTAGTCGTAAAAATAACATGATCAAATTTAAATTCGGTAGAACTAACATTCTCGTATAATTTTCTTAACAAATCATTTGCATTCTCTCGGTTTTGCTGATTAAATAAGAGGATCTTTAAAGCTTTATTAGGCTGGTGCTTAGCATTAACAGTGGATTTGAACCAAGACGATGCAACATTGATGGACTCAATAGTATGGGCACCGTCAATATACCAATTAACACCATCCTTTTCAACCAATTGACACCGGCCACTCCATTGTGTGTCAGATAATCCCTTCAAGAACTTATCGGGTAAAGTGTTACTGTTATCGAAATCAGGTAACTCATTTGATGCCACACCCAACTTCTGCAAATGAAGTGTTGCCAATTTGATGGCTAATGCAGCATTCAGTCTCTGAAAATCACCAGCTAAACCTAGCTTGACGTTGGGCGGTAAATAATTTGTGTCCACAATTTCTAATCTAGACACACCTAATTCGGTAGCTCTTTGTTTGATGACGTCTAATGATTCAGGGTACTCTAATTGATCACTCACGACAGCTGGGCAGCCTTTTTTGAATATACCAGTCTTGTTCCAGGTGATCGAGTCAATTGTAGTACCCAACATAAAAGTATGGTCGATACCCAAACTGGAGATACCAACTACGGTAGGTGCATCAATTATATTTGTAGAGTCATATTGACCACCAACACCAACTTCATAAATAGCAGTATCCACTCCTTCCGACATAAATACATGAAATGACAAAATGGTCAAGTATTTGAAATACATAGGTTTGACAATGTTACTAGGTTGCAAAGTTGGAAATTCCGTCGCTGATGATTCCGTGGTAGACAATTTATCCCACACTTCGAAAAAGTACTTTGTAAACTTCAATTCATTAATGGGACTACCGTTGATTCTGATTCTTTCTCTGACTGTCTTCAAGTGGGGTGACGTAAATAACCCAATCTTATTGATTGGCCCGCTATCAGTCGATCTGTATTGGCTCAAGATAGATTCGGTGAATGCACAAGTGGACCCCTTACCCTTAGTTCCGGTGACGTGAATGAGATTCATTCGATTGAAATCCTTGGGCTGATACCCCAACCTTCTGGTATATTCGTAAATCTCTCTAATAGACATCTCATTCTTATTCACATCCGGCCCCAACTTCTTAATGGCCTCTATGGACGCAAAATTCGATTGTAACGTGTTTAATGCATTAATCGCATCCTTGTATGTTCTACTGGCTGTACTTGGAGTAGGCACCCGCATATCGTTAATAATAGTCGGCGTCAATTTGTTGTTGTCAGATTCACTCATGGATAAAATAATCTACCGCCCCGTTTACTAATGGTTGATTGAAAGATCACAGTAATCGTCTAAGAATGCTCGTACCAACACAATTACTCAAAAACCTGAGTTGTATAGGATAATCCGTTCAATTAGCTGCTTATATGTCTTAATATCAGACGGTGATTTGAAACTAACGTATGGGATGGACGAGTGTGCAGGACGGAATACATACTGATCAACCTATACCAATCTACTGGCCTACTTGTTTACTTGTCTACATAAAATTACATTTTAGGCTTTATGACTATATTCCCGACATACCAGGCCAAGACGGGTCTTATCTGGAATTCCAGAGACTCGTGGCGCCGTTAATGTATAGCCATATATAGGGAAAATTAAAATGCCTTACAAACGTGAGAAGTCTCACTGCCGGTGTTCGGCTCCCCTAAAAAAATTTGAGAATGAGTCAACCTTCAATAATCCTCATCGAAGTGCACGAAAAGAATATAGGATATATTTTATTTCTTTTCTAGTGCCACGATATAATATAAAAGGGTGTAAAGAATATCTATCAAACTGGTAATTTAATATTTCAACATTAACTCAGATAAATTTTGATCATCAACTGATTAGATTCTGATATAAAATTGCATAATTTACATTTATAATTGATTATTTTAAGTTTAATTCCACAGTATAGTATCAGTATTTCCAAGATGATTTTTTAATGTATAATTATTGAGTAGTTATACATTTACCTTTTTGTACAGTTTGATATATTATATTTTGGTTGCTTTATACGGTTTTATAAAGAGATAAGACAACAAGATTAGTGTTGTTTGTTTGAAATTTGCTAAAATCACATTTAATCCATTAAAAGCCTTTTTTAGTCTACTGGAAATCCGAAGTTCTACGATTAATAAAGAGTAAGAGTTTAAAATGGTTACCATTGTCGATAATGATTATTCGTCCAAGTCTACCATTCCTGCAAACACCATTTTGAAGCCTTATCCGATGGATGACATTTTACAAGTTAACCAGTATGTGGAAAATACATCGACCACACAGAAATTAATAAATAATGATGATGTTGAGGATGTGCCTTTGCTTGTTTCCGATAGCGAAGACGTATCAGACGGAGAAGATTGCAGCACTCAGTCGGTGAATGGCCACGAACGCGATGTGAACGTGAAGGCTTCTATCGCTGCCGAACAGGTTAAACGAGACATGAAGTTGCTGGTCCAAGAACCGGAAGTAAATAGCGAAAAGCAAGAGTTGACAAGAGAGCAGTTCAGAAATGAAAGAAATCAATTGATGACTATTGTCGTGAAGTACATTGCTACCAAAATTACCAACTCATTTCCACCCCAATACCCACCAGTCTCAAATTCAAGTGAGCTCCCGTTGGACAGGTTTTTGCTTATTTTAACGAATAGGTTGCAATTATCGTTGCCTTTATTCATGAAAGGTATAATCTACTTGTTTCGATACATGGATATCATTTACTTATTGAGGTACTTGAATCAGTCCAACAATTTTGCGAACTACAATGAGATGGATTTCTGTTTAAAAAAATTGATTGTCGGCTGCTTCAAGTTAGCCTTGTCAAGGGAAAAGATTACGAAGAACTGGTCGGCCATAAGTGGCATGTCTAATAGTGAAATTAATACCATTGTTAAGACCATAGTTACCAGAATGAATGGGAAATTGGTTGTGAAGAATATTGATTTGCTCAAATTAAAACTGGAAATATTCCGTTTTGTTAAAATGGTCACAACCCCTATTTAGTATTTATGCTCCGTTGTTGTTTACTGTGTATTTTAAATTTGTAATTATATAGTTAAGATATATTCTTTTGTTCAATTTTGCTTGCTTTTTTCTGTCGCATCAGATTCGAAGCGCAATAAATCTTGATTTTCGATTATGACTCATCCAGCTGGGGTCCAAAATTATACTGATTAGAATAAATAAAGCTCTAGATACTACAATACTACCCTTAACATGCAATAGATGTATAATATACAAGTAGTAGAATTGAATGGACTATATCATGGTGGTCTTTTATGTAAGAAATTTGAAAAATTAGTAAAAAAGGCTTCGGCATATGTAATTCTGACTCATATACTCCGATTAATTCTTACTCACTTTTTTTTATTCTTTGTTTAGTCATAAAAATTTTTCAGCAATATATTACTAAGATAAAAGTACTTAACTCTTTATTCTTTTGTTAAATCAGAAACAAGTTTTAATCAAAATACTTCCATTCAAATAATAATGTCCATTCAATCGAATCCATATGGTCCAAATCCATCAGACTTCTTATCGAATGTTAACAAATTCGAAGTTATCGAATCTACTTTAAGAGAAGGTGAACAATTCGCTAACGCCTTTTTCAGTACCGAAAAGAAAATTGAAATTGCGAAGGCATTAGATGATTTCGGTGTTGACTACATTGAGTTGACTTCCCCGGTTGCTTCAGAGCAAAGTAGAAGTGACTGTGAAGCCATTTGTAAATTAGGTTTAAAAGCCAAGATTTTAACCCATATTAGATGTCATATGGACGATGCTAGAGTTGCCGTTGAAACTGGTGTTGACGGTGTTGATGTTGTTATTGGTACTTCCCAATTCTTAAGACAATACTCTCATGGTAAAGATATGAACTACATTGCTCAATCTGCTATTGAAGTGATTGAGTTCGTCAAATCTAAAGGTATCGAAATTAGATTTTCATCCGAAGATTCCTTCAGATCTGATATTGTTGATTTATTAAACATTTATAGAACTGTTGATAAAATCGGTGTTAATAGAGTCGGTATTGCCGATACCGTTGGTTGTGCCAACCCAAGACAAGTTTACGAGTTAGTTAAGACCTTGAAATCCGTTGTTTCATGTGATATTGAATGTCATTTCCACAACGATACAGGTTGTGCTATTGCTAACGCTTACACCGCTTTAGAAGCCGGAGCTAAGTTGATTGATGTTTCCGTCTTAGGTATTGGTGAAAGAAATGGTATTACTCCATTAGGTGCTTTAATGGCAAGAATGATCACTGCAGACAGAGATTACGTTTTATCCAAGTATAAGTTACACAAATTAAGAGACTTAGAAAATTTGGTTGCTGATGCTGTTCAAGTCAACGTTCCTTTCAACAACCCAATCACTGGTTTCTGTGCCTTCACTCACAAGGCCGGTATCCATGCTAAGGCCATTTTAGCTAACCCATCTACATATGAAATTTTAAACCCTTCAGATTTCGGTTTGACTAGATACATTCATTTCGCCAACAGATTAACTGGTTGGAATGCAATTAAATCAAGAGTCGATCAGTTGAACTTGCACTTAACTGATGACCAATGTAAAGAGGTCACTACTAAGATTAAGATAATGGGTGATGTTAGACAATTGAACATTGACGATGTTGATTCTATAATCAAAGATTTCCATGCTGATTTGTCTACTCCATTATTAAAGCCACAAGCTGAAGGTGACAAAGACGTTACTGAGGAACCAGTTTCAAAGAAGCAAAAGTCAGGTTAAACTACTCATGATTTCCCTGACTAAAACTAGCATATTATTTGTCATTTGAAATAAATTGGTAGTTTCAATGTCAAATTCTTAGGGTCATGTCCAGTATAGTAAGTATATTGGTAATTTGAAAGGTTTTTATTGAAAATCATACAAATAGTGAAAAGTAAAGTATTTAGTTCTTATTTTTTTACTTAAAATAGTTTGAAATTATATTATACATTTATCTTATTGCCATTTATTGTAAAATGTAGGTGAACAATTTTTTTGCAATCAAAACGTCTCACGTGAGATTATTCCGCTAATCGGATCAAAGTCGACGAAGTTGGATTAGAATATTTCTACTTCTCCTGTTAAACTTTTCTTTTAAAACATAAACATAATTAACAATGGCTAAGAAGGGAGGCGAAAACACTAAGAAGGCTGCAGGAAATGCCAAGAAGGCCGAAAATGCCAACAAAAAGAAGCAAGCTCAAGAATCTGCATTAGAAGAACAAGAAGCCGGTGAATGGGAGCAAGGTTCCAAAAAGACAAATAAGAAGAAGGAAGACGAAAAATTTAAGAAGGAAGAAGCTGCTCGTAAGAAGAATGAAAGAGAAGCGTTATTAAAAGCAGAAGAAGCATCATTACCTGCTAAACCACTTTCTGCCAAACAAAGAGGTGCAGCCAAGGTTGCATCAAGAAGAACAGGTAAGATCGACGATTTCTTGAGTGACAACAAGGATACTCCAGAATTGAGTGCCAGTGGTATTGACGATGCCTTGTCAGCGTTGGCTTTGACTGGCAGAGACGGTGGAGTTCAAACTAAAGATATCGATAAGCACCCAGAAAGAAGAGTAAAGGCTGCCTACTCCGCCTACGAAGAAAAAAGACTTCCAGAAATGAGAAAAGAAGAGCCTGGCTTAAGGTTGCAACAAATGAAGAACTTAATTTTCAAGGAATTCCAAAAGTCTCCAGAAAACCCTATGAACCAGGATACCAACATCAAATACAACGCCACAAGAGACGAAGTCGATCAATTGAAGACTAACGTCAAGAGCAAGAGAGAACAGAAGTTCGCATAGGTCTCACACATCATTCATGTCCTATAGTACTAGTTAATTTCCAGTTTGGTAGATGGGCTTGTTACGTTACCCGGAGCACATATTGTTATGTTACCCGGTTCTCGTTCCTGACACCTGCTGTCTCTTCATTATATATTGGCCAATGATCATTAATAATACACGACGCCATCAAATAGACTTGTAGTCTCTTATTCTCGGTTCTTCTTTCTTGGAGAAACTCAAGTTGACATGACCAATGAATATACGCGCGTTCACTGGTTCTGTTGCTATTCCAAGTTATATGGAACTATAATTTGAATGTCGCCTTGCTTATGTCTACATTAAATAAAGCGCCAATCAACCATACATAAATTATGAAATATAATTAGCTTTGCATGCAACGTAGGTAAATTTGCCATATTTTGTATTATGTATTGTTAAGCTGATTACCCACTGATATAGAATAAAAACCTCTCGTTACACAAAATCGCAGTCTTAAAAAAATTTGGCTAGAGCTGCAATGATATAAATACAACACGATATCGCTCAAAGCGATAGTTGAAAATGTAGTAACAGATTTGCAAAAAAATTTTAGATACTTAAATACAAGCATCATAACCTTCAAAAGGATTGATATACTAAGTGATTACAAGTGATTATTCATTGAATTATTGGAAATAGTTTTTTCACCCTTCTTTTTCGATAATTAATAGGATATTACCAGATCATTGTCTATGGACTAGAAGCAAAGAAGCAAATAGAGGCATAAAAAAAATAGTAAATAAAAAAGGGGAGAACCAATCACTAAACAAAGATGTCTAGGTTAGATAGATTAGTGGTATTATTGGAGACGGGTTCTACTCCGTTTATTCGAAATACTGCTGCGGATCAGCTATCAGACTTAGCTAAAGGGCATCCGGAAGAGACGATCAATTTGCTTGGAAGAGTGTACCCGTACTTGAAGTCGACCAAATGGGAGACTAGGGTTACAGCAGCAAGAGCTTTTGGGGGGATTGTTAATCATTCAGAGCTTTGGGACCCAAATAGCTCGGACGCGATCAAAAAAGAGCAAGAATTTGAAGAAAAGGAGGAAACAATTGTTAAAATCGAAGAGCTAGATGAAGCAAGTCGCATAAAGTTGGAGCAGGACGAAGAATTAAAAAAGATAGATGATAATTTGTCGAATTTAGTTGATTTCAACTCGTGGAACCTTCACGAAATATTGAAGAGCAATGTCAAATTATTAGCATGTGGTACCGATGAACTCGAACCTTCAAACGGAACGGAGCATCATTCTGACGATAACTCGACATTCATTGGTAAGTTAAAGAAACAGAAAAGTAATATAACACCTTTGGAGGAGACCGAGGTCAAGCCTGATCCAGAAGTAAAATCTGAACATGTCGAAGCCGTAAGTATCTCAAATGAGAACTCAGACTCGAACTCACCACGCCCTGACGCGTCAAGAACCGCTTCTAACGCTAGATTGAAGGCCATGCAAAAGAGAAGAGCTAAAGTAAATGCAAAATCCAGTTCTATTAGAGTCAAACCTGTAGATATTTCGCAAAGTTCTATATCAAGAAAATTAGTGGAAAATGGCGAAGGTACGGACGAAATCAAGGAAGATTCTGCCCAGTACGACATTACATCTCAACAAGGAGGTGAGAAGCTAGTATTTGAAACCAAGGCTCCAGAATTATCTCCTTTGTTATCTCAGCATGCTAAGGTTGCCGGTTTGGTGTGGCAATTTCAAGGGGTTTATGAATTATTGGTAGCCGACTTGTTTGATGAAAAGTGGGAAATAAGACATGGGTCTGCATTGGGTTTGCGTGAGTTAATTAGAAAGCATGGCAAGGGCGCAGGAAGAGTGATGAACAAGTCAAGGGAAGATAATGATCGCAATAATTCTGCTACTTTGGAAGATTTGGCTGTAAGATTATGTACATTGTTTGCCCTTGATAGGTTTGGTGATTATGTTTCCGATACGGTTGTTGCGCCTGTCAGAGAGTCGAGTGCACAAACTTTAGCAGCGTTGTTAATCCATTTGGATGATCAAGTTGTACTCAGAACTTTCGATAGCTTGAATAAATTGGTATTACAGGAACACGCTAATGGTCTAGGGGTTCCCAAATGTTGGGAAGCAAAGCATGGAGGTATGTTAGGTTTAAGATATTTCGTAAGCGTAAGAACTGACGTGTTATTATCAAGACCAGAATCCTTAGATACAGTTGTAAATATGGTATTACATGGGCTACAAGAAAGTGATGATGATGTACAGTCGGTAGCTGCTTTGACGTTAACTCCAATTGCATCAGAATTTGTCAAAACTAAGCAAGAGTTAATTCATACTTTATTGACTGTTATATGGGACTGTTTGACAAACTTGCGAGATGATTTATCAGCCTCTATTGGATCTGTTATGGATTTATTAGCAAAGCTATGTACTCACAAGGAAGTCATTGCAATCATGCAAAAGGATGCTGTAGAGAGTAATTCAAACTCATTTGAGTATTTGGTTCCAAGATTATTCCCTTTTTTTAGACATTCTATTACGAACGTCAGAAAGGCAGTATTAAGAACAATTCTTGAATTTTTATCCATTGACAGCGACGTCACTAAAAAATGGATTAATTCAAAAGCTCTTAGACTAATATTTCAAAACTTATTAGTTGAACAAAATAAGGATGTTTTAGACCTTTCTGTATTAGTTTATAACAAATTATTGAAGGAAATTGACCAAAATGATGAATTAGAATCCATGGAGACAATATTCGGCTGTCATTTTCAACCGTTACTTACGTTGCTTATGACCCCGATTGGAATTGCAAGACACAACTATCATATGAATACAAATTTGATAATGAGACCTTCTGGACATATTCTTGGGTCGCTTGAAGATGGATCAGCGGTATCAACCCCTATTGAAGATGATACTAATCTTGATCCATTGGAACCGAATGGTATCGAAAAACGTGGTAGAAAGAGAAAATCTCCTAACGAACCCAAAGTAAAATCTGATTTCCCATTCCACGAAGATTTGAAAGTAAATATAGATGCACCAATATTCAAAGGTGATGTCATGTTAGTTGGCTTCGAGACTTTCATAAGAACTAGGAGCGAGGCTGCAACTGCGTACGGTAATTCATTGTCATATATTACTAATGAAGAAATTTTACATAATATCTTCCAATTATTATTACATTATTTAAGCTCACCCCATGCCACTCCTCGCCTATTTAGTGCCCTAGTTATACAAGAGTTCGCAAATTCTTTGAAGTCCAGGGACATGTCACCTCCACAAACAGCTATAGAATTATTCCAGGAATCACTAATGAATGTTTTGTCCAATCCTGATAGTTCTAATTTACCATATTATCGTGAGTTGGTTCCTACGTTGAAATCGGTCAGAACATCCTGCTTGCAAATGTTTGATGCTTTTATAACAAGTGCAAAAGTATCCCCAACAAAGATCCCACAATTACCAGTAGTAGTTCAGGGTGAGAATGAAGCTGGTCCAGGAGCATTCGGACTTGAATTTGCTGAAAAGATTGTTAATGAAACTTACCAGAAATTAATGAAGAATTTGTCACCGACGTATAGAATGAGTGCCAATCAAACACTTGAAGATGCTAAACATCGTATCACTGTGGCCATACAAGAGGCCAATACTGCACGCACTCACAGAACGACAGGGATTTTATCTGTCTATGCTGCAGCTGTACTTGCATTAAATGGCATTCCAAAGAAATTAAATCCAATCATCAGATCGCTTATGGATAGTGTTAAACAAGAAGAGTCGGGCATTTTACAGCAGAGATCTGCTATTGCCGTAGCCCATTTAATCAAAGAGCTAAATATTGCTGGTAAGAAGGGGGCAGCGGATAAGATTGTAAAAAATTTGTGTGCTTTCCTATGTGTGGATACTTCTGAAGTTCCTGAGTTTTATCATAATATTAAATTCAAGGATAATATCTTATCTTTGAGAAAAGAAGAAGCTAAAACTGATCCAGCTGATATTGCGGCGCATGAACGCGCTATACATGAAGCTAGAATCAAGCGTACCGGCGCACTTATGACATTGGAAGCATTACTAAATGTTTATAAATCGAACTTATTTGAAGAGGTATCAAAATTAAAGGAATTAATGCTTGAACCTTTGAATTTATTGAAGATTTCTTCGACAAATGAAGTAATAGAAGATGTATTGAAAGGACAGAGTATTATCGATGCTTTGGGTGTATTACGTGCGTTGCTTCCGAAATTAGATAGTTCATTGTACCCTGAAATTATTGATAGGTTGCCGCTATTAGTACCTGGTTTAAGCTCTGATTTTTCTGTGTTCCGTTATTCAACAGCAAAATGTTTTGCGACTATATCTTCAATTTGCCCTACAAAAGCGTTTACGTTTTTAGTTAAGTCAATCTTACCAATGTTAAATAATGCTGGGGAAGTTAAGGAAAGACAAGGTGCAATTGAAAGTATTTATCATCTTTCTAGTACTATGGGGTCTGATATATTACCGTACATCGTCTTCTTAATCGTGCCAGTACTAGGAAGAATGAGTGATGCTGATCAAGACGTTCGTATTTTAGCAACTACTACTTTCGCTTCCATAATTAAATTGGTTCCCTTAGAAGCTGGTATTCCTGATCCTGCTGATATGCCTCAAGAATTATTAGAAGGCAGGGATAGAGAAAGAGATTTCATTCAGCAAATGATGGATCCAACTAAGGTCAAACCTTTCGACTTGCCTGTAAGTATCAAAGCAACATTACGTAAATACCAACAGGAGGGTGTAAATTGGTTAGCATTTTTAAACAAATACCATTTACATGGTATTTTGTGTGATGATATGGGTCTTGGTAAAACTTTGCAGACTATTTGTATAGTTGCCTCAGACCATTACATGAGAGCGGAAAGTTTTAAGGAGACGCAATCGGTTGAATTTAGACGTCTTCCTTCGATCATAATCTGTCCTCCTTCATTGACTGGACATTGGGAACAAGAATATAATCAGTATGCGCCATTTTTAAAGGTAATAGTATACGCAGGAGCACCTTCGATTAGAACAGCGATAAGGTCAAAAATAGCTGATGCCGATATTGTTGTTACATCCTACGATGTTTGTCGTAACGATGTTGAATTTTTAGCTAATCATGATTTCAATTATTGTGTTTTAGATGAAGGGCATATAATCAAGAATGCTGCTTCTAAGTTAACTAAATCCGTTAAAAGAATAAGAGGTGAACATAGGTTGATTTTATCAGGTACGCCGATTCAAAATAATGTTTTAGAATTATGGTCGTTATTTGACTTTTTGATGCCTGGGTTCTTAGGTACTGAAAAGGTCTTCCATGAAAAGTTCGCCAAGCCAATTGCAACGAGTAGAAGCAGTAAAACATCATCCAAAGAACAAGAAGCAGGTGCTTTGGCGTTGGAGTCGTTACATAAGCAGGTATTGCCCTTCATGTTACGTCGTCTCAAAGAAGATGTGCTTTCTGATTTACCACCAAAGATCATTCAAGATTACTATTGTGAATTGAGTGATTTACAAAAGCAATTATACAAAGACTTCGCTAAAAAGCAAAAATCTACTGTTGTGGATGAAGTTCAAAGTGAGGGTGACGAAGCAAAAGAAGGCAAAACTCATGTTTTCCAGGCTTTACAATACATGAGAAAATTGTGTAATCATCCCGCTTTAGTTCTTTCTCCTGATCACCCTAAATTTACGGAAGTCAGCGCCTACTTACAGTCCCATAAATCTGATATTAGAAGCATTGAGCACTCACCAAAATTGATGTCTTTGAAAAATTTATTACTAGAATGTGGTATTGGTGTTAATGACAACGATTATTTGTCTGCAAATTATAAACAAAAGCAAAAACAACAACAAATGATTACATCGGAGGGCGTTATTTCGGAACATAGAGCATTAATTTTTTGCCAATTGAAGGATATGTTGGATATAGTTGAAAATGAACTTTTAAAGAAATACTTACCTTCAGTCACATACACAAGATTAGATGGTAGTACTGACCCAAGAGATAGACAATCAATCGTCCGCAAATTTAACGAAGATCCATCAATTGATGTTTTACTTTTAACCACTAAAGTTGGTGGGTTAGGGCTTAATTTAACTGGTGCGGATACTGTCATTTTTGTCGAACATGATTGGAACCCAATGAATGATTTGCAAGCTATGGATAGAGCCCATAGATTAGGGCAGAAGAAGGTTGTTAATGTTTATAGATTAATCACGAAGAATACGTTAGAAGAAAAAATTATGGGTTTGCAAAAATTCAAAATGAATATTGCTTCTACAATCGTTAACCAACAAAATTCGGGCTTAGCATCGATGGATACTAATCAATTGTTAGACCTTTTTGATGTTGACGAGAATGCTGCAAAATTAGTCGAAAACGGCGAAAATAACACCGACAAAAAGGAAGGAAATGTTCCTGAAGATGTTGCTGGTGGTCTTACTGGTAAAGCGGCAGGAGCTGTCGGAGAATTGGCTGACTTATGGGACGAATCTCAATATGAAGATGAATATAATCTTGACAACTTTATTAAAACTCTTAAATAATAAACTATCTGTTTATTGTGTACCATAGTGTCTATATAGGATAAAATATATTAGATTTAATACTTAATACTTTCCCTAGTTTGTACATCGAAGAATATAATTGCGCCGCACAGTCATTTTGAGGTTTTTTTTTTTTTTTTTTTTTGATACTTCTATTTTAACTGAAAATTATCTATACGGATAGAGGACATAAATAAAATACTATCCACAAAAAAAAACATTGAACTAGAACCGTAGTGGTATTTAAAGTTTCAATATGGGAAGTTCCAGGAATGAAAAGTTACATAATTTAGAGGAAGATGCAAAATCATCATTTCCATATCTTGCTTCCGATGAGAAGTCATCTACTATAAGAAACCCCGAAAAACTCGAATATACTGAAGGTACAAATGAGCATAAATCACAAACTAAGCCATGGGTTCATTTCGTAGCGGGTGGAATAGGTGGTATGGTCGGAGCGGTGGCCACTTGTCCATTAGACGTTGTTAAAACAAGATTACAATCTGACGTCTATCATTCCACATATAATAAAAGTCCGAAATCCTCGAATCCAGTCATTAAAGCAGCACAGCATTTCAAAGAAACTGGTACTGTTATCAGAGATTTGTATGCCAATGAAGGTACTAGAGCATTATTCAAAGGGTTGGGACCAAATTTGGTAGGTGTAATTCCTGCGAGATCTATAAATTTCTTCACGTACGGTGCCACAAAAGATTTCATTTCTTCTAATTTCAACAACGGTCAAGAAGAGACCTGGATTCATTTGGTGTCTGGAATCAATGCAGGGTTTGTAACTTCTACCGCCACGAACCCCATTTGGTTAATTAAAACAAGGTTACAGTTAGACAAGACCAAAGGGAAGCACTATAAAAATTCATGGGATTGCTTCAAAAATGTGATAAAGCATGAGGGGCTTAAAGGCCTTTATAAGGGTTTAAGTGCATCCTACTTAGGGGGTGTTGAATCTACATTACAATGGGTTCTCTACGAAGAGATGAAGTCTATTATCAATAAACGTTCCATTGAGGCGCATGGATTAAGAGCTGAGAATAAAACTACGAAAGATTATATTATGGAATGGTCAGCAAGATCAGGTGCAGCAGGTGCAGCAAAGTTTATTGCATCCTTGATAACATATCCACATGAGGTCGTTAGAACTCGTTTGAGACAAGCTCCATTAGAATCCACTGGTAAACCGAAATATACAGGCTTAATACAGTGTTTCAAGTTAGTTATTAAGGAAGAAGGTCTTGCAAGTATATATGGTGGTTTGACACCTCACTTATTGAGAACTGTTCCTAATTCTATAATTATGTTTGGTACTTGGGAAATTGTTGTGAGATTGTTATCCTAATTGATCATTTATTAGAACATATTTCTTGTACATATCTTGATCTGTTTTTTTTCGAAACATCCTTGTCTATAAATATTACCCTGTATATATGTATAATACACTCTGAATAAAGTATGCATAAATAACGTATATGCTTCAGTTCGTACATGTTAATTGATTCTACTTCTTTTTGAAGGAAGTTTTCCTATTGCTATCAAATACTCTTCTTCTTCCGGCGCAAAATCATTTTCATTGTCATATTCATCATCTCTATTATTATGATCACCCTTCTTGTTTACTTTCTTTAAAAGAGCAGACGGAACAAGCATATTTACACCTTTTTCAGACGACAGTATGACTTCACCTGGAAAATTGGTTGTATTAGAAGTAGCCTCACTACTGGTGGTATTATTTCGTTGAGTATTTTGGACCATCTTATAGAACTTTGGAGGCTCCCCTTCGGGTAAAACAAGATCTAAACTATCGATAAGCGGATCCTTCGCATACTTTGCATATATATGTGATTTCAAAGGCTTCGTATGGTTTGGTAATTGAAATCTAGGCTTTTCCAGTAACATTTCCCCCGGTACTTTACCAAGTGGATTCAATTCGGGGTTAAAGTATATCGATTTCAGCCCCCATAACTTGCTGTTAGCTTTCACTTTTGCCTTTTCTTCTTCTTCTTTCTGAATTAAAAAGGACTCAACTTTTGCCTTATGTAAACCATTCTTCTTTATGAAGTCCCAGTCCTCTTTGAGACTTTTCAAATACAGCAAATCTCTTTCTGTCTTATCATTATTCAGCTCTAGTCTTTCAATTTGTCTGAATAGTCGTATTGGGTCTGCTGCAGATAGCTTCTCAATTTTAAACTGACGCTTTTGTCTTTGTTGAACTTTACTTTGTTGCTTTCTCTCCTTATCCTTTAGTTCATTAGCTAGACTATAGTTTTGCCTTATCATTTTCCTGGTTGTTATAATTTTACCGTAGTTCAATGTATGATATTTTCATTAAAACTGCAATTTTTGTGTAATAGTCATTTTTGAACTTATTTCAAAAACTTATTAGAGAAATACTTCAGGACCAGTCATTCGACGATGAATTCAATAAATTCTGTCAATAGTAATGCAGCACTGACGTCTGAGATAAATACATCGCAAATACCAACAGATTCTTTGGAATCAATACGAAATCGCTTAAATCAAGTACACTTATCACTTCGTAAACTATCAGACCAAATCAATCATCATAATCGTCACCCCAGTAAGGTAAAACTTCCAAATTATGCCCAGTTCCAAAATCAGTTTCAAGTATTGTTAACCCAGTTGCATACAATAACGTCAGATTTAGAGAATAATGATGAATTGTTGAAAAATACAAACGTATACCCATTACCATCATTTCCAACTACACAACAGGAGGGCTTAATAACGACATTATTAAGGAAAAAACCTTTACCAGAAGTTGATGAATGGATAGAAAGTGCTATAGATAAAAGAAAAAATGAATATGTGAATATACAGAAGGATGATGAATTTGCACAGTGGTGTTTAACAAGAATTGAAGAATTGAGAGAAGACTTTCAGTTTTATGGGTTTAACTCGATAGAAGAATTGGAATACTTGGATTCTGAGGAAGGGAAAAGAGAGGCTGAAGAAAATAAGAAGATAGAGAACCAAAAATACGAAGAGGAGCTAAAGATAACCGATGGAGGAAAGAGTGGCCTTCATCCAAATAAAGTTTTAAAGTTTATGTGTCAAGGAGTATTAACATAAATTATTAATATTCATTCCTGGAGGCATAAGCTATTCCTATATATATGAAATATTGATCTATAGCGTAATTTAATATTATACAATGAAAGTCTCTTACGCTTCAGTATTATAAAGCGCATCGTAGAAGTATAAAATAGCAAAAACAAAGAATGCAATGGCTCCACCTAATGTGACGTTCCTCATTGAAATTCTTGTTGCTAACAACTTTCCACCAACACATGCTGCTGCAGTACAAACACCATGACCGATAATGGCACCTAAAATAACATACCAGTAATCTGAACCGGCTGCCATAGCTATAGTAGCGATTTGTGATCTATCACCCCATTCGCCTAAGAATGTCATAACAAATACCTGAATCCAAACTGGTGATAATACAAATGAGGCTAAATTTTTGATTTGGTCACCAAATTCAACGTACCACTTTTTATTTTGGCTCCTAGCTGTAAACTTATTGGAAGAGCCACCTTCTACATTTTCCATTTCGTTATTCAAATTGTTCGATGCAATTTCTTCTTCAACTTCCGCTAACTCTTCTTCAACACCTAGCTCCTTGGACATCTCCAAGCCTTCCTTAAGCAATTTGAGCCCAAATACAATAAATAATATGGACGCTAAAAATTGAGTGAGCCTTTGGGAAATCAACGCTGGTAATGCATGGCCCACAATACCTGACAATACAGTCATAACGGCCAAGGACGAAAAGGCTGCTGAGAAAACAATGAATCTTGAATTTCTCATTGCCATCAAAGCAGCAATTAAAAATGTTTTGTCACCGATCTCAGACACTATAATCATCGAAATGGACATCAAAAATGAATTGTATGATGGATTCTCTTCTCCTGTCCCCTCATGTTCTTCCGCAACTGATGGATCTAACGGCCTCCTAGCGCCCATTGGTGTAGGGTTATTATCATCCTCTTCAATCTCCTTCACTCCAATATTTGCTGCTCCCTTCCCACTGTTCATGTTGAGATTAGATATTTCAAGATCACTACTCTTTTCAGACCCAGCGGCACTTCCCTGACTTCCTCCGTTATCTAAGGACACGGTAGTCCCTAACAATATTGACGATAAAATTAGTAATTGGCCCAATTTCATTTTAGATATAATTTACTAGACAAAGACTGATGATAATATACAAATAATCTGGAGACGTTCCAATGTCAACGTTTTTCAATCAGCCAATGCTGTCTTATGTATTGATTAGATCCTTTAATCTAAAAACAACTCCGATGAAAATTTTATGTAGACACAAACTCCGACTCACCGATCCGCGACTCATCTCAGGCACTAAAGGACAATTCTATATCAATATTGAATTAGGAATATAAACTTAAAAATAGTAAAGAATAAGTAATATATGATATATAACAGTTAGAATAATATAAGGATAATAGTAGTAGTGGTTGAATTATGTATATATTTATAATAAAAAAAATGCAGTGAACCTCATGACATTTTAGACTATATGGCTCATGAATAATTAAAAAAAATCTTTCTTAGTAGCTTTTAGTCTAGTGATGAGCGGATGGCAATGGATTGTCAACAACTTTACCTTCTTTGACTTTACCACCTTTAACCCATCCACCGTAATTGACTGAACACTGGCTTTCTTGTTCATATTGTTTGATTCTGTCAACCATGAGAGGTCTGAAAGACTTGATCAAACCTTGGATTGGCCATGCAGCGGCATCACCTAATGCGCAAATAGTATGACCTTCGATTTCCTTAGTTAATTCGAAAATCATGTCAATTTCCTTTTCAGTGGCTTGACCTTTGACAAATCTATCCATCATCTTTTGTAACCAGGTAGTACCTTCACGACATGGAGTACATTGACCACATGATTCGTGCTTATAGAAAGCAGCGAATCTTTGAATGGCTCTGATCATATCGGTTTCTTTGTTCATAACAATAACAGCAGCGGTACCTAAACCGGAACCAACATCTCTTAACGCATCATAATCCATAGCAATGTCATCACAAACAGACTTTGGCATAACTGGAACGGAACAACCACCTGGAATAACACCTAATAAGTTGTCCCAGCCACCTTTGACACCACCACAGTGCTTTTCTAATAACTCTCTTAATGGGATGGACATTTCTTCTTCAACAGTACATGGTTCATTGACATGACCGGATATACAGAATAATTTGGTACCGCTGTTGTTCTTACGGCCAAAAGAAGCAAACCAGTCACCACCTCTTCTTAAAATAGTTGGGGCGACAGCAACAGTTTCAACATTGGTAACAGTGGATGGTCTACCAAATAAACCGACACCTGCTGGAAATGGTGGCTTCAATCTTGGCTTACCGGCCTTACCTTCAAGAGATTCAATCAATGCGGTTTCTTCACCACAAATATAAGCACCCATACCACGGTGAATGTACACATCGAAGTCGTAGCCGGAACCACATGCGTTTTTACCGATTAATCCTTCTTTATATGCTTCGTTGATAGCTTGTTGTAAAATAACAGCTTCGTTATAAAATTCACCTCTAATGTAGATATAAGCAGCAGTGGCATTCATGGCACGTCCGGCTAATAAACACCCTTCAACTAACTTGTGTGGATCCTTTCTAATAATTTCTCTGTCTTTACAAGTACCTGGTTCACCTTCATCGGCATTGACAACCAAGTATCTTGGGCCTGGATTCTTTTCCCATCCTGGAGGGTTCATGAACGACCATTTAAGACCAGAAGGGAATCCAGCACCTCCTCTACCTCTTAAACCTGATTTTTTCATTTCGTCAATAATCCACTTGTCCCCTTTCAAGATAATTTCTTTAGTCTTATACCAGTCACCCATCTTCTGGGCTGACTTTAAGTCATGTCCGTACTTATTGTAAACATTCTGGAAAATACGATCTTGATCTTTTAATCCACCATAAACTCTATTTGGATTAGCTGAATCTGCAATAGTAGCCAACCCACGTCTTAAAGAACGCTGTTGTATCTTTAAGTTATGAATCATCCTAGCAATGAATTGGATATTGGACGTTGTACTCAATCTATTATCCTAAATATAATATTATAACGTTCTTACTGAATTTTTTGTTGTAGCCATTTATTTTTGTGCTGTTTTGGTAATTGGATTTCCAGCTTTTTCATTGGGTAAATTATCGTTCACGTGATTTTTTCAACCACTAGGCGTATGCCAGTTATATACATTTTCATCCGTTATAACTTTAGCCATCTCCATTAGATATTCTTCTATAGCCAAGCGAAACTTGTGGGAATGTTCGTGGGGATATGTATGCCGCAACATTTGTGTTAAAGTAGACATTGGTAAGCGACTAACATATCGGCCGGTAATTTGCTTATTCTAGAAATGATCATTGGTTAATTTTGTGCACTTCTCAAGGATGCAAAATAATATACTTACTGAGCAATAGGCTGCAATTTGGCACAACAATCTCGAGGAATACTGGGATAACGATGGACAGAATAAATTTTTCGTTGTACACGATATTGAATTGGTTCCACTGTTTTGATAAAGAATACCTAGGTCTAAGAAATGAACGATCTGTTGTTCGAGTATGCTGTAGATGGTTTCCTCGTTAGGCAAAGGGAGTTCGTATAATGCATTCGCTCGATCCTTGAATGATCTGTCCACTGATTCTATTAGATTAGATGTTCCTATCATGAAGAAATTCTTGTAGTGTCTTAATTTATCCAAATGGGTGAGTAGAATATTGACCATGCGTACGCCATCTGTTGTTTCGTTATTGGCTAAAAGCATGGACCGTTCGGTAGCAAGGGATTCAATTTCGTCAATTATCATAAAAATAAAACCATCGTGCATTTCTTGCTTCAAAGTGGCTTCGATGGTAGAAAACAACATAGATAGCTTCTTTGGAGACTCGCCGTAATAACGAGAATATATCCTATCGGGTGCTAATTCCAACAAAAGTATAGGTGGTAGGTCAATTGGTTCCATTATTGAACTAATAGCTTTAACCGAAATTTTTTGAAATATAGCTCTAGCAAGTGAAGACTTTCCCGTCCCGGGTGGTCCATGTAACAAGATAAGTTTATCCAGTGTTGTTAAAAGTTCGCTGGCAAATCGGTTCTCGTGTTCAAACATATTTGATAGAGCCAACAGTACCTGAATGTTGGAATAAATACTTTCCTTCAAGTTATCCTTCATCTTCAATTTTTCCCATGAGCCTATTAGATTTTTGTCTGGTAAGGGTGTAATAGTTACAAAATCTGAAGCTCTCATTGAAACAGGATCCATTGCAATAGGTCTGTTTAATTCTCGCAAAGCTTTTGCCAATTTCGGTTGGAATATCTTAGAGTAATTAAAGGACATGTTCTTCATTTTTTCAGATTCCTCTTCTTCATCCAAACTCAGATCCTCGTAGATCTTTCTTGTATTATGTCTTTCGGGATCATTTTTCTCAAAACCTGTATTTTTCAATTGACATTCAATGTCAATGATTTCTTTGTCATCGATATAGTCACCATGAAGGTCGATTATATCCCAAACACTATCCAATTGCCTATAATCTAACTCCTTTAATTGCTCCTCTGGACACTGATAGAATAGATAAGTGGGATTCACTGAATCGGTTAGCAAGCATCTTTGACTTACAGAATTTGTTATTTCACCGGTAAAGCACTCTTTTCTTATGCTATTTCTGTTCACTTTGGTGCTTTCAGTACTTTGAGGCTTTAGCAGTTTAAAGCTCATGCTTGATTTTTGTTGGTGGAGGAACGGCGGCACCAGAAAATATGCTTTCTCTTTGGTATCGGTATGAGATCTCTTGAAGAGTATATCTTTGATACTACTTGAATAATCTTTTCCCATATGTCTGTCGTAGGATTCTCCTTGTATATAGCTACCTATGTTTATCTCCTTAAAACATCCTTCAGCTATTATCTTGTTTTGAAACGAGTCAAACTGACTATTTTCATCCAAAGTATACAATAAGAGACAAGCCCCTTTTTCAGAGCTTATCTCCTTTTCTTTAAGGAAATCCTCGTTAAAATATCTTTGAAATGTTTCTCCATTGATCTTTGTAGGTCTAATATGGAGATGAGTATTTAATTGTGCATCAACTGTTTTTTCAAGATAGCATGATAAGGATAAGCTCAATTGTTGGATAATCTTAGCGAAATCAACACCTGTTGCATTTTCTTCATACGCTTTAGTATGATTATTATAAAAAGGAAGAAGTGTCACCCAAGGTCTCAAGCACACCTCTATATCAAGATTTCTAGTTGAATTCATCTACTTTATCTTACTCTACTTATTTATTATGAGGTGAATTATATTGTTGCAAAAATTTAATTCTCATCATATTTGATAAATACAATTATCCAAATAAATAAACTGTATAGAATAAAAAAATATCGTATTGTCCGCTAGAGCACTTGAAAGTATATATGTATATATTAAGAAAGAACTGATTATCTCGTTATTAAATAAAAATGTCCTCCTCTTTTTCATAGAGAATTAAAATAATATCATAATTTTGAAAATATGGTTGATAAACATAAATAATTCATAATGTATCAAAACCAATTTCAATAATGGTTTTAATGACAAAGATATTAAAGACTGTATAATACGACCTATACAATATTGATATGTAAGTGTAGAAGTATATATTTTAAGATAATATTAGTGATGTATCTAGCTGTGAAATATTTCTAACATCGCTCGAACCGAATTTGAGATAAATTTTCCAGTACGATAAGCATAACTTCACACCTTAATGGACTAAGTTTATAATGTACAATACACATTACCTAATACCGATTTTAGTTTGTTTATGGGGAATATACTACAGTATTGTAACACATTGTATATCTTATAATAGCCATGCATACACTTTTCACAATGAAGATTTGAATGAAATTTTCAATCCCAGGAAGGCTTCATGGAATATTTCATTTCCTTGGCTTGACAAGCTTCCAAGTTTTTCAGATCCTGATACGAAAACAGTTCTTCAAAATAAGGGATCACATAAGTTATCTTCGAATTCATATTTACCAAATAATTTTCCATATAGAGAAAGGAGTCAAATAGGTCAAGAAAATGCTACAATGGTTATGTTGGTACGAAATCGGGAATTGAGAGGTGCATTACAATCAATGAGGTCATTGGAAGATAGATTCAACAGAAATTATAGATACCCGTGGGTATTTTTAAATGACGAGCCTTTTGACACTGATTTCATAGAACAGACTACGTTAATGGCTAGCGGAAACACATACTATGAATTGATACCCAGTGAGGACTGGCAACCGCCATCATTTATCGATATGGATTTGATGGAACAGAAACTAATCCAAGCACATGAAGATGGCGTTATCTATGGTGGATCATGGTCCTACAGGAACATGTGCCACTTTAACTCGGGATTTTTCTATAAACAAAAGAGACTACTTGATTATGAATGGTATTTCAGGGTGGAACCTGATGTCAAATACATGTGTGATTTTCAGTATGACCCCTTCACTGTGTTGAGAGAAAATAATAAATTATATGGGTTTGTTCTAACTATTCACGACTATGAAAACACAATGCCATCATTGTGGCCTACTGTCGAGAATTTCATGAAGGACCATAAAGAATTAATCCATCCTAACAACTCTATAGACTTCATCACATCTAATGAAACTTCCTTGAATTACGACTACCAGTTACCCGAATCAAATACCTCATATAACCTTTGTCATTTTTGGTCAAACTTTGAAATCGGTAACTTAAACTTCTTCAGAAGCGAAGCCTATGAAACATACTTCAATTATTTAGATAAAACGGGTGGTTTTTTCTACGAAAGATGGGGTGATGCGCCGGTTCATTCTATAGGGCTAAACTTGCTAGCAGATAAAAATAGAATACACCACTTCGAAGATATAGGGTACTTCCATGTGCCATACCTAGCATGTCCTACATCAATTGACGTACTTGCATCAAAAAGATGTGTATGTAAGACTAAAGACCTTGAAAATCAAGATCCTGAGACGCCGCATGACGTACAGCCTTTCAGTTGTTTAAGCAGATGGTGGAGATATGGCTCTGGTAAGAAATTCTTAAACGATATCGATTATACATTCAACAGTTAGCTGCTTATCTATTTAATATATATTATGTATAAATCTAATCTAATACTAAGTCAAGTCGTGTATGAACAAGCATATTTGAATTTTTCATTTTGCATCAACCCCATCGCGAATATATAAATTTTTCTAGTACATAAAATTATTCACTATATTGAATTTACAGATAACGTTAATTAAACATGGCTAAGGGAGGTAAATTAAGGTCTCTGTTAAAGAACCAACAATTGATCGAATCAATAGACAAATCAAAATCAAAGCCAGTAGTCAAAAAGGCAGAAGATATAAAGGAAATTGAAGTCCAGCCATCACCTGAACAAATCAAGTCATTGAAGCCAAAGAAGGAAAAGAAGGAAAAGAAAGCTAAGATCCAAGATGATTATCAAAGTGATGTATTATCTAAGAAAGAACAAAGAAGATTGAAGAAGTTGGAAGCTGAATCAACTGCACCTTTAGTAGTAGAAGAGGAAATCGAGGAAGAACTTGAAGAAGACTCTGACTCTGAAGGATTAGACTTAGAAAAGTTAGCTGCAAGTGAAAGTGAAAGTGACATAAATGACGATGACTCTGATGAAGAATCTGAAGAAGAAGAAGAAGAGGCAGATGAAGAAGAAAAGGCAGATGAAGAAGAAAAGGATGATGAAGAGGAAGAGGAAGACATTCCTTTATCGGATGTTGACATAGATGAGGATGCGGATATTGTTCCACACACCAAATTAACTATAAATAACATGGCTGCATTGAAAGACTCGTTAGCTCGTATTGAGTTACCTTGGTCTAAGCATTCATTCCAAGAACATCAATCCATCACAAGTGCGGAAAAAACTGAAACAGAAATCAAGGACATTTATGATGATACTGAAAGAGAATTGGCATTTTATAAGCAAGGCTTAGATGCTGTTAAACAAGGTAGAGCTGCATTAACTAAATTAAAGGTACCATTCTCCAGACCAATGGATTACTTTGCGGAAATGATTAAAAGCGATGAGCATATGGACAAATTGAAGAGCAAGTTATTAACTGAAGCTGCCAACAAGAAGGCATCGGAAGATGCTAAGAAACAAAGACATTTGAAGAAGTTTGGTAAGCAAGTTCAACACTCTACATTACAAGAAAGAGCTAAACAAAAGAAAGAGACGTTAGAAAAGATTAAGTCATTAAAGAGAAAGGGTGCTAATGAATTAAGTAATGGTGACGATTTCCAGATTGCCTTAGACGAAGCAACTAATGAAGACAGAGGTGGTGATAATAAGAGAAGAAAGCCAAATTCGAAGAGATTAAGCAAAGATTCGAAGTATGGTTTTGGCGGTAAGAAAAGAGGTACAAGAGCTAACGATGCAGAATCCTCTGCTGATATCAGCGGTTTTTCTTCTAAGAAAATGAAAGGAAAAGCCAGACCAGGAAAGAGCAAGCGTGCTAGAAGATAAACTCTTAGTTAATATGTATTTATAGATATATCATTTGTTCGTTTAATATTATAACTGTAAGAAAAGATCTTTCTCGTTCCCGCGATTATTTGCTCGCTGAAAAAAAAAAAATTTATATACGATAGTGTTTATTTTCTTCTGGTTTCATTCAATAACGATATCTACGATCATACAATAATGGACAAGGACGCAGCTAAGGAAAGGTTTATTAATGAATTTGACCAATTGGTCGAAGAGTTAAAGGCCGTTTTAATCGGATACAAAATGCCACAAGATGCTATTGACTGGTTTGTTGGTAACTTGAACTATAATACGCCAGGTGGTAAGTTGAACAGAGGCTTGTCAGTAATCGACACATATTGTATTTTGAACAACACCACTGCCAACGATTTGTCCTCTGAAGAATATTCTAAGGTTGCCTTATTAGGATGGTGTATCGAATTATTGCAAGCTTACTTCTTAGTTGCCGATGATATGATGGATCATTCTAAAACAAGAAGAGGTCAACCTTGTTGGTACTTAAAAGAAGGTGTTGGTAACATTGCGATTAATGACTCCTTCATGTTGGAAGGTGCTCTTTACATTTTGTTAAAGAAGCACTTCCGTAATGAGAAATACTATGTCGATTTATTAGATTTGTTCCACGAAGTTACATTCCAAACAGAACTAGGCCAATTAATAGATTTGGTCACGGCCGATGATGAAATAGTTGATCTTGATAAGTTCTCATTATCAAAGCATTCATTTATCGTTATTTACAAGACCGCCTACTATTCATTTTACTTACCTGTCGCATTAGCTATGTTCATGAGTGGAATCAACAGTGAACAAGACTTAAAGCAAGTTCGCGATATATTGATCCCATTGGGTGAATATTTCCAAATTCAAGATGATTTCTTAGATTGTTTTGGTACTCCAGAGCAAATCGGTAAAATTGGTACCGATATTAAAGACAACAAGTGCTCATGGATTGTCAACCAAGCTTTATTACATGTCAACGAAGAACAACGTAAGTTGTTAGACGAAAACTACGGTAAGAAAGATGACGAATCTGAAAAAAGATGCAAACAATTATTCAAAGACTTGAACATCGAAAAGATCTATTTTGACTACGAAGAAGAAATTGGTGCTAAATTAAGAAAGCAAATCGAACAAATAGACGAATCAAGAGGCTTGAAGAAGGAAGTCTTGACGGCTTTCTTGAACAAAGTTTACAAACGTTCAAAATAGATACATACAAAAATAGACCTTGTACTAGCTAGAAATCAAATAAACGTGATTTATTAACTTATAAATAAAATTCTTTAATGTAAATAACTCTTGAACTAGTCGTTTTATAAGCTAGTTAACTTTCAATGCCTTTTAACCAATCGGTTCTTAAACTCTCTAGAGCAAAGTGAAATTAAGCGTTAGCCTTTTCTAAATCTTCTCTACCTGCCTTAGTGTACAAGTATTCGTTGTAGTCTCTGGCCTTAGCCCAGACGTTCCAGACAATAACAGCTGGGATAACAATGAATAAAGTTTGGTTCTTAACTCTTCTGAAGACGTTAAAAACAGAGTTGTATAAAGCACCCTTCAAAGGTTTAGTAGCGTATGGAGAAACGGTATAAGTAGTAACGTATTTTTGTTTTGGGGAACCAATGTTACCCCACCATCCCATGTAAGCTTTTGGACCTGCACCAGCCATTTTAATACTATATTAATTGTTTAACTGAAGTAGTTGATAATAAATCTAACAGTTATATTTGATTATTGAGACTAGTTTTTCACCTACAACTATTGGCTGAATTGCAAGACCACAATTTACGCGCAATGTCATGGTTAAAAGAAGATGCGCGCGTAATTTACAGAACAGTGTATTTCGCTACCAAAAGGGAAGAGTTTTCTGTCTAGCTTTGGCATACAGTGGTTCAGTACTGCTACACTAAGCCAGAGCGATTGTTTCGAGTTACAAGGCACATACATAGGCCAGAATGATATAAAACTTTTATAGTAATTTATTAAATGTACACAAAAAAGATAGAACGACACTAAAACCCATTAAAATAAAACTTCTTATAAATTAAACATAATGTCATAGAAATTTTAACTTAAAATATTGATGATTATAAACCTAACGTTTGAATTATAATTTATTCCAATAAGTTTAAGCAGCAGTTACACGCTTTTGAGTAGCTAATCTACCTCTTTGTCTGACGTTTAATCTGACCTTCTTGGAGTCGTCAGCCTTTTCAACGGCTTCGTTTTCTTCGGTTAAGATAAGTTCAATGTGACATGGGGAAGATTGGTAAGCGTTAATTCTACCGTGAGCTCTGTAAGTTCTTCTTCTTTGTTTTGGAGCTTGGTTAACTTGAATGTGGGAAACCTTCAATTTAGAGACGTCTAAACCCTTGGACTATATATGTTAGTATTCTATTCGCATTGCGTTCATGTGTTCTAGTGTCTTCAAATATACATACTTCAGCGTTAGCTTGTCCGTTTCTTAATAAATCCTTAATGAAGTTAACGGACTTGACTGGCCATCTGGCCTTGGTGACACCAAATTCTTTAGCTTGACCGGTACGTCCAATGGATGAGTTGAAACGACGGAATGGAACGGCTCTTTGGTGGTCTAAGACTTGGTCTAAGTATTTTTGAGCTCTTTCCAAGTTCCATCCGTTGATGGCTTGGGCGGTTTCACGAGTGTTCTTGTAAGAAACTCTTAAGTATGAACCACGAGCAGAAGCTGATTTAGCTGGGTTAGCAGATGTAGCAGCGTAACGAACCATTGTAATTGATCTGTCTAAACTAAACTTTTGGTGATAGTATAAGACCTTTAAATTTACTTTAATTTTTCATGAAAATTTTCATTATCCAAAGGAGAGTTCCTGCCTGCGTACAGCTGGCGATCGCAGTGTTAGTATTCACACTAATCCGAGCGGACAATTACATAAGCAAACTCTTTGGATGTAGAAAATGAGGGATCTGGGAGGTCGCGAAAAAGCAGTCACGATAGGGCTAAACCCTACAGCCGTACGACTTATCAAAAATCTCAGAGGGTCTTTTTCGGTGGTGTAGCGAAGGACGTAATAAATAGGTACGTCGGGTATGAGTGTGAGCGCTTGATCCCACACCACCGAGTTCATGTGCATTCCGTCGCCAAGTTTATTAGTACAGAGAGAATCGAAAGAACACGCATGAAGACGTTTACTCTGGTTGTAGGACAAGCTGTGTATAGAGATGTAGAGATAGAGACACGAGACCGTAGGTAATTGAACAAACAGATATAGCGGACTACATGAATGCGATTTGCGCCAGGTGTGGTGGTGGAGTGGGTTACACGTAGGAGAGGCATTTGCTTATTTAGGGAAAAAATAGCGTAACGGGCAATGGTGCAAAATACGAGTGCGACCGGTTGCGGAGGATAAGGACAATTTGATGCAAAAGAGGCCAAATTTTATTCTTATCGGAGTGAGGACTGCAGTGGGATTGACCTCGATTACGTAGACTAAGTTTGCGGTATGCGTCTACAGACGGGTATATGAAAAATACGACGGGGTCTCGGGCTGGACGGTACGTTCAATATTGGCATAGATAAAAGAAAAGCCTCATGGATGGAAAAGGAATAAGCAGAGAAGACAGATGGACTGGACAGCCCGGGTCAAGATGATATCCCGTAAGGATCCGTAAGGAGTCACAGATCCCAAAAGCCCCAGGATTAGAATAACTAATTTACTTGATTGGTGGAGGGGTCATGGCTAAAATTCGCTCTTGTTTGCTCGGGCTAAGTCACAAAAACATTGACTATTATTCTCTATCTTCTCGGCTGATAATGCAAGGTGTAACTACAAACCCATCTATTATGCAAGATGGGCCAATGGATATGACGTTGGGCAAGTCTAGGATCCGACGGATTTATTTTTTATTTTTAGTTAGGATTTAAGTTTCACTCCAATGCATTCTGTGTCCCTGACAGCCCTTTATTTTTTTCCTTCTTCTTCTCCATACTTATCGCTATTTGGCCAATTTATAGTCGCTATTAGAGCTTTGATTAATGCCATCCTCAGTATATAAGCTCTATAGTAGTAGTTAACCGCACATTGGCCGATTTTCCAAGGTACACGACAAATGGCAGACTGCTCTACAAAAAATCAACAACGAAAAATGAGAGCGTATTAATACTGTCTAATTAATCTCTCTCAAAGCCTTAACCTTTCAATATATCGAATAACAGTACCAGGACAGTGCAATATTGATAATATAAGGTAATTTACACAAACGGTGAATTTCAAGGAAATACATACATTAATTAACGCGTTATTTAAGTGAGAAACGAAATAGCGCTGTCACGTATCGCAGAAAGTGTATTCTAGTATATTGGCGGTATTAATTGAGTACAGTATTTTTAAACGATAGCATACAACATAGCATTAATAGAAAACGGCTGGTTATCATCTTTGTTTTGACAGAACGTATAACGGCTATTTCCCATAACACATTGCACAATAGCAAGCACAATTGGCAAGTATGAGTTCAGATGAACATTTGGATCATTTACAGGCAGACAAAGATGACGATATAGTAGCAGGCTCTCCGGAAGAACCTCAGAAACAGGATTCCGAGGCACCAGAGGTAGCTGAAGAAGGTGCTAACCCCGAAACTGGTGCTCCTGAAGAAAATAGTGATGTTGACATGGAGGGAGACAATTTGTCGGATGTGGCTAAACCCACTGATGATCAAATTGGTGACAAGGACAAAGAAAACCAAGATGCAGGGGATTCGGTTGAAAAGGACTCGGAGGTGAAAGAAGAAAATGAACCGTCAGAAAACCAGAACGGTTCTGATGCACCGAGTAGAAATGATTCTATGAATGTTGATGAAAGCCCAGATTATAAGGAACCACAAGAACGGTCCGAAAAAGAGGAGGTACAGAATGATAAATCTGAAGAAGAAGGATCTGACAAAGAGGAAATACAGAATGACGAATCTGAAAATGAAAAATCTAAAGCAGTCCAAGATATAGAAGACAGTCACACGCAAAATATAGAAGAAAAGGTGAAGAATGAAGCTGACGATGAAGAGAAAAAAGACGAACAATACAAAGATGAAGACGTAGACGATAGGAATGATGAACGTGATGACGAAGGCGATGATGATGAGGATGATGATAACAAACTCAAAGATGCTGAAAATCAAACCCCGATCAGCCAGACACATGCTATAATATTACCATCGTACTGTAGTTGGTTCAATATGAGCAAGATTCATAAGATCGAGAAGGAATCCTTACCAGAATTCTTTGATACTGCCCACCCATCAAAGTCTCCAAAAATTTATATTAATTACCGTAATTTCATGATAAATTCATATAGGTTGAACCCAAATGAGTATCTTACTTTGACATCGTGTCGCCGTAATTTGGTTGGAGACGTTGGAACACTCATGAGAGTTCATAGGTTTTTGAATAAATGGGGGTTAATAAATTATCAAGTTAACCCTAATTTCAAGCCCGGTTATGCACTTGAGAAATTACCAAATGGTTCTCAAATTGGATTACCGTATACTGGTAATTTCCATGTTACATACGATACACCAAGAGGATTATTCCCATTTGACACCCACAAGCTCAATGAAGACCGTGTTGATGTTTCAAAGCTAAAGAAACTATTGAATATTGAAGAAGTTTCAGATAAACTTATAAATAATAAGATATCTAGCGATGCGAAGAATCTGGATGATTCAGATATAAATTCGTCTGAACCACCTCAGAAAAGACATAAGTCGAGTAATGATACCTGGACTGATAAAGAAATCTCAAAATTGATCTTAGGCGTAAAAGATTTTCCCAATGATTGGTATAAGATTTCAAAAAGCGTTTCAACTAAAACCCCTCAAGAATGTATCCTTAAATTCCTTAAATTACCAATTGAAGATAATTTTAATAATTTAACTGATAAAGAATTAGGTTTGTTGAAGTATTCTTCTAATTTTCCAATCAGTTCAATTGATAATCCGGTTATCAGTAATTTGGCATTTATGACTCAATTAGTGGATAGTGATGTAGCAAGGGCCGCAAGTGAAAGGGCTTGTAAAGTTATGGACATCAAGGCGTTAGAAAAAATTAGAGAAATATATGGTGAAGCAGATCAAACGAAGACTGACTGTGTAAAACAGAATGAAGAGACGTCTGAAGAATCTGAAATAGGCAAAGAGCTTGGTGATGGTAATAAACAAGATAATGAGAGTAAAGTTTTACCAAAGAAGGATACTGATACAGAAATGAGTATTGATGATGATAAAAAAGACGAGAAAGAGTCTATTGGTGGTAATAAGCATGACGGAGAAGTGAAACCCAACGGTACTAATGAGCAAAATGGAAATGCTGACGGCATATCACCAAAGCGTCAAGCAGAAGTTGATTTGATAGACGAATATAAGAACCAAAAAACTGATCCTCTTGAGATTATTAAAGATGCATCATCTAATACGTTTGGAATCGTAGGAGCAAGAAGTCATTTGTTTGCCAATTATGAAGAACGAGAATTAAATAAGTTAACGAACACAATTGTTAATAATCAGATTTCCAAACTTGACTTGAAATTGAATAAGGTTGATGAATTGGAGAAAATATACGAGAAAGAGAGAAAGCATTTGGCCAAGCAACAAGAAGAAGTTTTTATTGATCGTTTGGCATTAACCAAATCGACTATCCACATTACCAAGAAACTAAATGATGCAATTTCCATGATACAACAAAAGACTGAAGATATAAGTGAATTAGGTGATGTTTCTAGTATCTTATCAGAGGTCCAAGCACTCCTTTACAAACCTAATAGACAATCGTTGATTCAGAGTGCAGTTGAGAAACAATCAAATGACTCAAATGATAAGTCAAACAATGGTTCCAATGAAGATACCGAGAATGGCGATATAAATAGTAATAATTCTGCCACTAACAATGAAAACAATGTTGTCAAGCCATTATCTTTAGATGCGCCCCTGTCATTCAAGGTTTGGGTACCATAAAATTGGTTTTATTTATATAATTCAACCTTTCAATTCATTAAGTCTCCTTAATTATAATTATATAGACTATGCGGAATGCTTAGTTTATAGTGGACATAACTTAATACTTGTATAATTTATAATATTAGAATATATGTATTTATATTTTCACGTGAAACTATTATGTGCTCTCATATTTTAGACTGTAGGAATATGTTAGATAAAGAAATCATTGGGTAACCTAGACAAAGTATGTATAAAGTATCTGAATATTCTAACAATAATCAGGAGCGAGAGAATTCCTCTATGAAAGAAGAAAACACTGCAATTGAGATTGATGCTGGCGATGTACTACAAGATAATGATTATAATATGAGCGCCGATGAAGACATCGCTGAGAAACCAGCGAATAGCATCAATGAAGAGGAAAGAATAGATGAGATAGAAGACGAATTGTTATCTAGTGGAAATGAGGATATAGATGCACAAATGCATAAAACAGGAACTGGAGACCGTGATGATACTTATAGAAATTCTGTCATAGAATTTAACAGTGAAGATGAAATTGAAAATTTGGAAGAAGACGAACAAATATTTGATAAAGAAACGCAGAATATAAATGACAACGACAGAAGTGGTTATTTATCGAACGATAGTGTAGTTGAACTAGACGAGTTAAACAATTTCGAGGACCACGAAGATGTGCAAGAAATACCGCCTCCACCTAGTAATCCAATGCATAAGACAGAGGATACTGAGTATAACAATCAGGAAAGCCTTGGTGTGAGACAGCAGGAAAAATTCATAGACGGGCATGATCAGGATGAAAATGACCAGGATGAGGATAAAAATGCAGATAATGTAGTTCAAGAAAGAGAGTCGAATGCAGCTGTTAATCTAGAAATCTTTGAAGAAATGAATAATAAAGGCCTGGATAAAGATGAACATGAGGAAATGAAAGAAACAGAAGATATAAAATATGAGAAAGAAAATGATGATCAGAAGGAAGAAGAGGAGTTAAAAGAAGAAGTGAAAGAGAAAAAAGAAGTAGAAGTAGAACATCAAAAAGATGACGATGAAGAGCCAGTAAATGAACAAGCTGGTTATAGAGAAGTTCTTAAGAATGAAGATACATACGAGGAAGCAACAATCGAAGAAATAGTTGGATATAACAATGATGAAAAAGGCGATGGCCTTCCAGATAAAGAGAGCATCCCCGCTAGTTCTAATATAAATATTCAATCAAAAACGGCCAAACCAAAATTAGAGTGTACATTTCCAATTATTATCAGCATTGCTGAGACAGACTTTCTTCTAGTTCCCTTTGATAAACACAAGAACCCAGAAATTGATGTATCTCACTTGGTTTCTTTGTACGATGATAATGAACTTTTAAAATTAACTATAGAAGAGTTCTTTGGATTAATGAGAACGAATGAGGATCTAAACGAGATTCACCAATTTACAGTTAATAAAGAGTTGGTTCTTGTCGTTCCTGAATTGAATTTGTCGATTACTGAAGATAACATCTATTCTCGTGATATTACTATAGAGGATTTTATAGTATCATTTGAAAATTTAAAATACAATTCCATAAATGATGGCGAAGAATTGGTTCATAAGTCAATATCATTCCTTCTTACTAGCCAAACTAGATTCATTACTAATTTTAATAACTTAACTGAGAGTATCCGAAGAGGAAAAGGATTCAATTGCGTCAGCTTAAAACAGTCTGTTTTTGAGCCAATAGCTATAGCGCCCGAAACACGTACCGAAGATTCGCATAAGCGACAATCGTTAGATTCTAGTGATGAAGCTGATACGCAACAAACAAAACGGGTAAAGGTGAGTATATAATTATATAGAGAGTAAATATTTGTATTCTAATACATTTCTTCCTTCATCATTATTAATTATTGTATAGTACTACCCTATTCTATAACACCACTTTCTCTCAACTTATTATACAATTCAATATCAATATA
The DNA here is from genome assembly GCA_024586305.1 of Debaryomyces sp. S3305. Taxonomy (NCBI): domain Eukaryota; kingdom Fungi; phylum Ascomycota; class Pichiomycetes; order Serinales; family Debaryomycetaceae; genus Debaryomyces; species Debaryomyces sp. S3305. Next base: position 83,682 of record JAMYHY010000027.1, read on the forward strand.
CTTCTGTAAGTTAGGCTCGCCACTCAAACCTTTTCTCTTTCTAGTTTTCATTACGAAGTCCCTCGCTAACGATGCATGAGGAACAGGTCTAAGTTGTGGTAAATAACAATCGCTATCCAACGGATCTCCTGGAACAACATCCCATCTTTCGAATACTAAAAAGCACATCGCTTGCCCCTGAGTTTGAAGTCTTAAATCAGATTCTAATCCAATAGATTCTATAACTGGAACGTGACCTTCTATATGAAATAGCTGCGTTCCAGGTACTGGATTCTCAGTCGTCACCATCCCTCTTCTCCTATCAAGCAACTTTTTAACAGCTATGATAGCTTGATAAGAACATGTCACATAAACAGTATATATAGGTTCCATCAAGCGAGGAGATGCGGTCAAAAAACCAGTATAACATGCCTTCCTTGTCATTGGTATAATCTGTGTTCCACTTCTTTGTATTTCAGATCCACTGATTACTGCATCTAATATCTTGAACTTTGTATTTCTTATAGGTTCATCACATAATGGACCCTCATTAACACTCCACTTAAATCCTAGGCTTATACTATCTTTGAGGGAATACAACAACTTTTTATCGGTTTCACCTTCTAATGTATCGTCAATTAATATACTTGGATTATGAAGATCTTCTGGTCCGAAGCACCAAACTGATCTCGCTGATAATGCATCCCATCCGTATTCTTTACGTAAAATCTTGGAGGTCGTTTTCAACGGTTGAGATAAATTTATTCTACCATTTTCGATAGCTTCGCTCAATTTACTATCATTTACTGGCTCGGAAATAATAGAAATTGAATTATTTCCTGATGATGCTTTAGATGAAATTTTGGTTACAGATGTATCGATACACGTTTCACTAAATCGTGTCATTGGGTCGCTTACTTTGATTTCCAAATCGTCAGTGTAAAAATTCCTCAAATCATGTAACATACAATCCAAATATATTTCACCAGGGCCAAATAAAACATGCTCCCCACTTTCTTCCACCTTTATTGTACATGCCAAGTACGCTTTGTTAAGTTTACGCAAACCCTCTAATAACTTTGGCAACTCTGAAGGGTTTGCAGGTTCTATTGCTACCTTAAAAATAGATTGCCTTTCGTATGACAATGGCCTAAAAATTTTTAAGTCAGTGCTGAAATCCGCATTATCGTAGATCGTTGCACCTTTAGATATAATTGAATCAATTCCGCTTATTATTACAATCGAACCAGCAAATGCTTCCTTAACTGGAATTTTGTACCTTCCACCTGGAATAAATAATTCATCAATAACTTCTACTTTATAGTCATCATCATCTTCGTCGAAGTTTCGTCCTAAAACCCTCACCTTTGATCCAGCCTTTATCGAACCTTGGTATATGCGGACTAAAGTATAAAACCTTTCACCATCAGCCGATGCGATTAATTTATTCGCCTGAGCTATTAACTTAGCAGATGGAACATTATTGGAAGCAGAGAGTAATTCTAGTCTATCTGATAATGTTTCCAAGGGTGATGGAATACTATGAACTACCAGATCAACAAAGCCTTTTGAACCAGAGAAAACCAGTTTGAATATTTCTTTCAATAGCATCTGAGAGTCTTGCTTATATTGAGCATGATGTAATGAAACTTTGAAATTATTCCATAAAAGACTTGCTAACTTATTACTCGAGCCATCGGAGGTTAATGTCTGTGTGATAATTTTATATATAGGTTCCAGAATAAAAAAATTGAACGACCTCAGGAATCTTCCATTGTTTGAACTATTAACGAACTGAGCTTTATCCTGGTTATAAAAAATATCGCCCCATAATCTTGTACTAAACTCTTGAGAATCGACTCCTTGTAATTTATGGTTATCAGCATAGAGTTTCGCAAAGCTATCCAATGTGAAGACGAACTCCAAACTTGAAGACGCAAAAATAACATTTCCATTTATTGGACTGAATACCATTTGCTGTCTATACGTACTCACGTATTCATTTTCGTTTACAAAGTTGTTAATATCATCCAATGTATAACTAATTTTAAAATAAAAGTCTTCTACGGGTAACCTTAATTCTAATATTAGCCTATCAATTTTGTTCAAGACAATTGTAATAGGTGTGTTGTTCTTCATAAGTTCTGAAATTAAGCTCTTATCTCTAGGGGTTAAACCTTCAAGAACATCTATTACGAGAAGAGCACCATCCACAATCTGCAAAGCCGATGTACTTTCTGATGCAAAATTACTATGACCAGGCGTATCAATAATATTAAATACAAACGACTTATCATTCAAGTCTGGTAATAATAATGTAATAGGCGATGCTTCAATCGAAATGCCTCTGTCGATTTCCAACTTATGATTATCCATGAATCGAAGGGGTTGAAAATTTTTCAAACTGCTACTCAATGAAATCGATGGCGAATGGGTTTGCAAAACAAGCATATCAATAAATGATGTTTTTCCTGAGTGTAAATTACCGATTACTGCTATGTTTCTAACTCTCTCTGAAAGCAGATTCAACGTAGATATCATATAGTCACGCGAGTACACTAGCTCTGGTAAGTTCTTGACTCTGTGGTCGTCTTCGTCAATGTTGTTCATTACCGCTTCAGTAAATTCTACCTTTAACTTCTTCTTATTCAATGGCTTAATAACTGGTTCATCAACAGCTTGTTCATATGGTTTTGCAATTATGGTTTCCACCCCAGGTCCGAACTTTTCTGAAAGCTTGAGTCCACTACCATTATTTTCATGTATCACTAAAGCTTCATTGCCTGTTTCATCTTCTGTTTCTTTCTCTGATTGCACTTCATCTTGTTCTTCAGGTATTTCATCTAAGGAATCTGCGTCCGAATCGAGTGGATCTCCGATTATATTACCAAATTCATCATACAATTCATCTTCGTCCATAGTAAGTATATCAAGTTCCTACTACACAAATTTATATATATATATGTACGTATATGACTTACTCTGATAATTACATCGTGAAAAATAGACGCCATAAAATCGAACTGCATATAAATGATTTTATAGTACAACATACGGTGGATTAAATATAATACATTTATCTATATTTTTATAAGCTATAAGACAATTTCAACTACAATGAGTATTTCAGGATAACGTTTGATACTTCCTTAATTCTGTTAAGAGAGTTTGCAATTGAACATCGGAAACTTTATTCGTCAAACTTGGAATCAAAGATTTTGCTTCTTCTGCATCTTCACATTCTAAAGTACCGAGCTGGGCTAATTCAAACGGATGTAATGGTTCTGATGTAGAAAAGTTAAAGTCATTTAGTAATTTTTCAACGGTTTCTGTAGATGACGAATTCTTAAATCTAGAAAAATTGGATAAGTAGTTTAAGGTCTTATGCATTATTTCATTTGAATTTGGCCCTGCTAAATCCATATTTGAAATTTCATCTTCCTTTACATTATCTTCGTCTTCATCTTCAAATTCTCTGTTCGCTTGGTTTTTATTCTTACGTTCTTTTAAGGCTGCCCTAATCAACAATCTAGCCTCTGATAAATTTAAGGCGATTAACTGCTCTTCTTCCCCTGAATTTGTTAACTGTGTAAGTTGGAACTCAGGACCTAACAGTAATGTGGCTGCATTCTCTTCATCATCTATATTTTGCGTGGTTGGCTTTCTTCTTCTAACACCTAATGCACTTGTACTAACATTCATAATTTACTTTTATTTACTTTCCAGCACAATTTAATTTACAAAATAACAAAACTATTAAAGATTCGGTTTGAGTTCGAGATTATATTGCTTGTTAGTATAAAAATCTTGGTTTCTAATATATTTACAGAACCGTTTCTACAGAATAATAGTTCATAATTTTGATATTCGTTCATATCGATTTTCATGGTACGCGCACGATATAGTTAATATTTAGTCTCTTACTATTAAGACTACTTATATAACCCAATAGAGTCGAGAACACGGTTCAAGTGTCTATAACGAATGCAAACTATGGTAGGGTTTAGGTAAAGGAAAGGATATACTTGGCTCACTTAAAGTTATCCGCATATTTGCAAGCATTTTCAAATTTATCTGCGTGCAAGGCATCCTTTCCTTTCTTAGCTATCTTTGTTGCCAAAAAAGATAAGTAGTATACTATAGAAATAACAAAGACACAATAGAATTAATTGCTAAACTAATATCATTAAGGGTAAATTAAATGTGATCACTGCAGCTTGCATTGGTACCAAGTCTATAATTCAATACCCCTCGCATATTTTCTTTTTACTTTATTGAATGATCCAAATCTAAGTAGTATGGCAAAGTTGCATGAATTTAGTTTTAGCTGATCTAATTAGAAGTTTAAATTAGCTTAATAAGAAAGAGCTCTTGGTGCTAAATCGTTGAAGTTTCGCTTATTTATACTTCGAACCTATTGAATTTATGCACTAGATTCTCCTCTTACCCAAGATTGCAAAGTACTATCATAGCACAAAATTTGAACCTGACCCTGCATTGTTTAACAAAAATGTATATTTTTGGTAACATTAGTAGTACACAGAGATTATTGTGCGTATATAAAAGAATGTGATTTACTTACATTGACGAGCTGTATGTCTATAAAATATTTATGAATAAGAGCCAAATGAGATTATTATCAATTATTATTATTTTAAGTTGGATATCGTGGGTGGCTGGCGAAAGTTGCACAGGTGAGCAGAAACTTAACCTAGAAGATTTTAAGTTCGTTGAGCATCCTAATGAAAACTTGAAAGCTTTATCAGAAAAATTGAAAAGTCATAAAGTTTCCTTGACAAAAGTTATTGAAGATGGTAATCATAAATTAACAAAGGTGAGTCCATGGGAGTATTCAACTGTGAAAGATGCAATCCAATGGGAAAGTAAAGATGGATTTGATGATTTAAACACTAAAAAATGGGTTCCGCAAGGTATTTCATCTTCTGCTGATGCATATGATAAGGGTGATTGGAATGGGAAAGAAGCATTGATCGTTAGCTGGCATAACGAAGATGATACTAGTGTTCGTGTTACATTCGTTGATAAGGAGACTAACAAGTATAGGCACGTTTTACTAGTTTATCCAACAGCCAAAGATGATTTTGGGCCTGTTAAGATTCATGCGGGTGGAATAGCATGGTACGGAGACATGCTATATGTGGTGGATACAGATATCGGTTTAAGAATATTTGATTTATCTACAATATGGGAGGTGGAAAGTGGTAGTAAAATTGGAAAGGATGGGACTAAGTATACAGCTGCCAACTATAAGTATGTTATTCCCCAAATTAGCTACTATAAGTTAACACCTCAACGGAATTTCAAATTTTCATACGTTGCTCTTGATAGAACCTCTACCCCAGATTCTTTAATAGTGGGGGAGTATCGAACAGCTAGTTCTAAAAAAATAACTAGATTAGTCAAATGGAATTTGGATGCTGGAAGCAGGAAACTAAAGTCAAAGACTGCTAGTTTTGGTTATTGTATTGGTCAACCTCGAATGCAAGGTGCAGTTTCCGTTGGTGAAAAGGTTTACATTTCTGTTAGCAATGAAAAGGACCCTGGTGATTTATACACCTGGACACCTGGCTCTAAGCCAAAGAGAGAGTCAAGCTTCTTTCCTCCAAGTCCCGAAGACCTTGCCTATAACAAGCACGGCAACGAACTTTTCGGTCTAACTGAAGGTTCTGGGAAAAGATATATTCTTACTTATGGTTTGTAGTTATTTATTTAAATAAGATATCATGGTAGCTTTTTACAATTTTACAACAAGCTGTCAAGAACTCTTCTAATGCTTAATCAAGATGATACTATATAGAATGAAATTTTACTACATTATACAAAATTCATAGGCTATCATTTTTCGTTGTCGGGTGGCAGAATTCTATGTATCAAAAGTATGGCTAGTGTCGTTTAATGTTGTTGCTACTTATTACTATGCTAATCTTACTAAAGTAATATTTAATAGTAGTTCTCAAAAAATTAACTAACTTTGCAAATCCTACTGTAGCAGCTGCCTTCTCAACACGATATGAATTTGGAATTATAGATATTTATTTATTGGGCCGCTTTTTTTTTTTGCGCTAAAATATGTGGGCTGCAAAATCATGTCTACACACATGAATTTCATACTTCAACTTGAAGTGAAGATATTACATAGCTCATCGATAGATTTATTTATTGTATCCCTGTGGAACGTTTGATCGAACTACAGAGTAGATATCATTCGACCATTTCGATCAGAGTTGTATTATAAAATTATATTGTACCTGTCTTCCTTATCTTAACTGGAATTAATAATAAAAATAAGTTCCTTTCAAGGACATGTTGGATCTTATTACTTAGTTCAGACGTATTAATATATTCATTGTGTATCGTATTATGTCGCATTATTCAAACAAATGAAAGTAGAATAAACTTAACTACTAATATTAAAAGAACTCTTCACACGTCACGCGGTGCTTTTAGTTGAATGCCTTGTAAAACCTTTATCCTCAAGAAAATTTCAAATTCAATAAATGAAGTAATCATCATAACACCCTAAACAATTATCTCATTGGTTCGAATAATAACAAATACGCCTTCTTATCATATTACTATCAATTAGTTATACAAAAGATAATATTGATAAATACAATAAAATTGTTTATGTTTCTGAAGGAATTGGGGCCCTCGACGAATCGGAAATACTTCCCGTAGGAGTTCTACCTGTATCTTTTAAATTATTGGAAAGATCAGAAAGATTTGACGAACGATCACCAGACGAAGCTGTAGACGCCATGGACGCTGTAGATGACGTAGATGGATAATGAAGTGAAACATCACTAACAAAAGGATGTTTCAAAGCTTCTTGCGGAGTGAGCCTTTCTAAAGGATTCAAATTTAGCACCTTGGATAAAAAGTCAATAAGCAAAAGTCTCTCTTGGCATTCTTTCTCGATCATAGAATTCGTCATTTTCTTCGAAGGCAATTTATAATTCATAATTATATCCTTCAATAAACGATGCTTGAAATAATTTTTATTCGGTTGTTCTTTCTTTACTTGATCCTCTTTTCCTTTAGTAGTTGCCAAAAATTGAATATATTCTTCTAATGTCTTTGTTTTAAAGACTGGCTTCCCGTCAGGTATACTTGGAGGAAATTTGTTGAAGAAATTTAATGAGTTACGTCCAACCTCTATCATATGTCTTGGTGGATAGCCTAACATATCGACTATTTTCCAAATCTGATTATACTCCGATGTACCCGGAAACATTGGCAATCCCAAGAATAATTCTCCAACAATACATCCCAATGACCACATATCTATGGATTCAGTATATGGTAATCCTAATATCACTTCGGGAGACCTGTAAAATCTAGATTGAATATACGAATATACCGTCTGTCTAGTGAAGCACGCCGAACCAAAGTCAATAACCTTGATATCTGGCTTATCTGGTTGAAAAAGTAATATATTTTCCGGCTTTAAATCACAATGTATCATCTGGAATCCTTTCAATTCAGCCATCGCTTCCAACAACTGTCTTGTGAGCAACTTAACTAATTTCATATTAAGTCCTTGAAATTGGTTTTGCTTAATCAATTCATACAAATTAGATGCTAGTAACTCGAAAACTAAGCATAAATGTTCTTTATGCATAAAAGTATCTAGTAAACGTATGAAACGTTTACTGTTACTATTAGAGTTTAAATATTCAAGTAATTTTACTTCTGTCAACGACTGATTCATGTAAGCCGGTTTGGACTTAATAACCTTTATAGCACAAACTGATTGATTCGTTAGATTTTGACATTTAACAACTTGTCCAAATGTTCCCGATCCTAGCAAATCTAAAACAATATATTTTCTTCCTTCATCGGTACCTAATATGTCATTCACATACAAAATGTAATCACTGTCTTCATTATCAAATCCGTTGTTGTACTTAGGATCCAGTGGCTTTGTTAGCACCCTCTTTGGATTCGTTGATTTGCAATACTGGAATTTCTTAGGTTGGCATATTCTGTATGATTCTGTAATGTACACCGACAAAGCATTTACCGGCGAAATATGAATGGAATTAACAGAGCACCGGCGATATTTGGGTTGATGATGTACCTTAGGATGTAAATCATACTTATTATAGATCTTCCTAGCTTTAGGAGCTGCTTTCCTTTTCGTTGTTTGGCTTTGATTCTGCAATGCTTGTTGATACTGTTGATATTGCACGATCAGTGCAGATCTTCCAACTTTGGCTGGCTGATGGTGGTAGTTGACATGCGTGTTAGGTGGTGCCTGGCGGTAATTAGTGGTCGCAACTGAAGACCTTCTATTCAACCCCTGATCATATAGTGGAACATTTTGGATATATTGAGATTGAAATTCAGATTCAGATGACTCAGGAGGGTATGCATTATAGCTGTTAGCACTATAATATGCCCCATCTGCGACTGCCGACATCCTTCTGTCAACATGTCCCAAGTTCACCTCCTGATTAGTATAATATTGATTGAAGGGGTTATCCACTCTTGTTGGTGGATGAATAAATGGTGGCGCATTCGAAGGTCTTTGTCCATCATACTCGTATGTTGTTGGTAGCTGGTTAGCAAAAGACATTCTCTTATTTTGCTGCTGTAAAAGCGGAATCGTCTGTTGACCCTTGGTAGGTGACTGTGACATATTAGGCGACGTAACCATACCGCTTGGCGCCTGATTTGACGTATACCATGGATTCCTGAATCCTGGCATTTGGTTTGTTTGTGCTGTCCTCTGTGGGTCTTGTACCCCCTGTGTATTATCTGCCAACGGTGGTGTTTGCTCAGTACCGTTTAATCCATACGGTGGGGGTAATTGCCAATTTCCCCCCAACGAATTATGTCTATTATAAGTAAAGTTGTAAGACATCTAGTGGAGCAACTAACAACTGAGACTTGAATTCAACTAACTATAATGTATATCAAATGGTTCTTTATTGCTAAACTAAGGTGTTATGGCGGTTCTTCAGTCGTTCTCCTCAACTGGTGCAAAGGTTGATTCTCGATAATTTATATACGGTCACGTGAAATGTTTAAACATTCTGAAGTTCTACTAAATACTACTTTAGGATACTACTAGGAAAATAGAACGAAACTTATCTTAGGGTAACGTAAACTATTGTATATTCGTATAGCTTTGTGAAGTAGAAAAATTAAATATGAAAAATACAGCAAGTATATACAAGATTTTATTGTGACTCATTTCTCTCGTTGATATAATGTAAAGATGGTGGCAATGGAGTAGATGTTAGGAAAGGGATGGTAAAATAGGAGCTGGTAATTGGTTCATCGTGGACGCTTAAGCCGCTAATGGAGCAGCTTCTTCAGGGTATGCTGGTGCTACTGTAGGTTGGGCCATGACTCTTTGCATCATCATACCGACACCTTCGAAAACACCTAACAAACAAGCACAAGTGATGGCCGAGTTTCTGGTGTGTCTCCATCCACCTCTGATAGCCAAGGCACCACCGGTGAAAAAACCAGCAATGACAGCATTCCAGGCATCTTCTCTCTTTCTCACGGCCTTGACAGAACAGTCGAAGGTGGAGAATAAACCACCCCAGACACCAAAGTTACCACCAACTACTGGGGCACGCGACTTGATAGCTGATATAGAACCATATCCTCTTTCTCCGTATGGGGAGTTACGGAAACCTTTGATACCATGCCAGACGCAACCACCAATGACACCCATAGAAAAGGCACCACCGAAATCATTTAAAATGACAATAGGACATGGATCTCTCGTATGATCGGCAGACATTATTAATTATATTATGTTGTATGAATGATATTCAAGCTAAAGTACTATATATACTTACTAAATACCTGCTTTCTATCTATTACTCGGATTTATTTTCCATACAGAAAGATCAAAAAATTTTCAGTACCAATTTTACGCTTGTCCGCAAATCTTAAGCGTATATAAGAAACCAGTACTAAATACTCTTCTTTAATGGGTTATGCTGCAAATTGCCATCAATGCAAATATAGTTCATTCATATAGCTGGGGTGTTCTAATGACTAAGCAAGGAGTTAGTGGTAGCGGTGGTATGAAATAAAATAACTTAGTATGTTTAAAACGTTTCTTTTAGTATTTTGAGATATTGTATAATATTGTACAAAGTTATAAACTTTTTGCTATGTTTATACTTGTAATGGAGAACATATCGAGTTATACAACTTGAGAGTCATATAATAAGAATCGTTAAAAGTAACTCATTTAAACTATATTACATGTATATATAAGTGTATAATATCTATATTGAATTTAAGAACCACAAGGATAAATTTGCATCCAACTTAATTCGCAGTTGATATATTTCTGACGCAGTTTTTATAACACTAAGGGCCTTCATTTGGCTTGTTGAGACCTGTTTGCGCCTCAGAAGATCCTGTAGCTGCTTCGTCACCATCGTCTTGATCGTCAATGCTCTGAACATACGAATCATCCACCGAAAAATTCTTACGAACCAAATCCTGGAGTTCGAAATAGTCGTGGTCAATTTGAGGACCCTCGAAGCTTCCAACTCCCCATATCCTATATCCTAAAGTGGCAAACCCTGTAAAACCAAGGATTACAACTATGGCGTAGTTCATGGTAAACCATGTAAGATCCTTAATGACCGGTGGTAAGCATAGAATTATGAACAGTAGAACTACCCAAAAAATGGATAAGCCGTTTACTAGCCATCCAAATCCTTTTAGGCGGAATGCAGCCCCATGAATTTTCTTTCTTTTGTTTAGCATCAAGCAAAGAATAGGAATTCCATTTGCCAAAGCAAGAGAAATCACCGAAGACCCCATAAATGCATTAAATGCGGATGAAGAGAACAAGGACAACAATGATAATGCTCCACAGACACTCATTGACAAAAATAGTGCATTTTTTGGAATGATGGATTCTTCAATAGAATTAACTTCAACCCAATAATCCTTGAAGGGCAACCCCCCATCACGAGCAAATGCATATGTTGTTCTGGAGGCCGTGGTTAATGCAGCAATTGCCTGAAAGAAAACAGTTCCTACTAAAAGAAGCACCAATAAAAATGATATCAAATATGACTCAGTAGCAAATTTGAATATTAAGTCAATTGGCATAATTTCTGGAGTTTCGTCTAACAATAGGGTAAGCTCTGGTAATATGGTTAATATAGGAATGATAAAGATAATTCCAGTTAGGCCCGCCAATAAAATGGCGCTAATCGTACCCTTAGGCATGTTTCTTTCTGGATTCTTTACTTCGTCTGTCATAGAATAGATCATACCATATCCAGATAAAGTAAATGATGGGCTTTGTAATCCAACCATAAACGCCAAGGGATCTGGCCATCCAGAGCGAGTATTATCAAATCTCGTTAATATCTCTTCTATTGAATTGGTTTTCTTTGCAAAAAATATTAAAAGAAAGTCAATCGTCAAAACTGTTGAAATGGACCATATAATGCAAACTTTATTAATCTTTTCTAAAAACTTGGCGAATTTGAAATTGACAAAACCACAGAAGGTCAACAAAGTAAAATAAACAGCCAAAACGAGGAACGCATCTTCTTTATAATAAGCGTCTTTTAAACCAAAGATTGACAATATAAATTGAGATCCGGCGAACATTATGCTAACAGCATATGTCCAGTTTCCGATAATAAGAAACCATCCAGTAAACCAAGAACAGACAGACGAATATTTCTCATTGCTTAATAGCGCACTAAAATGATAAACACCTCCAGATGTAGGGTACTTAGAGACAATTTCACTTAGGCTTAGAACAACGCAAGTAGAGAAAAATGCCGTGATTACCCAGCCATATAGAATTGTAACGTTGGCTCCATCAATAAGCGAAATCCATATCGTAGAGGATAAACCAAACACTACACCCACTATTCCAAAACCCAAACCAATTACCGATGTAACAGATAATTTTCTTTCCAATTCTTGCTTATATTTGAAATGTTCTATCTCAACTTCCTGATCTTCCATATCATGCATCAAAGAATTCAAAAGTTTTCCTGGCGCCAGTTTACTCAAACTGAAATGATTCGTAAACGACAGTATCGAGTTTCTTAGTGGTTTGGACCCACTAGATACATTCTGTGATGTCGAACCCAAAGATTGTGAATTTTCCATAGTTCAGTACATTAAATGAAAATTTTACTAATGCAATTTCTGCGTTAACTTCTAGAAAAAATGAAACTAGCCTCTTGATTTGTATTAAAACGGTATGTTATCTTTCAGATATCAGATGCCATATGTCTGAGCAAGAAAAACAGAAAATTATTACCTTTAGAGGGTATTATAAAGTCTATAAAGTTTAAATTTTTTGATAGCCGGGACAAGCCTTTTTTCCAATTTCGCAACTACGTCATATGATCCAAATAATGAAATAGACGATTTAGCAAATAAATATGATATTAAATGTTTATTATACAGCTATACAACGAAGTATATTCGGGTTATTGAAGTGATCTTGATAAAAAACTCCCTTGTCGCCGAAATGCCAGAGATATACCAAGTTTCTTTCTAAATTACAATTCAAATATCAAAAATCCAAGTCACTATCGTCATCATCATCTTCCTTTATGTCTTCTTTCTGCTTGAAAATCGGTAAACTTATACTTTCGCTAGTCTTAATATGAACGCTAACTAAGTTTTTGGTAGTTCTTAACAATCCTCCAACAGGAAGAAATTTTGGCTCGACTAAATACTTTATTACATCGTTAGCATTGGTCAATAACTCCTCTGACTTCCAATCACTATAACCTATCTTAACAGAGATGCATGTTCCTGTAGCCGATGGAATATACGAGGCATTTCTCACAATGGATTTCATTTGATACCTAACATACTCCGGCTCACATCTGTCGTCCTTTAGCTTTGTAGACTTCTTTCCCTTCGACAATTTGACATCTTTATCTGGCTTGGCCATTTGGACCATGAAAGGTATTTTCTTATTTTTGACGTAAAAACGAGCCCCTAAGATATCTGGCAAAAACTTGTGTACTCTATTATCTGCAACAATAATGTCAAATTCCTTGAAAAGTTTCGTTAATTTCTTGGGATCTTTAGATATGTGCTTCAACTTAGTTAAGGTGTATATTTGGTTGAAAACGTCTTCTGTAGGCGAATCTTTTTTTGTTAATGCATCACGATACGGTAAAGATGGATCTTTGGTTACTAGCAACACTGATTTATTTTCTAATTTATCCAATCCCTTAGTTAATGGAATAATTCTGGGAGTATAGTCTTTTATTTTAGTGAGATATATTTTAGTATTGATAATTAAATACACTGCTTCGTGATGGTTTGGTCCATTTTCTTTTCCAATGTGATTAGCTAATGACTTGGCTGATTTCTTACCATCTGCCAATGAGGACTGACCCAAGATGAATGAAGATACCATGCTTTTTGGTGAGTGAGCTATGACCAGTTCATAGTTATAAATTTTTAGCACTTTTTGAGATGCTCATTGTCAGTTTTCACGTGTAACATGTTATATGAGATTACACTCTACGAAGCCTTATACATATATATAATACAATATAGTTCTTTCACAAGAAAATGCATATAGGCCATCTTCTTTTGAATGCTTTGTCATTACAAAAACTTGCTTCAGATTTTATCCTTGAGAATATAACACCCGGGATACCGACGGTTCAAACAAATTTGAAATATGCCCCACAGTATGCTAAGGTAAACTTGATAGCTGAAAATGAACAGGAAATAAGTAGAATTGACGGACGTAGGCCATTAGTTATATGGCACGGACTTGGTGATAATTATAATTCTTCGGGAATGGTGGATGTAATATCCATATTCAATCAACGATATCCTGATATGTTTATTTATCCTATTTTCCTAGATGCAAAACCTTCTAAAGATCAGGAGAAAACATTATTCGGAGATGCAAATAAAGAAGTGGAGTTTGTATGTGAACAATTATCGGCTATCGATGAGTTGAAGGAAGGTTTCGATGCAATCGGATTTTCTCAGGGAGGATTATTCATGAGGGCTTTAGTACAGAGATGTTCAAGTGTATCGGTGCACAACCTAATAACATTTGGGTCACCGCATATGGGTGTCCTGGAACTTCCCATGTGTAAGCCTAATGATTGGTTATGTAAAAGGAAGAATGCAATCCTTAAAAAACAGGTGTGGCATGAAAATATACAAAAATCTATAATACCTGCTCAGTATTTCCGGGACCCTTACGAATATGATAACTATGTATCCCATTCGAATTTCTTAGCAGATGTGAACAATGAATTGGCTCAAAATTGTAATCTGGCATATGGAAAGAATCTCAACAAATTGAGCAAGTTCGTTATGATTGTTTTTACCAAGGATACCACTGTAGTTCCCAAAGAGAGTGCTGGTTTCAACGATTGGGATACAGTTTTTGATAAGACCATACCATTTGATAAAACCTTATTGTACGAGAACGATTTGCTAGGGCTCAAAAGTATGAACGATGATGGGAAGCTAGTATTCTTAGAGATCGAAGAAGATCATATGGTCATATCAGATTCGTTTTTAGTTGATATTGCAGAGAATTACATAGGTGGGTCATTGTGAAACATCCATGATTTTAGAGTACGTAGCTTAAGTAGCGTAATATGTATTTAATTATTTATCAATAGCATTTTCGTAGATTATCGTAAATCTATCCCTTAGCTGCAAGATTACACACTCTTATTAATGATATGCAGTATCTATGAAAGACTTCAATTTGAATTAAATATGGCTTTGTACGTGTTTTCCGATAGAATGTAGGCCTATTTGTGTTCTGCTAATAATCAAACAACCCGCCGTTGTTTAGGCTGAATATGCCTACTCCCTGACCAAGTCTTATCTTCTTTTTCTTGAGAGGTAAGTGGTCTTGAGATTGGATGCTGGAACCATTTGGGCGAATTGGTTGTGATTTTATTATTTGGGAACCATCATAGGATGAACATGATGCTGTTAATTTTGAATCGCAATTATTTGATTCTATTCCAAGATGATAATTATTATTTCGCTGTTTCTTTACTTTTGGAATACCATCTCTGCAACAAAAATGGCGGCATTTGGTTTTATCTTTACAAAGATGATTACACTCGTAATTTCCGTCTAATCTTAGCTTGCGAATAACCTTCAGCTTGTCATGCTTCTCCGTCAAGTTGTATTTTTCTCTTGATATTTCAACGCCAGATCGAATACTTTTAACAGGATCTAAAATTAAGTCATCGCTTTCTAAATCAGATTCTGAATCAGAATTCACGTACTGAGTTAGAACATTATCAATTTCTTTAATGCTGGTCGAATTATACTCAGACTCGTATCTCAAGTTTTGAGTCATGAGATTATCGAATTTCCAATTTTCTATCATATCAAGAGAAAGAACATGTCTTGCATCGATGCCAATCGTATTTTCTGAGAAAATATGGCAATGTATCTTTTGTTGGTGATCAGTCACATTAGTTGTTAATCGGAACGAGTTTATATTACCCTCAATCAAATCCAATACTGCAAATCTCTTGAAGTCTATAAGTTCACCAGTAGATAGACCAACAATAGTATTAATGAAGTTATGCTTTATTTTCGAATTGATATTCTCTATATTATCTATACCGATTGAAACAATTATGCTTATTTCTAAAGTTTCAAGATCAGTACGTATTTTGTTAGACGCTAATGTTGCATTAATCTTGAACTTTGGAAGAGACTGAAGACTCTGAGAAATATTCTTGGCAGTACCAGGTTCTGTTCCTAGAAAATTTTCTAATTGCAGTTGACTTAAATATTTCGTTTCTGCAAATCCGCCGAAATTATTCTTTCGAAGCTTTTTGATACATCCTAAATCAATTCCGTCTAATTGTTTAAGTTCAGTCACGGAATTTTCCCAACATCTACTTGCAACACATCTCGAAAACGTTAAGGCATTAAGTAGTGATACATAATCTTTCTTGTATCTAAAAACATCTATCATGCAACGTATTATTCTACTTGCTTGTTTGAAAACATAGCACTTGTCTCCTTCAAAAGAATAATATAATTTCATTAATTCTGGGTTATTCAGGAAGTCCAAGCCACATAGTTCATACTGCAACAACAACATCACTTTGTCACTATCTTGAAATTCTGTGGAATGCAAGGGGAACTTGATATAAGGTGACAGATTGATAGCCTTATATAGTTTCTTTTCGTTATATTTTATACTAAATTTCGAAAACTCTGAGGAACGAGAGAAAATGGTCAATACATCTAACAATGTATTTCCAATTTTACTCCGAATGACGTTTCTCATAGTTGGATATAATATATAGTACTTCGTCATCACGTCTCCATATTTCGTACATTGGAAACCACCACTGGATATAGGAGAAACTATCATTTCATTTACTAAGCTGTTCAAGTATTTTTGGCAAAAATGATATAACCTTTTACTGGGTTCCTGAGCATGAAAGGATGATATCTCTTTATAATAAGAAGGGTTGGCAATAAAACGAATGAAGAAAAAAGTTGATTTTAACCACTGTAACGTGTCATCTATGCTTCCAATGGTACCTAGTGATATCTCTGCCACCAAATGCTCAGCCAAATTCAAATGTAAACAACTTTCTATATTTTCTGAGCCATCTTTGAGTATACCCTTCAAGAGTCTCTGATATTTGTCTTTTTGATTTGCAGTAGTCATAATAACTGCCTTACCTCTGGCTTCAAACTGTGGTCGTCCAGCACGCCCTATCATCTGCAAAACATCCGTTTCTTTATATTCGTGAAAAGAACCACTATACCAGCGCTTCGTTCCTTTTATAATTACTAAATAGGTTGGCAAATTAACACCCAGAGATAACGTTGATGTGGAACACAAAATATTCAATTTTCCTTCAATAAATAATAACTCAATTTTCTTCCGATCTTCAGAAGACAACCCAGCATGATGAAATGCAATTCCATGAGCTGCATATATCAGCAATTCTTTTTCATCGAACTGAATCCGAGAACTTTGGGAACACAAATTGTGATCAAAATTCTCATTCAAGTACTTCGCCGTTTTTATACAGCTATTTCTGGTAGGACAAAATACTAACGTTGGTTTATTCTTTCCATATTGTTTTATGACCCCAACTAATTTCGAATGAAGAAATTGATCAAAATGAAAGTCTTTATCCTTTTGCGAAGCATAACCTAGGACTATTTTATCTAATTGAACAGATCTATACGTATCATCAAAATTTAAAGTTATAGCTGGATTCAAATCATCTTTCTTTCTTAACCAAATTGACATATCATATAAATTTGGTGCCGATGCCGATGCTCCGATAATCCTAACTCTACTGCACATTTTGTTAATTCTAGTTGTCACGACTTCCAATGTAGATCCTCTGGTATCTTTCAAAATATGTATTTCATCTATCACGATTAATTTTACGTCATTTAATAATTTATCATAGTTAGATAACCTTCTTGTTAATAAATCAAATTTTTCAGGTGTTGAGATTATTATATTCGACGTTTTAACATTTTCTGCTTCTTCTAATGATGTTTCACTGGTCAAAACACCAATAGTAATGCTAAGAAAAGAAAATTTACCAACCCAATCATTATACTTTTCGGCACATAAAGCTTTACTAGGCGCCAAATAGAGAACTTTATTATTCATATTAGAGAGATCAAATAATCTGAGCATTGCCAACTCAAACAATACAGTTTTGCCCGAGCCCGTCGGGGCATTTATTATACAGTTTTGATCTGAATTATAGATAGTTTCGAATGATTCCGATTGCATTTTGTTAAAATGGCTGAAATTAAAAATTGACCGGTATTTCTCTGGCAATATAGTAGTTGATAGTACGGACTGATTTCTAGGCATTAATGAACCCTTCTGAGAAGCATCCAAGGTTTCATTTCCTTCATGTTCTGAAGGAAAATCAGCGAAGTCAATTTCATTATCGGCCTGTTTTCTTGGATGGAATCTTTTAACCGATATAATAGGAAACGATGATTTTCTACGAATTGGTAGGCTATTGAAATTGTAATGATCACGAAAAGTATGGCTTGTATCAAAATTGAAGACTGGTTCTCGAATTTTCCCAATTCCAAGCGTACCTGATCGGTATGCATGACACAGAGATGATGATGAACTGCTATTCAGATTGATGTAAGCTAATGGTGTACTTAAACCCAAAGCAGATTCTTGAACAGTTGAATTCCCTGTACTCAGTATAAATCTAGGAGGAGTAAAGGGCTTGAAAACCTTATTGGTCCTTCTTACTCTTCCCGGAAAATGGCGTGAACTTAAAGGCGTGGGTGTGGATATTCCTCCATCTTTACTCGAAACCGAACTTGAATCCACTATAATATAGCTATCCGCTTGTGAAGGCCTTAAGTTGTCCTCTCTACTATTTGACAAACTAACTTTTTCTGAATCCAGTTAGTAAACCATGTAGAATCTAAAGTAGACTTCAAGGGTAATATTTACCTCCGACACATTCTATTTCTTCTCTCTCAGATATGTTTGGGCTATTTGTTCTAATCATGGATACCATTAGAATTATTTTATTCAATAGGCGCTTGATATTATGGCTTTATAATATACGATTAGCCGCTCTCTCATAATATAAAAATAAATTGGTTGCAAGAGGGTAGTGTCCGATGCTCAATATGAAAACAATTATATTTGGAGTACGTAGGATCTTAAGTTCTGTATTAACCATACACCACTATAGATAATGCTGCTTTCGTTGAATGAACAGGCAAATAATAGGAAGTCACGTCTAGCCAAATTAAGGGAGGACAGGAAACTTGAAAAAGAGCCTGCTTTTGACGTACAAACACAATCAGTTCTTGATAAAAACGCTAACGGCGCTACACAAACCAATTATACTAATGAAGGCAATATAAATGATACAAATGACAGCTCTATAAAAACTCGTAATTTTGATTTAGAAACAAGGGATGCAGTTTCCGGACTCAAGAAGCCTCCAACATTAGCCCTTTCGAATAATGAGACAGTTGAAGTATTAGCATCGCAGATTCAGCGCGATATACTACAAGATATAAAACATAGGGCCGACGAGGACTCTAGTCGTCAAGATGAAGAGTCTCTATTGGAGAAGCAAGAGTTTGCGTACTATAACAAGGATTTGAAAGCGGACCTAGTGTCCTATTTCAATAAAGCAGAGAAGAAAACAAACCAAGCAATAAATCGGATATTACAAACCAAGTATCAAAACTCCATACCCTAGACGGGTTTCTAGATGCAGAAAGTGACAATCAATGATTGGATGTAAAAAGGTAAAAAGGCTTGAAAAAAAGAATGTTGTGGTCGGATCACTAAAACGCGCACTATAACATTTGATGCCTAATTAGGAAGTCTACAATTGCGCCAATCAAATTTGATTTTTCAACCCGATCCTCGTCCGTCTTGAAAATAGTCTATAGTGAAAAAGAGTTCTGAAATCACGGAACTGTTTTCTTACAGCTTTTATAGGAAATATATTCAATAATGTCTATGATCAACAGAATTGCTACGAAAGCTGCTGCTCGTCCAGCTCTTAGGATGGCTATTCGTCCAGCTCCGTATGTTCGATATTTTTTTAATAAGATTTTCATCTGAGTATTTTCATCTGGTGTAAAGTGAAGAATATATAAGGAATTGGGGAGTTGAACTTGAATTATGATGAATACATCAAAGTTGATAGTGGTATTGAATGTGTTTAAATATGAATATGAATTGGAAGGACCGTAGGGAATTGGTCTTGTTAAGGCAGGCCTAAATAATTAATAATAATCCACACATACAGAAGTTCAATCAGAATGGGAACAGGATGCGTTGTAGTGAAAATGAGAAACTGCTAATTATAAGAGTAGAATGATATGGAATTGATGGCTTTCACGATGAATATCCGATTGAGATGAAAACGAAGTTTTGTTCGTACATACTAACAATTTCTAGAATTGGTTTACGTTATATGTCTACCCCAGTTGAGCCAAAGCAAAAGGCCAACTCTATTGTTGATGCCATGCCAGGTAACAACTACTTATCCAAGACTGGTTTCTTAGCTACCTCAGCCGCCGCTGCAATCTACGGTATTTCTAACGAAATACTTGTCATTCACGAAGAAACTATTTTGGTCGTTACTTTCACTGCTTTCGCTGCATTAGCTGCCAAGTTCGTTGCTCCATTATACACTGAATGGGCCGATGGTGAAATCAAGAAGGTTAATGATTTATTAAACACATCACGTACCAAGCATGTCACTGCAGTCAAGGACAGAATTGACTCAGTCTCTCAATTAAAAGATGTTGTCGAAACTACCAAGCAATTATTCGCTATTTCTAAGGAAACCGCTCAATTAGAAGCCGAATCTTTTGAATTAAAGCAAAAGCTTGCTGTCGCCCAAGAAGCCAAGTCTACTTTAGATTCATGGGTTAGATACGAACAACAACAAAGACAATTAGAACAAGAACAATTGATTAAGTCTGTCTTAGAAAAGGTCAACAAGGAAGTTGAAAACCCTAAATTCCAAGATAAAATTTTGGCTGAATCAGTTGCTGAAGTTGAAAAATTATTCGCTAAAGCTTAAATTTAATATATATTATATATGTAACACATGAATTAAATTTTTTTTTTTTCTTAAATGTTTGTCATGAATTAGAATATAAAAAAGTCTATTAAACATAATACATGTAGAGATCAATGGCCTACGTCTATATGGATTCGTACTTCTTGACAATTTGACTCGAAGGTTTCCAAACATGTAATGAATTATCATCTGCAACGCTTGCCATCATCCAATCGTCATGCAAAGACCAATCTAAATCATTTACGCCCAACATATGTCCAGCATGAGTAAAAATAAGCCCCTCCTCGTCTTTAATTGTATTCAAATCAAATATTTTAACCAGCTTATCACTAGATGACGAAGCCAAAATATTATGATATTTCGGATGCCATTTCAATTGTGTAATGGGTCCTTGGTGTTGTTTTTTAATATTATATACACCGTTTGCATTGCCTGAACCAAACGATCTAATATCCCAAACATCTATCATACCATCAACATCTCCTGTAGCTAAACATACTTGATTCCCCGGATTGACACTTACACTATTAATTCCTTTTTTTGATTTTTGGTGCAGAAGAATTAACAGCCGATGTTCTGGTAATCTTACATCAAGTAATTTAATGCTTCCCTGATCATCAACAAACGTAAGAACGGAGTCATGATTCGGTATCCATTCTATGTCGTTTATAGCAATATTTGAATTGCTGAAATGTTGTGATTCATTTATGGTCTGTACATCCTTGGAGGTAAATTTACTTTTAATATCGTATAAGTTAATATTACCTTGCATATTTGCTGATATTATTACACCTTCTTTCTGTTTATTCCAATCAATTGCAAAAATATCAGCATCTGACGGGCTCCATTCATTAATTAAATGCAACTGAGGTTTGTTTATTTCCGTATCTTCACCTATCAAACTATTTTTAAAACTAGCATGCTTGGTTCTGTCATAAATCACTAGGTTACCCAAATTATTAGAGCTTGCAATGACGTCAGGGTTTTGCGGCATATATCTCAGTTTATTAACATCACCCCAATGATTTATTTTCTGTAGAACATTAATTTTCTTCTTTGCTACCTTCGTTAATTCAAATTCTTCTTTTTCGTGATTATAGTCTAGTTTATCTATGGTGAGATTTTTATTTAAATTGGTATAATACGGCAACTGAAGAATTGATATACTGTCTGTCGATTGTCCAAGAGTAAATGTACCAAGTAAAACTCTTTGTATCGACGCCTCGTGCTCTGATTTAGAACCATTTGTATCAGCTTTTTTAAAGTCTTGGAATGGATCCAACCTAGTATCTTTAGATAAAGGCTTCTCTAAATCTGGAAAAAATTGTACTATCAAACTTGGCCACAACAATGAATGTGTTGTTATATAGTCATAGAGAAATGGAGCATTCTTTTTCCAAATTCTGTAGTTAGCTTCTGTTTGTTGATCAATTGGTGAATGTTCAACTACTGTGACATCGTCAGGTTTATCGGATTGCATGTCAATACTTGAAATGCCAGAACTCTCCACAGTATCATTTGAGACGAGTTCTTCACCATTCATCATTTATAAATTACCTTGAATTATTGATGTTCTTTTGTATAAACTGATATTTCGATGATGGTGCAACGCGTCTGGTGAAAAGGTGACATAATTTCTGAGGCATTAATTTTGTCAAAGTGATGAGCTTGCGATCAAACCTAACGATAATAAAGAGTACTACAAATAAATGCAATGTCAGATGAAATAAGGTTAAACTCTTCCAAATTAGGGACGAAAGAATAGTACGTTTAATGATTTTTTTTCACTTCTGCTTTTTTCATTGCAAAATACTAATATTTACTAAGTTGGAATAGTTTTTACAAGAAGGAAATAGCAAACTTCCAAGATAATGAGGAGGATACTGGAGAATGCTGGTTTGATGATTCAGATGCAGAGCTGAAGATGATACAATTTCTTATTGATAAAATAAATGGAGAAGAATTGCCATTTGGAAAACAAGAAAACATCAAAATAGTCGATCTAGGAACGGGTAATGGTCACCTATTATTTCAATTGCACGAAGATATCCTTGAAGAATGTGATTACCAAGATCAAATAGAGTTTGATTTTATGGGAATTGACTACTCCCCTGATTCGGTAGAATTTGCTACTAAAATAGCTGAACAAAAATATCCTCAGGCTGCATTCCAATTCGACCAGGTGGATTTATTAGCCAAGGATAATAAATTTTTATCCGCTAACTCATCTCAGTTTGATATTCTATTAGACAAGGGTACGCTAGATGCGATAGCACTTAACCAAGACCCAATTTCAGAATTAGGTGGTAAAATCGGTATGGATGTCTATGCATCTCAAGTATCGCAATTAATGCATCAAAATTCAGTTTTGTTGATAACTTCCTGTAATTTTACTGAATCAGAATTAATAAAAATTATAACCCAAGATAAGACTAATAGCTTGTCAGTATGGAATAAAATACAATATCCTAGTTTCCAATTCGGGGGTGTGAAGGGGTCCACTATTTGCAGCATCGCATTTATCAAAAATTAATTTGTACATTTAAGTATCACGAATTTTTATACAATATATTTTATATTTTACATATATATATAATAGTTCTTATAACCATTTCACACCTGTAGCTTTTTCTTTGGTTTCCTTCGATTCTACGTCACCGGAGCTAGTTTCATTACCCTTGGGTTTAGGTTTTGTTTCGAAAGTCTCCTTCAAATTCTCAACTTTTTCAATCAACTCGTCTCTAATGGTTTGATTAGCAAATTTGAGCAAATATTGCACGGGCACTCCTTGATCATTGATAGAATTCCATCTAACAAATTTTCCTGGAGATAAGCTGGCTTCTAAGCCTTTGATCAACTTGGTATCGGAAGTCACTTTCATGTTCAAGACAACTCTGAGCAATCCTTGAGATCTCATGACTAATCTCACTTTTTGTGGGTCATCTAGAGATTGATTCAAATGCAATCTACCTAAGCCTCTTTCTTTCCATCCATCAGAAATTTTGGTCAAATTTAATTCAAATATCTTAGCTGTGGACGTGAAATGGGATTTTTCATTCTCCTCTCCAGTTTTAATTTCTCCAACTGGTGTCAAATCCACCTGCTTATATTGTTGTGTAGTGGGAGTGTTTTCTTTACCGTTCTTTTCCGTGTCAGGAGTCTCTTCACTTTTATCATCTTTATTTGCTTTATCATCTAAAAATGATTTCTTCTTCAAAGAATTCTGAAATGCGTTGTTAAATTTTGTGTTGCCTCCGAATGTACCAGACCCAAAAGAAGACGTAACTGATGAAGAATTGCTCTTGGAGATATCAGCACTAGGAGATTTTGAAATCTCGTTTGTAGCCTTTGATGGTAAAGCTTCAAAAACGTTTTTCTTGCTTTTTGCGACGTCAAAAGCAGATGAGCTTCCAAATGAGCTTGTGGCGCCAAAAACGTGTTTTGGAGATGACTGAGCAGTATTTGGAGCAGTAGGAGTATCGGCTGGATTGGAATTCGACACAAATGAATTCATGGGTGTATTGATTTTGAATGAGCTTCCACCAAACGTATGCTTAGATGGCTTGAGGTCCGTAGCTTTTTCATTACTTTCCATCGATTTGAAACCCTTAATTTCATTAAAAGGATTTGAATTCGACTTGGGTAATTCATCAACTGTAGGATTCAAAGGATGCAATTTAGGACCTCCTAAGGAAACCTTAAGGCTGGCTTCATCAGGAGGCGTATCGACAGATCCCTCGTTCCCAGGTCTTCCAGATAAAACACTATCATCTTTAGAAGTAGATTTTAATTGTTTGATTTCATTCTCTAGCTTATTAAACCTGTCTTCAAACGCCTTGAATATTTCTTGCTTGATACTCTCTTTTAAATAATTCAAATCGTCAACCACAGAATCGGGACTTTCCTGTCTCACTTTTTTGTTGTCGCTGAATTTTTCTTCCTCTAACTTTCTCTTGTTAGAGGTATCATTTGACATCTTTATTTCTCTATAATTCAGTGCTTATTAGAGTTAAGTGTTCTTCAGTATACTACTGAATAAATAATAGCTCATATAATCGAGAATTGTGTATTTTACAAAATTTACAGGTTAGTGCGTATTATGTTTTTACTATTATACAAGGATTATTTGATGCCCTTAGGGAGATCATTTTCGTTGTCGAATGCTTCGAATGGACCTATTTTGGCCAGATGTTCTCGGCGAGCGATAGCTAGAGGAGTTCGAATCGTTGCTACCCGAATATTTAGCATATTTGTCACGAACAGATTCGTTGTTTTCAACCTGAACCTGACTATTGTAAGAACCATACGCGGCTGGACGAGGCTGCCTATTGTCAATTATGGGTCGAGGCGCACTAGGCCTAGGAGCATACCTTGTAGACAGAGGTGATGGTTGCAGGGGAGTGTTCTGGTACGGATTGCTTGATAAATGCAACCTTCTACCTGATGCCGCTGCCGAGGCATTGTTGGAGAGAGTAGGATTTGGTTTCGTATAATGTCTCCCGCCTAAACCTCCACCTAATCTTCTAGGTTTCCAGTTTCTTACTAGTCTACCTCTTTCCATATCGACAAGTATAGTTCTAGTGAAAGGTTTATTATCGACGGGGATTTTCAACCCAGTGGGAGCTAATTCTTTAATGCAACCTTTAGCGTCCTCATCTCGTTCAAAAACTACAAACCCGTAGCCTCTTGATTTGCCCAGTTTTTTGTCTCTTACAATTGTTATAGATTCAATGACACCATACTTACTAAAGTTCTTTGATATGTCTAACTCTGTCAACGAATAGTCCAACCTGGAAATAAAGACCGTCTTGTATGGATCCTTCATGAATTCCTGCTCATTTTTCTGTAATAACTCAGGGTCGTTCCACTCATTCAATTGTCGTTGATATGATTTTTGTAATTCTTGTTTCTTCCGTCCTTTTTCCCTTATTTGTACTTGCTGAATTGTCTCTTTTGGTGGCGGCTGGTTCTTCTCTGCTTCAACTAGATCATCCACATATTGCTGCCATTGATTTCTAAATGAGCTTATGGATGTTATATGGTTGGTGCATCTTGATTCAGCGGGATAATCTAGCGGCGGTTTATACACAAGGGGTAGTTTTACTGCAAATAGCTTCTGGATATTTATCGGATACTTGTCCGTTTCATTAGCCTAAAGGTTAGTATTTGAGATCAAAAAAACATGCTTGTTGTTGAAATCTTACACAAGTCATACATATATTGCAGCTAAGTGCTCTATGAGAAGCTTATGTCACACTATATTCGGTTAGTATACATACCATTTCTATACGTTTAGAACCTTATTGAATGAATATGGAGATGAGTATACTTATTTAGTGAACAATTTTGTGACATTTTATATGAGACTGAAATTTAAATTGAATCACTATATACGAATCTAAGTCATTGAAGACTGCCTATATTTCCAAATTCCAACATCATTATATACATATATACTGAATGGAAATAACATATACCGAATATATTACTAGCAATGTCATCGCTGGATACAAGCCATCAGCATGGAGTCTCGGAACAGACCACCAACGAATTTGAAAAATTTAACGACAGCATAAATATAAAGACATTACCCATTTTCACCCGATCTCAGTTATCACTTTATAACGGAATAGACGAGCCACAAGTATACGTTGCAATTAAGGGGTACATTTATGACGTTTCTAATAATATTTCCAATTACGGGCCCGGCAGACCGTACCATAAGCTTGTGGGCAAGGACGTTTCGAGGTTACTAGGCTTGAACCAATTGCAATTGAAGCCCACAGGCGATCCATATGCCCCAGAGAAGGATAATACGTGGTATACAAATGATTTTACCGAAAAGGAACACCTGATTGTGAACAAATGGGTGTTATTCTTTCGCAAGAGATATGCAATAATCGGGGTTGTAGTGGACCACGAAGTTGGAACCTGATATCCCTCTTACAAGAGAGATCTGAGACCTTCTATCCCTATGATGGCACTATTGCGGTCCTCATCTTGCACTTATGACAGTGGTAGGCTGGTGGGTCGAAATACAACTCACTTGTTTTTGCAGGCGGTAAGATCCCAATATTGGCCAATGAACATTGCATCCCTTGGGCTTTCTAAACTCCTGAAGTTCCGTATCAACCTCCATCAGTCTATCTTTGATCTTGTATCTGCGTCCCAACCGGACCTGCTTCAAAGGTTCTCAGCTCTTACCTGCATATTCGCTTCCGCTACATACCCATACTAAAGCCAGCGTTGGGCTTACGTCCTGGTGCTGGCTAGCCAATTCGGCAATTACATAAATACACAATATGCGACATGGCCGCACATTTCAATCCAAATTTCATCTTGCGATTATCACCTTTCTAATACCCGGCATACCCTGATGTTTGTATACTCTGGTAATTTTTATTACTCTATAGCGCTTCGTAGCTCTATGTAACATAATTCCCCATGTTTTGTTTTCTGCTAAAACATTCCATGAACAAGAACGTTTCTAGAACATGTAGCACTCGTACTTTTCGTACTTTCGAATATTACGCGTTGAGATCCTTCGGCACGCCCTAGTACTTGCTTTTACCGACCGAGCAGACAGTCGCAATAATAGGACACCTCGAACAATCAGAACAATAGGCTGTGTTGTTGGCATTTAATTCTCTACACCAACACACCCATGCACCGCGCTTCTTCAGATTTGTTTCTTCTTATCCCGTACATTGCACTAAAAAAAGGTCGAATATGAAAATAAATTGTACCTAGGCGGCTCTCTCAGAAGAATCTAAGCCGGTATTTTACATTTGAGATATTTATACAATAAATATTTGCTATTTGTACTAGTAGACAAGGCAGATTAGATTATGGATAGCGAGATGGCTAGTACGGCTACCCAGAAAGGAAAACTAAGACAGCGGTTGTTGAATAGTGAACTAGACATCAATGTGCTAAATGAACAACAACAACCCCAAATGCCCATGCAGCATATGGCGATGGGCCAGGGCGGTGGGGTATATCAACAGCAATACACACAAGCATATCCACAAGCATACGGGGCCAATGTGGCCAATGGGCCCCAAGGGCCCCAGTCGCAAGCATCGCTCCTTAATAGTTATGAATCGCTTACCAACCAAAGTACCAGCGATGGGGTACGGAAGGCGTCGTTGACGTCGCAGTCGAACATGACGATGAACAAATTCTTTCGCCGTAATAAGGGAGATGGAGGGTTTGACGAAGACACCGGTGCTGATATTAATGATCTCACTAACGGGTCGAATGTTTCATTTGATGACATTTCGCATATTAGGGATAGAGGGAAATATGGAGTGAATGGACCGCATTTGGATTCGACGCCATTCATACCCACAGTTGGTGGAGGTATCGGGTCGGCATCTGGAAAATCGATCAATAATATTCAGTATAGAAAACAGATGAATCACCAGAAGAAGATGGCATTTGCATCTAGCGCGAGGGCCATGTCTTTGGCAGGTTCAAATCCAATTCAACCTTCGGACCCTCGTGCAATGTCGTTGAGCTCCTTTGGTAATGGCAGTGGACCCAGGGCGATGTCTTTAAACTCAAATGCAATGATGGCGAATGGGCCTAGGGCAATGTCTTTGAATAACCGCATGCCAATGCCACCAGGAAAAGGTGGATACATGCCTCAAAATGGTCCAAGAGCTATGTCTATGAGAAATAATGGAGCCCAATTCGGTAATGGCCCTTACATGCAACCCGCTGGAGGACCAAGAGCTATGTCATTGACGAATGGGCCACCAGGACCTCGTGCAATGTCATTGACTAATGGTAACCCGATGAATCCACAATATCCTCCACAACCACAGCAACAACAGATGCAACAACTAAATCCTCAACAGATGCAACAGATGCAACATATGCAACATATGCAGCAAATGCAACAAATGCAACAAATGCAACAAATGCAACAAATGCAACAACTGAACCCGCAGCAATATGGAGGATATCATACCATGAATCCCAACGCACGAGCGATGTCCTTGAATGGTGGAAATCCTATGAATGATCCAAGGTTTAATCAAGCTGGTGGTCAATTCAATAACTCACAACAAAGACAAAATATGCCCCATCTGATGCCAAATGGTCCCAATCCAAATATGACACCTGGGCCAAACCAGAATTATGCTCAAAAGTCGAATGATTCATTAATGAATGTTCTAGAAGAAGAAGAAGAAAATAATACAAACCCACCAAAAGAGAAACAAGTAGTATCCTCTAATAGAAGGGAATATGCTAATAATATTAATGATGATGATACTAATGATGATGATGATGTGGTATACAAATTCGATGAACAAGACGACGCTGGTCTGCTTTCAAGAAAGTCAACATTAAAGAAGTCAAATTCTATGAAATTACGTAAATTGAATTTGTTCAATAGTGAGAGCCGCGAGCAACCTGATATTCAAGAAACCTCATTTGATGACTCTCCAAATGAATCGAGAAGGCTTTCTCATTCCTCGCAGACCTTGTATAAGACTGACAATGATGTTTCTCCATCGTTCAACTTAAGAAAAGCTAGAGGTGTGCGAGAGTCAATGCTAAATGATGCATCTAATGAAGAAGATTTAGCTCAGCGAGATGAACGTCAAGAAAAGTTTAAATCGCTTGGCGCTAATGCTGAATATAATGGCTCTAATGCTAATTCATTAAATAAGGATGTGTTTGTTACGGCTAATGATTTAATTTCTCCATCCAAGGTAAGTAATGCTAATAATAATAATAAGAAAATCTCACCCTTAAAGAATAGTGGTTATGAAGATATAAACGAGAATGAGGAAAATAATATGAAGAATGGTAACGATATATTAAGGAGAAGGGGTTCCCCTGAACCGATCTCGAATTCGAAGCTGCTTGATGATGCTCATACAAACGCGCTTTCAAAACAACCATCAATTAGATCGCTAGTAACTAATACAGCATTTGATAAATTCAGAGATACTCCTAGGAAATCCAGTAAAACATTACCCGAACTACCTGCCTCTCCAACTAATAGCGATTATGGCACCAATGCAACGATTGAAGATCTCAATCTGGAAAGATCCTTTATCCAGCCTAAGCAAATGTTAGACGAGACCAGTAATTATAGCTCGCTATCTTCTCTTGCACAATCACAAAATAATGCTAACCCAATGTCGTTTGAAAGAGCAAACGTAAATACTGAACCTTCAGCATCACAGCATGCCTCAGATCAAAGCATATCCAGTACTCCAAGGGATTATAATGAGAACACAACTCCTCCTACGACACATAACTCAAATATTTCAAATACTAATTATAATGACAAAGCTCAAACAATTGATAGTAATGTTCCCCAAGATTATCCTAAGGCTGAAGGTAAGGATCCAAATAATGAAAGAAGTATGTCTGTGATTAGGAATATGAATACCTCAGATATGTTGAGCTCACCAATAGTTGATGACAATACGCTTACTCATGAATCAGCTAAAAAAGAGAGAAGATCATCAAAAACGTTTTCACTTAGTAATAAATCTAAAAACATTTTCAAAAGATTTTCCAAATCGGGCAAAAAGGCGGTTGATGAAGATGAAAGCTTTACTAATGATGACGTTTCATTCAATCTGAACAGAAATTCGATCCATTCATATAATCAAGGTGGTATTCAAAACCGAAAAGCGTCATCTGCTTCAATTGGACAGCCGAGACCCGAGAAGCCTCTTAAATTTACTAAGGAAGAGTTAGGTATCATGAACTGCAATAACGAGTTATTGAATGAATTGCAATTAGTAACTACAGAGTTAGCATCTTCGATAAAACGTGAATTAGAATTTGCGAACAGGTTAAAGAATAGTTCTAGTTCTCCTCTCGAAAGCAGTGACGAATTGCATAGTCAGCTACTCGGAAAGACAAAGCTAATCTCAGATTTGCAAGATAAGCTTAATAAAGAAAGATCATTAAGGTTTATATGTGAAGAACATGCATTATTAGCCGAAAGTGGAACTTCACCAAGTCCCTTAAAGTTAAATTATGAAAAGACTGAATTATATAAGCAGCTATTGATTAAGAATGACTTAGTTAATCAGTTACAAGATAAGATCGAAGAATCACAAATGAGACAAAGCTCTGGTGATAATAATTTATTAATGAAGTATAATGAATTGTTGGAAGAAAATACAGATTTGAAATCTAAGGTTATCCCAGAATTAGAAAATCGTGTCGAAGCTTCAAGAAATGTTGGTAGTCTGAACAATAATAAGCTGTTAAATTTAGTTAACGATTATACAGATCATGGTAACACAAACGGCCGTGGGGATTACGAGGAGGATTACTATGATGATGAATATGATCAATCAAGAGAGAATATTGAAATTTCCACCTTGAAGAATCAAAGAGAGGAATTGAGAGAGGTAGTCTCCAAGTTATCTTCAAGTTATAATTATGAATTAAAATTAGCTCAAGAAAAAATCAAGAATTTGGAATTAAAGGTCCAAGACATGAATTCTATCAATAATAAATTATCCCAAAGATTAGAATCTAACCGTACCATTAGCGGCGGCCAAAGTAATCATAACAATACTTCGAACTCACCTTTAAATATTCTAAACAATAATAAAGGAGGAAAATTACAAGGGTTTGCAATTGTTTCTCCTACGAAGAAATTATTTGATGATTAATTGGTATAATATTTCAGTTCGCATTTCTATGTATATATAAAAATTACACATTAAAATATAGCTATTTAATTTCTATTAATTCTCTATGCTATTTATTAAATGAAGTTATGAAGTTACCTATAACTTTTCCAAGCAAGAAGCCTTGATTATTTAAGATGCTCGTATTATAGGTACATTTCTCAAAAAGCTTTTTGTCAAGTAAACCCGTTTCAAAATTCTTTTTTAAAAATTCTTTAGCCTCTTCAGTACTAAATTCTGGATGTCCTTGAAAAGTCAATATCTTCAATGGACCAGATTCAGTTATTAGCCCCTGAATTGAACATTTGTTGGACGAACCAATAGACATAATATTGGTCTTTCTTTTCTCTAAAACTGCTGGTGGTGGTAATCCATAAACAATATCTTGATGGAATTCAACTACATTCAAGTGGTCAATAACAGTTCCTCCCTCGTCTGTTTTCAACACATTGAGAAACGGCGAGTCTTTAATGGCCAAAATATCTGTATTCAAATTGATAGTCGTAGTTCCACATTCCCATCCATTTTCTGGTGAATTTCTACCAACCTTACAACCTAAGAGTTTAGCGATCATTTGATGACCAAAGCAGATACCAACTATTGGAAAGGACTCCAAAGTAAAAATATACTTGAGAAATTCATCAAGTTTCTCGATCCATGGAACCTCTCGTGCAAATGAATCACTTCTTGATCCACTCACAATAACACCCTGAATAAAGCCTCCCATCATTTGCTCTGTCAATCTCTCGTAAACTCTCCTCAAATCACCATGATAACCAGCTTCCTCGTTAGAATCAAAAGCTACCTGGTATTTCACCAAGGGATATTGACAGTTTCCAGCGTTTTGTAATAAATCAACAACATTATCACCAAAATCGCCAAACTTTTCTGTGATCCCACTAACGGGAGTATCACATACAAGAACTGCAACGTGCCTAATATCACCTTCTACTGCCATCTATCCCGACTAATGAACACAAATTCTTCGAAAATCAAACAACTATAGATTAATATTTGGTATTCAATAGCTTAAGAAATATTTATTATTGTGATAACTACAATAGTTACACAAAATCGCTTGACTTTCCTCAATCATCCATTCGAAGAATAAAGGATGATGAAATATAGTCATAAAGAAGGTCTAAATTATCGCTACATTAAATACCTAGGAGGGAATTAAAGAATTAATAATACCTGTATCATATCAATTATATTTAGAATTGTAAACAAAAAGGTGTCTGTGTTTATAAGATTAATAATAAATCATGACCAACAATAATAGTAATAGTAATAATAACCAGACAATTTCTAATTTATCGGCTGGGTTAAAGTCAGTAAATCTTGCAGACCAACAGCAAAATGAGGTGAATTTAAATTTGTTACAACAACAGCTACAAAACGAGGCCACTACACAACAACTGCAATCTAGAATTAGTCAGTTCTTTCAGAATCAGCCTACAGAAGGATATACATTGTTTTCACATAGATCTGCACCTAATGGGTTCAAAGTTGCCATAATATTGTCGGAATTGAATCTACCATTTAATACTATCTTTCTTGATTTCAATAATGGGGAGCAAAGAGCACCAGAATTCGTGACGATTAATCCAAATGCAAGAGTCCCTGCGTTAATTGATCATTTTAATGAAAATACGTCGATTTGGGAATCTGGTGCAATTATCTTGTATTTGGTGTCTAAGTATTTAAAAGACAATGGAGAATGTGCGTTGTGGTCCGACAATTTAATTGAACAATCGCAGATTTCATCGTGGCTCTTCTTCCAAACGTCTGGACATGCACCAATGATTGGACAAGCGCTACATTTCAGATACTTTCATTCCTGTCCTGTTCCAAGTGCAGTTGAAAGATACACCGATGAAGTTAGAAGAGTATATGGGGTCATTGAGATGGCATTAGCTGAAAGAAGGGAAGCCTTAATTATGGATTTAGACGTTGAGAATGCGGCCGCTTATAGTGCTGGAACGACCCCTTTATCTCAGTCAAGATACTTTGATTATCCTGTTTGGTTAGTTGGTGATAGAGCTACTGTAGCGGATTTGTCTTTTGTACCTTGGAACAATGTGGTTGATAGAATTGGTATCAATTTAAAGGTCGAGTTCCCAGAGGTTTACAAATGGACTAAATATATGATGAGAAGACCGGCTGTTATCAGAGCGTTACGTGGTGATTGAGGTTCTTGGAAAATAATGACTTGTTAAAAAAGTAACATGTAAATATAATTCCCCCAATGAATCGTTTATAATTTCTATAACGTTCGTCCCTTTTAATTCTATCATATCGCATTCCGAACTATAAACATAATAATATTAATGGCATCAGGCTTTCTTTAAGATTACTACTCAGAAATTCGAACGAAGCCAAATTATGCTCTTTGATTTTTTAATTATTCTGTTCTTGAAGCTGTATATACGAATGTATTCATTTTAGCAAAAAGTTACGATTATTTACAAAATAGTCAGAATTAATATTAAACTGTGTACTAAAGAATTATAGAAAATATCTTGAAATATGAACAGTCTCTAATCTCTAGTTGTCACCGGAAATATATGTGTAATTCTTTTCAGTATAGTCCCAATAAAAAGTAACTTCATTAGCAATATCTCCAGCTCCACACTGTTTAGCGTAATCAAGGTTATCTAATCTATCATTTACGTAATTTTCAAAGTCAGATAACTTACAAGAAAAACCAGGGCCATCAGAACAGGTAGGGAGTGGGTAAACAGCATCATTGAGAATATATCTTACATAAATTCCACCACCACATTTTATTTTCTCAGTATAAATACGAGCACCTTGTGGGACAATAGTAGAATGGACATAAGTATGGGGAAAAGGTATGTGGTCATTAGGTAATTGTTCCCCATCTGAAATTCCAAGAAGACCTAAGGCTTCCAAAGTGATTTCTAAATCAGTGTCATGACTGAAACTAAGAAAAATTTTATGCTCTGTTTCATTGTCCTTTAAGAGTGCTAAAGAAGCACGAATAAGGGGTGCACCGATCGTTCTGGTCATGTTATTTCCTGGTCCATTTGAATAATAGTTCTCGAGGTCTAACGAATAAGAATTTTTAATAAATTCAGTATTGGAGAATAAATTGCAAAATGGAGAATAGCCCTTAACGTTAAGTTCATATGCACACCAATCAAATAAGCTGTTTACATCATCCGTATCCAAGTCTAAATTTGGGTTGGAATTTTGAAACCTTGCTAATGCATCTTTTAAGTATTGATCAGAAAATCCATCAACATAATCAGCGTGGGGATCAGATTCAAAATTTTTACACCCATATCTGGGAGTTAAGGAATTGGCACCCAATTCACCGTCTTCATCTATCAACACGTATTCAACATTGTTTTCGTCATAGTCTTGACCCAAGAAACCTCTTGCAAAATATTGTGCAGTTAAAGCAACTCTATCGTAATTAGCAGCGAAAACAGGTAATGGTTTATCAGGATTATATATCTTATTGTATTTACTTCTAAAGGTGGTTCCATGTCTCAATGCATTATCAGCACCGCTGAATGGTCCATCAGAATTGAAAGGCGTAGTCTCTTTCTCATAGTTATCTTTATCTTCCACAAAATAAGTATAATCATTCAAAAACGATAATTCTCCTTTAAAAGTGCCATTATAATTTTTGAACTTTTCGTTGATTTTTTCTAAAGTCTTACCGACATTTTTGGATGGATACCGTTCTCCGTGTCTCGACAAAAGTTGAACCTGTTCTATTGTACATTGATCTGGGACATCAGTAGGAATACCGAACCCTGGGTGTTGAATATATGGGGCCTTTCCGCCTAAGTATCGGAGAATATCATATTGTTCAACCGAAGCTTGTTGTGGAGTTGCAACACTTTGATAAATAGATTGTCCAGCTAAAATTAAGCCATTGTTAAGTATTTTGGAAATAGATACCATTCTTTCAGCCTGATTGTTGTTTCTAGCTTATTATCCACTAATAAATAATGCTTTAAAAATTCAATCAGACACCTTACACCTTACTATTATGCTCCTTTATATATTGACCACCGTTCGAAATTCACCAAAAACCAATCAGACTATATCATACCATAAAAGGTTACCCGAGATATATAACCTGGATAATTCGGGCTTATTTATTAATGTATATTCTTATCGTCAAAGAAGTATCCAATAGATGAAGAAGATCATGTTACTTTCAATTGTGTTCTTATACACGTGCTACATTTGATTGCAAAAATTGGCTTATACTGCAGATTTTATATTAACACTATTGTTACTGACTGTCTTTTTGGGATACAATAAACAAGTGGCATTGACGAGTAGTAGGACCGTCACCACGCTTATTGAATTATTTAAACTATCAATAACTTTTAAATACAAGCTATAAAAATTTTAATCGTAGACAATCTATAGGTCTTTTAATGTTCAGACAATCACGCAGTTACTCTCGGAGCAGTAGCATTATAATCCTTTTCATCATAATCCCAGTAAAATGTTAATTCATGAGGAATATCATCAGGTGTGTTACATTCTTCTAAAAGGTTGAAAGACTGCTTCTTGGTAACAATGTCTTCAAAGTCAGACAAACCACACGAAAAGCCTGGACCATCAGAACAGCTCTGAAGTGGAATAACGGCATCGTTGGCGATAAATCTAATATACGATTTTCCGCCGCATTTGTATTTTTCAGTGATTAATCTTCCACCCATTGGGACCACTTCAGTACGACGGAATGCATTTCTGACATCAACTTTATCAGATGGCATTTCACCAGAGACATCGAAAAGCCCTAAAGCGGCGTAAAATACTTGAATATCAGTATCATGCGTAAAAGATAACACTATCTTATTTTTAGGGTTATCTTCTTTCAATAAAGCTAAACTTGCGTTTAATTGAACCGACCCAGCGTACTTACTAGCTTCGTTACCCGAACCAGCTGAATGGTAAGAATTAAATCCTTGGGCGTAATCATTAGTAACTAATTCATCGTTTGTAAAAATATCACAGAACTGAGAATAACCTTTCGAATTGAGTTCAAATGAACATAATTGGAATAAATATGGAATATCAGAGCTAGTAAGGTTTAAGCCATCGTTATCTTTTTTCAACCTATCAGCAATATCTTCGAGAAAGTCCGACTTAAATTTTGGTGCCGTAGTATTTGGCTTATAATACAGCGGACAAGCCCAACGTGGTGTCAAGGAATTGAAGCCAGATGATTTTTCCTCAGAAATAACCACCCTGTTGATTTTGTCTTCATTGTAATCTTCTCCGAGAAACCCATTAACGAAGAAGTCAGCCAGATCATAAACTCTTTTAGATGCAGCAATGAAAACAGGCAATGTTTCATTTTCGTTATACAAGTCATTGTATTTAGCTCTAAATGCCAGGCCGGCTTTATTGCAAGTTTCGTATCCAGTAAATGGACCTTTTGCATTAGAAGGTGTCGTTTCTAACTCGTACAAAGAATCGTCTTTTACATAGTATTCGTAGTCATTCAAGAATGACAATGGACCAGAGAGAGATGAATTATAAGATTGCAACTTATCAACTAATGCTTTTTGATTCTCTCCATCTGAAATGCCGGGGTATCTCTCTCCATGTCTCATGTAAACCTGTACATGTTCAAGAGTACATTGGTCAGGTACATCTGTAGAAATTCCGTACCCTGGATTTTGCATATACGGTCCATTACCATACATATATTTAACGATGTTGTATTGTGTCTTAGCAGCCAAATCAACAGAACCAACGTCCCTAAATTGGTCATTAGCAGCAAATATTAAGCTTGAGGAGACAATTTTTGAAATTGAAACCATTTTGTTATTCAGACTTTTATATTTAATTTGAGGATCTTATGGCAGTGAAATATATTATACTATATATACCTATAATTTTAAGAATATGTAACATTGATTCTTCAAATGCCATGTGGTATCGTTATTTACAAAAGGTTCAGTTTTGATATGTTCGATTACCAAATTTGTTTGACTAGTGACTCGAGCTGCAAGTTGTACCATATACAAAAAAAAAATTGGTATGAGCCCGATTATTAGCGTACATTGCTACCCCTTATGATGGATTGTTCACTCGCAACTTCGCATATTATAATAGCTAATGAGTGCTAACAATAAACCCACGGGGATAAACGACCGGCATATATTAACGAATTTCAGAATTATCGTAATCATCAGTATATTCATATTCCATGATAACCATATATCAAGCGGTGAATTCTTAAGAATAAAAGAGACGCTCAAAAAAAAGTTTCGTAGCTTAGATTAGTTATCTGCTAGCGATATACGTATAAATCCGTTTTGATTTAACTGATACTCTATCTCTTACCTTTTTTGGCTGGGGCCCGTTTGGCAATCTTGTCTTGTCCACCTGGCAACATCAATTTCACCTTACTGACCGTGAATACGCCCATTAAGTCGTTGGGCTTAGCACCCTTTAATATTTCTCTTTCATTATCCCAATCTAAATCGGTATCAGTATGGGATGGATCCAGCTTACGATTTGCGAAGTAGTTCAAAGTATCATTAATGCACTTACCTTTTTTGCCACCACCAGGTTGAATCTTAACCTTATATTTGAATTTGGTTAAGGCAGACCATGGTGCAAATACAGGAACAAGGTTCACTAAACGATCATCCGGCTGTGGCTTAGAAATGAAAGAATCAAGGATTTCTAAGTAGTTGATAACACTTGATTCGTCCTCATTAGCCTCTTCCATGATATATTTTCTATATTCCCTTTCTTCTTGATTCTTGCGTCTCTCAGCATTCAAAGCTTCATTGGCATACTTATCTTTCAGTTCCTTATTTTCTTCTTCATCAATTTGTTTCTGCTTTTCTGCCTCGACTTGTTTCAACGTCCCTAATGCTTCCATTCTAATTCTTCTTTCTTCCTCGTCTTGATCTGCGTATTTGGCTGCAATTTTCTTCATCTTTGACTTTTTACCTCTTACATTTGGTGGCTTTTGAGAAGATGGCTCTGCTGTTTTCTTTTTTGTTTCTTCAAGCTTCAAGTTCTTCATCTCTTGCTCAATCGGATCAAAAACGTCTTCATCAGTATCCTCATTCTCGGATACCTTAATGTCTTTGCCTTTACGCAACATCCTTCTTTCTTTTGCACTCAACCTTTTTTTACCTTCTTTACTTTCCGAAGCAGGTTCACTCGTGTTATCTTCTTTTGATTGTTCAGCATCCTCTTTAGCTGATACCTTTTCATCGTCCGCTTCGTTGAGACTAGATTGAATTTTATTCAGAGATTTTGAGGAATGCTCGAGATCTTGCTTTTTATTATCCATTACGATTTTCAAACCATGCTCTTCTTCTCTCGAAAGTCTGGCTTCTGTATACTTTTTAGTCGTTTCTTCGTCACCTAACCAGTAAAATCCAAAGCCCATAATAAGTTGACACGGTGGAAGATAGGTTTTTTTACCTTTGTAATTAAAATTCCCCGAGGAAATCAAACTACCATCGAAGTCCTTCTTTGAAATATCAGCACCATGTAATAACCAAGCAGAAGTTGTAACCTTTCCATTCCAAGCAGAGGATGCGGAAATAGCAAATATTCCTGCTTGCATTAGCGTAGAAGGTGGAATACTTTCCCCTTTGAAAGGGTTTTTAATGAAAACTTTTAATGAGCCTTCAATATCAGATGATACAAAATAGTCATTATCATTGAAATGTCTATAGTATATCATGTCAATTTGAGAGTTATCTCTACCAGCCAAACACATATAGCCTTCACTGGATACGAACCATAAAAATTTTTCAAACCAATACTTTGGTCTAATTTGCTTTAAAGAATCATTTTCATTTTTCAATTTATTACTTAAGTCTTGTTCAATTTTCTTTTTGGCATTCTTTAAAGCAAAATCTGTACTCTTTTCCACTTTTATTTGCTTACTCTCTGCTGATTTTTTACTTTCAAAGTACAGTCTTGCATTTGCAAACGGAGATAATGAAATATCGATCCAAACAGAAATTTTAGATTTTGCAGGCTTGCCAGACTTTTTCATATTTTTCAGTTTAGGTTTTGTCGTTTCTGAATCAGAATCCGAGTCCGAATCAGAGTTGGACTCCAGCTCAGATTCATCACTGGAGCTGTCAGATTCAGATTCAGATTCAGAATCCGAGCCTGAATCATTTGCGCTCTTATTTTCTTCATTTTCTTCGTCCATGTCTGGAAGATGCAAATTAATTTTGTTCTCCTTTAAATTCAACGGTAAATTGATAAATTTAGCAATTTTATTACCTCTTGACTGCTCCAACTCGATGAGGCTTTCAATGTTGGTCCAATCCATTTGCTGATCAATTAATTTCACAACAGACTCTTTACATTGATCTACTAAATCAGCATAGTACATTATAGCATCCCCTTTCTTAATATTCAGCTCTTGTTGAGCAAGCAAAGATTGAATTTGTTTATCTCTTTCTTCCCGAGCATAGTCCAATCTTTTTGTTGCCTGCTGTTTCTGTTGATCAATTCTCAATGCATACTTAGTAGATTCAATAGTGGAAAAGAAAGAATCCATAGTCTTATTATAACCTTGTATTTCTGTAAATTTGTAATTATCCATATCCGATTTATAAGGTTTATATGGATAAAATTCATCCATTATATATTCTAAATCATTTGTCGAATCGTCATTAGTAGGATTATACAGAAGATTTTTTTTGCTAACAATATACCCAGTGATTGAATCTTCAGATTTCTCCAATAAATGGATGTAATCGTTTTCAGCTTCCTCTAACGCCTTAATGATTAGATTTAACTTTGCATCGTCATTTTCAAAATCGAAACAACTTCCAGAAAACAGAATGCCATTTTTTATCAAATTGAGTTGAACTAAATCACTAGAAAGATGACTAGAATTTACAAACAATAACTTATGGATTGAAAAAACTTTATTCTTTTTCTTATTACCATCTTGGCTCCTTTGCTCTAATTTATCCCTTTGTGACTTTATCCATCCTTGAATTTCTTCTTTTGAATAGGTCTTACGTTCATAATTAAAATCCGATTTAAACAAAGACTCGTCAAACATCTTGTAGATCTCATTAACGGCGTATCTGTCGTTGCCACCTTTATCACTTACCATCCTCTGCAATGACAAAATTTTTCTATCTTGATCTAACAACAATATATTTCCAGCGCTGAAGAATTCTAAAGCCAAATAGAACAAACCATCGCTGAATTCAAGTACCAATACCCTATCGTTACCAATTTGTTTGATTTGGGATAAACGCCTAGTCTTCAAATGCTTTCTCAATTTAGTGACGAAATTAGATGGTGTTTGAGTGGTTGGACGGTCAAATTCTGTTAAATGAAGCTTATTCCCACAATCTAAGACTACAACTTTCTTGGAGTCAGGAATTGAGAATTTAAGTAAGAATTGACGTGACGAACTAGATACATTGTAAATATTTTGCAAACGATAATTCAAAATCTCTTTCGAGAGCTCTGCAGTTATTATTTGAAGGTCTAAACCTGTAATTCTTTGCTAATAGAATGTTAGTAAATATGTCCAAATTCCAATTCCAAAAATGTCTAACATGCCTTCATATTTAGAGTACTCCTGTTTGTTTAAAGGATTAAAGTCATATACTAATTGAATTGGTACAGCATTTTTCAACTCGACCAAGTTGCCGCCATTTCATGAAATTCACGTGAGCGATCGATAAACCTCTTGGAAGTAGGCATTATAACGATTTGATAAGACTAGGCAACAGCTGGAGTTCATAGAAAGGCTTAGAGATCCATAAAACTCCGATGACCCAACTAACAAAGATTTTAGAACCAATAGCCAAGGCTATACAGGCTGGTGATAAGAAAGTAACCTTTTTTGAAGGAGCTGGTATCTCCACTGCAGCAGGTATTCCAGATTTTAGAAGTCCAGATACTGGGTTATATTCCAACTTGGCGAAATTAGACTTGCCACATGCCGAGGCTGTTTTTGATATTGATTATTTTAGGGAGAACCCAAAAGCATTTTATACCTTAGCACATGAGCTTTATCCAGGAAAGTTTATGCCTACGAAGTTTCATTACTTACTAAGGCTTTTTCAAGATAAGAAGCTATTAAAACGAATTTATACGCAGAATATTGACACTTTAGAAAGAGTTGCAGGGATTGAAGATGAATATATAGTGGAAGCGCATGGCTCATTCGCTAGAAATCATTGTATTGAGTGTTCACTTGAAATGTCAACAGAAGATTTGAAGAAACTAATGTCTGACAAACTGGTTAACGATGGTATTCCAATATGCCACGAATGCGGAGGTTATGTGAAGCCCGATATAGTTTTTTTTGGTGAAGCATTGCCGGTGAAATTTTTTGATACGTGGGACGAAGACGCAGACGAAGTGGAAATAGCAATAGTAGCAGGTACATCGTTGACAGTATATCCGTTTGCTTCATTACCATCGGAAGTCACAAAGAAATGTCTTAGATTACTAATTAATAATGAGGTAGTTGGGGATTTTAAACACGAAAAGCGGAAGACTGATGTTTTAGCTATTTCTGATTGTGACGAAGCTGCGATTATATTGGCTGAATTATTAGGATGGAGTGAAGAGCTATATGAGTTGATAGATAAAAATAAAACTTTGTTCGAGAGCACACATTCTATTGGTGAAAAACCTAATGAGGACGAAGTTTCTAAGAACTCTTTATCCAAGGCATCAGAGAGATTAGCTGAAGAAATACGAGACGCTGAAGAAGAGAAGGATATCCCAGAACCTGAGAACGCAGACAAAAAAACAGAACCAAAGGAAGAAGAATCAAAGAATGATACCGACGACCTTGAAAAGGATATTTCCAAGTTGAAGATCTAATCAAAAAGAGACAAGCAAACAAACTAGCTTATCTCGAGAACAACGTGTAGAATTTACCTGCTGAACTCATTTCAATAAGGTAT
Organism: Debaryomyces sp. S3305; assembly: GCA_024586305.1. Taxonomy (NCBI): domain Eukaryota; kingdom Fungi; phylum Ascomycota; class Pichiomycetes; order Serinales; family Debaryomycetaceae; genus Debaryomyces; species Debaryomyces sp. S3305. Next base: position 125,853 of record JAMYHY010000027.1, read on the forward strand.
TGAAATAACAGAATAATGTTAAGGAGAAATAGTTTCAGGCGCTTCCTTACGTGCATATGAAGTAATGTGTGAAAATAATGCAAGGTATATGTCAGGCAGAAGAAGACGTGCTTCTTTAGACTTATTAACTAACTCTCGAATATTAGAGGATAATGCTAAAGTAATTAAATAAACAGTTGACTATTTCTTTTTGTATAGTCTATAGAAAAATCTCATGTTTTCTAACTTCATCTTATAGTCTATTTCTTTTTTGTTAACTCTATACCAGCAACTTTCACTTTGCTGTACTATTTCCCAGCTACCAGAATTTTCACCCGGTTTGCCTGTAAGTATCATGTCAATTAAAAATTGAACAGGAAATTTTTTTGTCCCAATGGTTATGTTCGAGTACGAGCCAGCACTTTCGGCAATCAATAAGTAACATCCTTTTCGACAATGAGTGTTCAAAGATTGCAAAAATTGAACAGTTTGGGCCCTTTTCTCACAGAAAAGTTCGTTCGTTGTGAATAACAATGTGATTAAATCTAAATTTGGATAGTCTAGTTTCGCAACGTTTGCTGTCAAAATGTCATCATGTATAAAATTAGTATTAAATCCAGCAGCGTTGTATAACCAATTCTCTTTCACATAGGTAGTCAAAGTTCCCACAATGGTTGACCAATTTGCTATATCGATAATATCTAATTGTAAAGACGAACTTGATTTCGACCAATATTCCTTCAATCTGCAAAAAACAGCTGCCAAACCGACTAATTCTGATGCAGCTCCACCACCTACACACAACACTCTCTTAGTACCTTCTGGTTTCTCTAATAACTGCCTTATAGGCTCTAATGTTGCAAATAATGAAGAATAGCATAATGCTCTCGCAGGAGTCCATCGCGATGCATACGCAAATCTTTTATCATCATTGCCAAATGCTGACATATAGTCCCTATTGTACAAGTCCCCTTTCACGCTCTGTATGTGTTTCTGTAAGTCTTCTGAATCAAGAATGTTCTTAAACGATATTTCAAACAAATCGATGATCTTAGCTGGCTCCATTGAATATTTCGATTGAAATGGCATCGTATCTGAACGACCTTCAACGTCTATTATTTCCTCTCCTTGCATTTCTTCGGCCTCCTCAAGCTTCCGTGCTTGTGACCTAGCTATTCTTCTACTCATTGTTCCGAATTACAATCTATATATGTCGTTTATATCTAATTATGTTCGAATTATGTCCAAAGGTTAGTAAAAAGCCCTACTGTATGGATATACTGGTTTGAATTGCGGGTAAGCCTCATCAGTTGTGCGGCTTACATTCCAAAAAAAAAAAACAGTATGCGAGTATATAAGGAAGTGAGATTTTCGAAGTTTTTTCATTTTAATTTCTTTCTTTAACTAATTTCCATCAACCTGTGTTACGGTGGGCACTCAGTATAATGCGAGGATTAAACTTTCGGGTTACTCTTGTATAACTGTAGTCGTTTTCCGTAGCAGTTCGGCGCTCGAGAAGCAAGTTTTAAAGTTCAAATTGTACCTTCATATTGTTGAGTTAATCTTCGTGATTGACATTTCCTAGGGCTGTTTTAACGTTTGAGGTGGCTATTGGTCCTCCTTCGGGGGTTGAGCGATAGTTTTCAGCAGACTAGGTTCTAGGGAACTGATGGTATGGAGTGTTACAACTTGGCGATGCTTTTAGGAGTTATGAAACAGAGCAGCTCCGTCGACGGGTTGTATAGCAGGCGGGTCGGTCTTGAGCTCACATTGACCTCTGACCACTTCTTCGGAGGTGGCCAGACCAATGGTTGTAGCTCGGCCGCTTGGCTCGTAGCAACATATTCCTGGACTCTGCGAACGGTCGTTTGGCTAATGGGCGCTTTGAGTAAAACCATGTTGCAGACATTAAATTTATGTTTATTTTGAATGTAGTACTAGTTGATGGTCATAATCCAATGCATAACCAAGCATACCCATGTGGGCGTCTTATGAGGTCTTGTATGGAATGATCGCTAATTACTGGCAATTTCGACCAATGTAGCCCCAATTTTCAATTACTTTGATTGAATGTTGGTCCCTGTTTCCCGGCAAGTCTATTTCGTTTGCTTGGTTGTATAAAGTATGACGTATATCGATAATTGTTCATCTTAGGATGTACTACTGGCGGAATAATTACCATCCCAAGTCATGTGATTACAAACCGTTATAAGCTACTCATCAGTGTTAAACTTAGATGTAGATACTATTCCTTTCTTATATATTGACATTTCATATCAATTAAATGATAATAGTAAGGATATTAAAGAATATCACATTTCATCATCTATTTTAGAAGAAGACATGGAGTTTAAACGTACACCAAGCGCAGATTCGCTAGGTACTGCCCATTCAGTTTACAGCTCTAATACCCCTACAAGATCCAATATCGGATCAAGAACTAGCATATCTGTATTGCCCAGTTTGCCAGCGAATGTTTCGAACGAAAGTATTGAAGAAAATTTACATAACCACTCCAATATAGACGAGAAACTCGAGCGTGAGGCGACTCCAGAAAACAGTTATGTGGAATTTGACCTACTGTCGATGGAACATAAGAATAGCAAGAATCATTCCAATTTCGTATCAGAGAAGATAATATCGCCAAGTGCTCATAGAAGCGATAGCAGCGACGTTGAAGGCGATAAAGATGAGCTACCAGAGGTTGCAAAGGAAGTCGAGGATAATGAAAATGACTTCTTTAACATGAAAACATCTGATTGGAAATCAATGAAAACAATTACAGAGCAAGATTACTATAACGACAAAGGTGAATTGGAATACGAACATGCAAATGAATTTGATCCATCGAAAATCAAATTTGATGCCCACGGGTATACGAAGATTGATACGGAAGAACAGGTTGCCAAATATGCCGAACTTGATAAAAAAACAGATTTCTTGTTTCAAAACCGGAGGGAAATAAATAAGAAAACAGAAGCAGCGGCATATCGTAAAGAAGACTTGGATTATGCATCAGACGAAGATAACTCTGAATATGAGGATGATGACAATTTGGATTCTAACGAAACCTTACAAACAATGAGAAACATGTTGACAGATGGACAAAAGTTTGCATATGTTGGTACAAGTAAATTAATAGCAGTTGATATGGCAACTGAGTTGGCAAAAATCAAACAATCGACTTCTAACAAAGTGGCTAAAGAATTAAGTTTGGGTCAGCGGAACTTTGCAAATTGGACGATGTATATAACGTCCAAGTTATACGAACATATGAATTTAAGTAAAGATGAACAAAATATGATTGAAAACCTAAGCAAACATGGTGTCGAAGTTACTGACTTATGTAGTAGTTTGAACCAAACCGAAATTATTAAACCTTCCCAGCAGAGTCACACTTTAGAAAATGAAACACACGATTCAAAGAATGAAAAAACTGGAAAGCCTGATAATAGTGAGGTGGCTGTCGATCTAAGATGGACTATAATATGTGACTTATTACTATTATTGTTAAGTGATGGTTATTATGATAGTAGATCTCGGTCATTATTAGTTCAATTTGCAGAAAATATGGGTATTTTACATTTAGAAATACTTCAATTCGAACGTCGTTTAATCGAGAGTTTAGAAATCGATACAAATAATAAATCTATCGAAAATAAGGATGAGAAATTGAATGATAGAGAGTTCATAGATAAATACAAGAAGAAGAACAAGAAAAAGAGGTATGCTTATATTGGTCTAGCCACTTTAGGTGGATCTCTTGCAATTGGTCTTTCAGCGGGATTATTGGCACCAGTTATTGGGTTGGGTATTGCGGGAGGGTTAACAACAGTTGGTATTTCAGGTACTAGTGGGTTCTTAGCGGGAGTTGGTGGAAGTGCCATTATCACAACAGGGGGGATTGTGACTGGTGCAAAAGTCGGATCAAAGGCTGGTGCAAGGAGACTAGGCGATGTTAATACATTCGAGCTTAAACCACTATACAATACAAAGAGAACAAATTTGATTATCACAGTTAGTGGATGGATGAATGGTAAAATGGATGATGTAAGGTTGCCTTTCTCAACAGTCGATCCTGTCATGGGTGATATGTTTTCTCTTCTGTGGGAGCCTGAAATGTTACAGTCTATGGGTCAAACTATTGGTATATTGGCCACCGAAGCATTAAGCACCTCTATCCAGCAAATTCTAGGAGCAACAGTGTTGTCGGCATTGATGGCTGCAATACAAGTTCCTATGGTTTTATCTAAATTGACCTACTTACTTGATAATCCATGGAGTGTATCGTTGGATAGAGCTTGGAAAGGTGGGAAGATATTAGCAGATACTTTGATATCTGGTAATATGGGGGTGAGACCTATAACTCTAGTAGGTTTCTCATTAGGTGCACGTCTAATCTATTCATGCTTAATTGAATTAGCCAAACGTGGTGGATACGGTTTGATAGAAAACGTAATTATACTCGGTTGCCCAATCACAATTAAAAACGACCAACTTGGACTAGCTAGATCTGTCGTTAGTGGAAGATTCGTTAATGGCTTTTCCAAAAGAGATTGGATCCTAGGCTATTTATTTAGGGCCACTGGAGGCGGTATCCTGTCAGTTGCAGGTTTATCACCAATCGAGAGTGTATACGGTATAGAAAACATTGATTGCACTGATATCGTGGAAGGGCATATGGCATATAGAAAAGCTATTCCCAAGATTTTAAAAGCAGTTAACTGGGAAATATTGAGCGAAGAGTTCGCCGAAATTGAAGAACCCGATCCAGAACAACATGAAAGAGAAAGAAAGTTGGTCGATGAATTCGACGAAGCAAGAGCTAAAATGAAAGAAGAAATGGACACAGAAGCAAACAAGAAGAAGACTTGGAAGAATTTCTTTAGGCCAAACCAAAAGGACTGGTGGAATGTATATAGTGAAGGTAAATCTAAAGGTTCGGATGCAAATGAATCATATACTGATCCGTCGGAAGAATTGCATCAGACTGATACTCAGACCAATAATCCAATATTCGATGTTACTGCTTTACTTGAGGAAGCAAACAACATTGAACGTCTTGCTGAAAATGATCCAGAGACTTTAGAGACTATGAGGAACGAAGTCGATACTAGCGCAAAGCATACAAAGCTAAATGAGGAAGTCGAAGAAGAGGAAAAATCGGCAAACATAGTGAATTCATTGGCTAGTAGATTTGGTGTTAAGAAAGATGGGGACTCTGGTACCAAGGATTAATCCTCTTATGATGATTGCATTTAGTTATATATATATATGGTTTGTATTAAATGAATACTCTTATTTACGCTGTAAAATTTAACCACCGTATTTATGAGCATTTGTATGGCGAGAATTAAAATAAAAAATTATATCTTGACTCACGATGAAAAATCGGTGAATTATACTAGTAACTACAAAATTAGGTTCAAGTACAATGCCTACTATTCCGGTTGATAAAGAAGATCTTTTCGATCTATTAGGTAGATCATATACTACTGAAGAATTCGACGAATTATGTTTTGAATTCGGTATTGAATTGGATGAAGACACTACTGAAGAATGTAAGGGTGATGAAAGACCTCAGTTCAAGATTGAAGTTCCAGCAAATAGATACGATATGTTATGTATCGAAGGTATTGCTCAAGCTTTAAATGAATTTTTGGGTAAAAAACTGTCCCCAGCTTTTAAATACAACCCTTCGAAACCAGAAATTTCTTTAACCATTCACAAGTCAACCGAACAAGTCCGTCCATACGCAGCCTCTGCCATTTTGAGAAATGTTCAACTTGATGAAAGACGTTATGACTCGTTCCTTGCTTTACAAGATAAATTGCATACCAACTTATGTCGTAATAGAACTTTGGTGGCTATAGGTACCCACGATTTGGATACACTTACTCCTCCGTTCACATACGAAGCTTTACCACCTTCGGAAATTAACTTTATCCCATTAAATCAAGAGAAAGAAATGGATGGTAACCAATTAATGGAATTCTACGAAAAGGATAAGCACTTAGGAAAATACTTACATATCATTAAAGACTCACCAGTCTACCCTGTTATCTTGGATGCAAACAGAACCGTTTGTTCATTACCACCTATTATTAATTCTAACCACTCAAAAATTTCGGCCCAAACTAGAAACATCTTCATTGATGTCACCGGTACTGATAGAACTAAGACTGAGATTGTCATTAATCAATTAGTCGCTATGTTTGCCGGTTATTGTAAGGTGCCATTTGAAATAGAACCTATTGAAATAAAATCTGAGCATAATAAGCAAGACCGCATAACGCCAGATATCTCAGCAAGACCTTTTGAAGCGGAAATTCCATATATCAATTCTTGTTTAGGTTTAGATTTAAGTGGCCAAGAAATTTCTGACTTGTTGAAAAGAATGTCTTTACATGCCAAACCTTCGTCTAAAAAAGACTTAATTGACATTGGAATTCCAATAACCAGACCTGACATTTTGCATCAATGTGATATTATGGAAGACGCGGCTATTGCGTACGGTTACAATAACTTAACTAAGACCAAAGCCAAGGGTGACTCTTTAGTTGCTGCACCATTGCCAGTGAATAAAATTGGAGATATATTAAGAACAGCCAGTGCTCAAGCCGGGTACTTGGAAGTTTTGCCTTTAACATTATGTTCGCATGATGAAAATTTCAAGTTCTTAAGAACTAAAGATGACAACACTACTGCGGTCAAATTAGAAAACCCAAAGACCATCGAGTACCAAGTTGTCAGAACCACCTTGGTGCCTGGCCTTTTGAAGACTATCAAGGAAAACAGAAAGCACTCTTTACCAATCAAGGTTTTTGAAGCTGGTGATATTGTTTTAAAGAACCCTAAGTTAGAAAGAGGCGCCTTCAATCAACGTAACTGGTGTGCCATCTACGCCGGTAAAACTTCTGGGTTTGAATTTGTTCAAGGTTTATTAGGTAAAATTATGCAAACCATGAGAACCAATTGGTTAGAAAACCCAAAGGAGTCCACCGAAAGAGGTTACTGGATCGAGCAAGATAACGAAAATCCAACTTTCTTCCCTGGAAGAGGTGCTAATGTTTTCTTTAGAGCTGGTGATGGCTCCAAAGAACAACATATTGGTGCTATTGGTGTGTTGCATCCAGAGGTTATGGTGAATTTCGAAATTCCATATGCCGCATCTTCTGTTGAAATCAACGCCGAAGTATTCTTGTAAATGTCTGTATAATTAGAACTATCTTCACCAGAGCTCTGCTGGTATACCTGTGATCATTCCCTTTTTATCATTAGTTTAGAGTTAATATAGTTTGACACCAACCTGAATAATACTACAATACACACCATTTCCGTTCGCGCACTACTTTCATCGATTTGATAATAAATTCTATGAGCTTGCCATTCTCATTTGGATCGTATAACGTCCCAGCATAGTTGATAAGAAGTTTATACTTGTTATTATAAATCATCTATTAGCTATATTTAATTACCTTAGGTTGCCTTGAAACCAGTATACTAAAATAATATAATTAGAAATACAGCATGAGTGGTAGAGCCCCATCTAGATCATACGATATGATCATGAAATTATTGTTAGTCGGAGATTCAGGAGTTGGAAAATCGTGTTTGTTATTGAGATTTGTTGAAGATAAGTTCAATCCATCATTCATTACCACCATTGGTATTGATTTTAAGATCAGAACCATCGAAAGTAATGGTAAAAAAATCAAGTTACAAGTTTGGGATACTGCAGGTCAAGAACGTTTTAGAACTATTACGACGGCCTACTACAGAGGTGCCATGGGTATTGTATTAATTTATGATGTTACTGACTCCAGAACTTTTGAAAATGTTGAAAATTGGTACCTGACTGTGACTCAACATGCCAATGAAGATGCCCAAATATTTTTAGTCGGTAATAAATGTGATGATGAAGAAAATAGACAAGTTTCGAAGGAACAAGGCCAAGAATTAGCATCAAGGTTGAATATACCATTCTTAGAAGCTAGTGCTAAAAGCAATGAAAATGTTGATCCTATTTTCTACGAGTTAGCAGGAATCATCCAAGAAAAACACGTCAACACGGAAGGAGCACAAACTGCTTCATCTGCCGGCGGAGTTGACGTTTCTCAAACCCCCAATACATTCAAATCTAACTGCTGTTAAATAGCCTTAATAAAATGATGGTTTTAGCTCTGTGCTTTAGTTTTGTTTCTTTGCGTTAATGTGTTTCTACATTACGGGCTACCTGGTCATCTTTGTCACCAGTGTTTTAAATATAAGTTATTCAATCCGCGTAGATTTGTTAAATATGACTATAGCTATATTAATTGAATATTAGGATCTGTAAGCTCGTAACGTGGCTGTGGTCTCAGAGATCGGAAGAGAATTAACATTTGATACTATTATTGTTATATTTGCTATACATTAAATATAAATGAAATTAGAAATACAAACCACTATGGAGAAAATTTTGGTTCAAAGTATAAACTATAATGCTAGGTTGGTTCACGTTCTTTCTGTCTTTATTGATTCTTCTTTATTCTACAATTCTCTAAATGACAATTAGATCTTCTTACCAAAGTAGACCCATTGATCGTCTAATGGCTTTTCTTCTAATTCCTCCCAACATTTCATCAGACTCAAGTCATTAGCCAAACCCAATTCTTCGTGTGCTTGTATAATAATCTCTTCGATCAAACCACCTCCGATCTTGTTTTCAATGTTTTCGGTAATTTCTTCTTCTTGAACAACCTTTAATCTGTTTCTGGTCAAAGCCTCAACTGATTGTTTGTAGACTGAATCTTTTGGGAATTTCGTATCTAAAACAGTTAAGGTATGATTGTATAAAGCGATTAATGCAGGTCTTGGGTTAGGGTGTTGGTAAATACCTGTCAAACCGGTTGGGTTACCACTTGCAGCTTTAACTAAAACTTCTTCTGCTTGTCTCAATACCCTGGTAAATCTCATCGTAATCTATACTGTTTATATTCCGATCTCAAGTATGCTAAAGCTCTTGTATAAGTACTAATAATTAATTCTCAGAGTTTGGTTGGTTGAATTTTTTCAACCACAGATTACATAAGCTGAATTATATATATCACGTGGTGGATATGAAATACATTTCTACCTACTACCTGATCTACAGTTAACATAGTGAAGCATTAGACTAAGTCGTTATAGGATATTATGATATATATCGGAGTAAGCTTATTAATTTCAAAATAAAGAGAGAAAACAAAAAAACACGAATTCTGTAGGAAAGGCCAATAAAGCATAGGATCGTAGAAATATTACCATTATATCTAACATCTCCGTGACCGTCTTGGCATACGTCTGCTGTGTCGTCTTGATCCCATCATATTTCCTAAAAGCATACCACCGAGCAAACCACCACCCATACCCATACCCATACCACCCATGCCACCCATACGGCCCATACCACCTATATGCGTGTTTTGCGGCATTTGCTGCACGTACTGCTGCTGAGGAGCGAATCCTTGTTGCTGCTGAGGAGGATGCCCGTATCCTTGGGCAGGAAGTTGCAGTTGAGGGTGTGGTTGTTGAGGATTGGGTACAGTTTGGGATTGAACTCGCGATTGTGTACCATTGGATGTAGTGGGACTGTAGGGTGGTGGCAGCACATTTTCAGCAAGTTCGAATGAAGGAGCTTCCCATTGCGACTTCTTAGTCCTTAAGTCGACGTAGAAAAAGGCCTTATATTTCTCATCATATTTTGCTAGCCAGCCATTTGGAACAGTTGGCGGGTTCTTAGGATCTGTTTCTACCATTTTGATCCTGATTATATTGCATGGCTTGCTAATATGATTATCTAGTTTTTCGTTCAGGTCTTAGATGATTATCGCCGCGTGGCTCAAAACCGATCTATTACTCAGTCACGACAAGATTACGAATGCATGTAATAGTGAATATAAGTTTATACACTGTGCAACACAGAGAATGGCGGTTTAGTCTGGACACCCAAGGGACTCTTCATTTGGTATGAATTGTGAAGGCGCAAACATCTACATTAAAATCATTCTACAGCATAATTCATCCAGAGAGCAACAGGTGGCGCTAACCAGTACATTTCTTCTACCGTCTTACCGACGGCAGATCTTGTCTGTACATACTGGCTGTCTATAAGCTTCACCTCTTCTATTGTTCACAAATAGGAACCAGCTGCATAAATCGTAACTAGCCATATCACGTGATTGAATTGACATATGACAATGCATGTTGATCTACATTGAACATGATAATGTGTCAGGCTGATCAGTATCGTAGGTATTATAAGTATAGGCAAACGTTTATTATAGTCTAAGTAAGGAGAGAATAAAACGTATTGAATTGGGTATCTCTGAATATTGAAAATACTCAGAAATCACCACCCATGTCACCACCCATGTCACCCCCACCCATATCATCACCTCCATTCATACCCCCATCTTGGTACCCATCGTGATATGCTTCCATTTGGTTGTTGCCCATCATATTACCTAAAAGCATACCACCGAGCATACCACCACCAAGACCCATACCTAGGCCACCCATGCCCCCCATACGGGACCTCTGTGGTGCTTGTTGCATGTATTGCTGCTGAGGTGGGTAACCATATCCAGGTTGAGGTGGATATCCATATCCTTGGGGAGGATATTGTTGTGGAGGGTATTGTTGTGGAGGATATTGCTGAACCCGGGGTTGAGCTTGAGGTTGAACTTGTGGTTGAGTTTGAGGTGTAGCCAGAGTTTGGGATTGTGCTCGAGCACCATTAGATGATGTAGGACTGTAAGGAGGTGGTAACACTTCATCAGCAGACTTAGGCTCGAATGACGTGCCTGAAGGTGCCTCCCATTGCGACTTCTTCGTTTTTAAGTTGACGTAGAAAAATGTGTTATATTTATCATCAAATTTTGCTAACCAGCCTTCTGGAACGCTTGGTGGATTCTTTGGATCATTAGCAACCATCTTGACACTTATAATAAATGAGTAAATCAGTTCGGTTTGTATGGTTTAAATAAGTTTTTCAGTTAAGTTCTTGGTATGACTATTGTCGCATTGCTCACAACCGGTTCCCTCGGACAATCACATTGCCCAGGTCACGATCTAACCACATACATTACATATACTTCCTAGAATAAATAAGATGTATTCCTATACAGAAACCGATAAAACCTCGGTGGATGCTTCTGGAAACAATTGGTTGATTATCTCGTCGAAAACTTGCAAAATTAGATGCTTGTTTAGAAAATCATTTTGAAGCATTTCGAATATGTTGTTGCATGCATATGTAGTGTTCGCTAAGCCAAATATTTTGGAACAAGTTTCTTGCATGAATATTTCAAGGAGGGCTTTAGCTTCTTGTTTTGTTGCTGATTTTTGATACGAGTTTCGCGGTTCGGGTGGTTCCATGAGTCTTCCCATGGGAAATATGATGTTTTTACCCCATATTAAAAGATCAAGAACATTTTCCTCAGTTCTCAAGAAAAAGTCTATCACCTCATATGCTTTTTTTTCTAGAGTATTACCAAATATCTGGTGTAGGATAACTAGAAGGGCCCTGCCTCGTAACCAACTCTTCGGGGTATTGAGTCTAAAAATTGATATCAATAGATCGCATATAGGCTTAACGAAAACTGGTTTTTCTACGGTGCTTGTGTGCTCCGATTCATCGAACTGTTCCAATTCTTTTTGCATATCTTTCATATACTTTTCCATTGGTTGATGAGGCAAAGGAAAGGATTTATTCGCATTATCTAAGGAGTTCAGTGCAATCTTGCCTGAGATACCGTTATAAAGCTTATTTGCAACTATCTCCACACTGTTTTTTAGTTTACTTAAATTGATATTAGTATTGCCTTCGTTATATTGACTATTTCTCAGAGTAAAATTCTCAGAAGATAGAAACGATCTGAATATCTTGTTAGAACATACATCAGGGATTTGTAGTAGCTGCTGTAAGTATTCTTCTAGTAAGGCTTTTCTTTGTTCGACTATTTGCTTTTGTTGAAACTTCAAAACCAGAACTGTTCTTTTAGGGAATTTTATATTCATTACCTGTGGATATTTAGACTTTAAATATTCGTTCAATCTGAAAAACTGACTGAATCTTCTTGCAACAATCCACCCAGCAGTAACATTTTTATAATTCTCACCGGATAGTTTTTGTACTTCAACAATATAGAGGATATAATTCTTGCCATTTTCGTTATTACTTATATATGATTGAATACTTACCCGTGATTTCCCATATAAACTGTTATCGTTTTCTTGTACAATGAACTGCTGTTTCTGTAATTCCTTTGCACTAATTTCTCTATCTAAGCTAACTTTAGATTTTCTCAAAATTTTTAATTCACCGATATTATTTGTAAGCTCTGCCTTTTTCAATAAAGGACTTAAAACAGCTTGCTGCTCGGATAACTTATCAATTTCTTCATTTAATTTGGATATTTCTTCTGCTAAGCGGAGGTTACCAGGCGCTGCTAGAAATATTTGCAGATCTGAATGACAAGGGTTCAGTAAACCTATATTTTGATTTTGAGAGTCCGAATCAAAATTTATCGAATCGCTGTCAGAGAGAGAATGGTCACTTATATCGTCAAATAGTTTAGAATTTCTATGACCGTTTGAAAAGTTAATGCTGTCATCATTAAACAAATTAGATGATTCACCAAACAAATCTTTTTTTAAATGTATTGTCAGTGGATTATCTGTAGTTGACTCTGCAATATCCGCAGAGGGGGACCGTAAGTAATTCTGTGAATCGGATATTAGTTCACTTTTCTTCTCATTAGAACTATTCATAATTTGTGTAAAAGCATCTTCGACCGCCTTGATGACTCCCGGATTGACTTCATTAGCTTCATTTTCACTAGAATCTTCTATAGTGCCACTTCTTTCTTTAACCTCCTGTTTACCAGAGGTAGACCACGACATTGGCGAGTTAACCTCATCTTGCTTTGAATCAAAAATATGCATTTCAAGTAATTTTAAAAATAATTCCGATTTCTTAAAACTTGGAAAATCATCGCCGCTAACGTCTTCATAAATATTATTCTGTAGCTTGAAGAGCGCTTTTCTGGCTTTTTGATATAATTCTACTTTGTAAATAGGATCCTTATTATTAACAAAACTTTCGACCTTGTTAAATACGTCTTGATCAATTTCGAGACTTGAATTCTGAAAGAACTCCCTGTATATCTCGATGATATCCCCTAAATTGGAGAATTCAAGAGATAGAGATAAGCGAGCTTCCCCGTCTTCTTCGATATCAATATCCTCAAGAGGAGCCCTAATTGCATCAATGGCCAACCAAAGCTGAAACAAATGTGATCTACTTCTGTCATTCATGAATTCTGTGAAGAATTTCAAGCCTATACTGTTATTCAATATGTCCAACAATGTCAACCTTTCAACATCCTCATCTTTATGCATATTGTTTTCTGTTGTATTGGAAAGTTGAGCTAATTTGTTATCGATTTTAGATTTAAGCAAATTTAGTCTAGAGAATAAAACATTTATTTCCTTGGACGATAAAGGCATTTCGCCTTTGACTCTTGATAACTGAAAACTTGTATACAGCAATAAGTACTTCAACTCAGTGACACTTGAAATCTTATAAATACACTCTAATGCTTCATTGAACGAATGATTATCAATGTGTTTCTGGATAACACTGTTTTTACTTATTCTTTTATAATTTTGAAGATGTTCAGAAGGCGAAGTCATTGATACAACTCTCGAAGTTTGGTGCTTTAACGGTCTAGTATGTTCTTCTAATGCTGCCCGCAATTGCTTAACTTGTTCCCTATGTCTTATATTATCACCAATAAGGTTCACAATTAAAAGATTATAGAAATCGCCTTCTCCTAATAGTTGAATCACCCGTGATAATATGGTACAAGATATAATTTCTTTTACCAACGAAGTTCCAGCCTTATTGGTATTTTCTTCTGGAGATAAGAGATGTGGTAGAGTTGAATCGATCTTATTCCTTAGATGCTTCTTCTCATTAACATCATTTGAGTTCATTGAAACAGTAACACCTGGATGAATTTTACCTCTATCATATTGACGTGCAATCTCGATGGCATATTCCATTGAACCCGGTGGAATTTTGGAGATATTCCCGTTTAGTTTAATGAGATGCTGGATTTTGACAAAGTGGTTGAAATGGTCATCAAGTATAGGCAAGATTCGAAATACTAATAGCTTAGCAAAATCGAGTTGGGAAAACCTTTCGTGCAAATTTCGTATGACATATTTTAATTCTAGTCTAATACTATCTTGAAAAACGGTGCTATTTGAAATATTTGCAAACCAGCTATCTATAAATTCCTTAATAATCAAATTGATGAACTCTTCAAGAGTCTCAGATATGAGAAATGACTGTTCAATCACAGGTTCATTAAGTGCCCTAGCATCTTTAGAAAGCATGTGAAGTCCATGGTTCCACTTTGATTTATCAACAAAATTAAATCGTGCTGACTTTTTAGCATATCTCGGACTAGGTTTAAAAGACGAATCTCTAATAATCAAATAAGAACCAATAAAGGTGCAAGTAAGAAACCCGAAGGAAATCAGCATCCAGTATTTGAAGGTATACCAAGCAATGAAAGAAGTAACAAAAATGGCTGTTAAATAAGTTCCAATACGAAATATGATCCAATATTTAGTATGAAATGACAATTGCACGTCATTATCCATTGACATCCTATCATATGGCTTATACGTAAAGTGAATACTGCAAAAATTAGAGTATGAACGATCTACTGGTTGTTGATATCTGATTTTGTATACTGACACAAAATCATGCGGTCTATTAAAATTATCTATTATACATGTATATGAAACCATTACGCAGTGGTTACCGTCTTTTTTTTTTTCTTGGAGGAAGAATCGTCTTTGTCCATCTTATCATCTCTCTTACGTTTCTTGTCAGATTTTTTTGTGGTACTTGACCGTATGTTTTCATCTTTATCTTTTTTGCCGGATTTTATCTTTTTAGTCTTCTTCTCCTTCTTTTCCTTCTTTGCTTTCTTACTTTCAACATCTGCTTGATCTGATTCCATCTTTTCATTCTTTCTACTCTTCTTTTTATTCTTCTTATCCTTTTTCTCTTCCTTATCTTTCTTTGTCTTATCGCGTACTTTCTTATCCTTTATATCTTTATCCTTCTTGTTACTCTTGGATTTTCGATTTTCAATTGAAATGTCTCCTTTAAGATTCTCTGTTACGGTTTTGAACACTTTGGATGGGTCTAGTTTGGCGTTCTTGACTTGTGTGTGTTTGGTCTTGCCAACAGTTCCTGCCAAACCTTGGCCCTTAACAAACATTCTATATAATGGTGAGTTTGCCTTCCTGGCATCTTTCACCACAGTTTCACTATTTTGCTCAAAGCTGACCGCACCTGCTGATCCGTTTTTCACTTCTAAATTTTTTAACTGCCCATCAAAAAGTCTTTCCCACCATGCCTCAGCATCATTAGTATCGTGTCCTAAACCTTTAGTGTCCTTTTTATGTTTGACAAGAATTGGTTTTCTCAAACCCCCTTGCTTTAATGCTTCTCCTTCTCTCCATCCATAGGATTGTAAGTAGATCTTTGCATCCATACTGCTTGCTATAGTACTGCGTTAGTCTATCTATCTATATGAATTTTTTTTTTCTATGTTCATCTGGTTTCGCGCCCTGTTGCCTCTATTTTGATCTGAAGCCTCAAAGGTCATAGATAGGAATGCAGAACAGTTTCATAGAATAGTAATGTCCTCAAGATAAAATGAATAAAGATATTAATGGTGATGCTCACAAATTAAAGGAACAGCTAAGCCAATGGCCATATAATTCTAATGACCATGACCGGTTAATTGATATTTTGAGAGTAGATAGAAAGGGGAAGATACAAGACTTACATGAAGCTAGACAATATAAGGCACAATATTTTTCCCTAACAACAAAGGATATAGTAAATTGGCTAGAAGATTTGCAATCCATTGAGGATGATAATATTCGAATTAAGAGTGTCCTTGAATTCTACAGAATAGTGATTCATGATTATCCTACTGCGCAATATTGGGGGAGATGTCTTGATTTTGTATTGAACAACTATAACGATACTCAAAATATTATTAGCGAACAGATCATTAAAGAATTGTTCAAGGAGGCTTTGAATGATACAGTGCACGATTTCAAGAATAGTAAAGAAATATGGGAGATTATACTTACATTCTTTAACGATGTATTCGATAATTCTGGAAATGAGGCCTATTTTGATACCTTATTAAAATTACATTTAAAACGTATATCCTATCCCCACGAAAGTATAAAAGAATCATTTTCTCAGCTTTCAAGCTTTATTTCCAAGTATGCTTCAAAAAAGTATGAACAATATATGTTAGCTGCAAACAAAATATATTCAAAGACGCTCAAAACACAACGTTATTATGAAGAATTTGAAATTAGGATTCTAAAGGATCCAAATGATCTAAAACTTTGGATTGATTACATGGAGCTGGTTAATAAATATGCACAAGGGATAGATGAAGTGTCGGTTTTATTTTACAGAGCGATAACATTAGATGGAAAAAGGGTTGATGACCCTAGATGGATATCAATCTGGCTAGCTTATATATATATACTTTACCAAAAAGAAATCGATTTAAAGTCGATAGTTCTTGAACCTGTCTTATTCAAATTTGTTAGATCCTATTCTGGATCAGCAATCAGCTATGCGGAGTATATTCGTAATTGCCCTATATTTGAGAATGGGATTGAGCTCTTCAGTAATATGAAAATGAGAGCTTTGCAATTAAACTTAATGCATTCGAATAGCTACGATGATTGGAAGGTATTGGCGTTGGCGATCTTATCATATGAATTTTCTCTCGTTCAGAGTGGTGAGAATATAGACATGGTAGCGGACCTTTATACTGACGCTGCTGATTACATTGATATTGCATTAGAAAACAATAATGATGTTTTTCATTCTGTTGAGAAGCTTGTGGTATCCATATATGAGAGACTCGATGATACAGATATGGCAAGAAAGGTTCTAACGAAGCTATTAGAAAATTTTGGTGACCAATGTGAGATCTGGTTGTATTCATATGAGTTTGAAAGAAGAAATAATTCTAAATATGAAAGAATCTCAAGATTACTTGAAAGAGCTGTAGATAATTCAAAAGCATTAGATTGGCCAGAGAGGATTATCCAAGAATGGTTGAGCTTTGAACAAATCCAAGGCAACATCCACTCATACGAAAGGGCATTAGTTAAAGTTGACAGAGTAATTCGAGAAATGAGCTTGAAGCGTATGTACATACAAGAAGCTTCTGAAAATGAATCTACCGATATGATCAAAAGAAAAATTGACGACGGTGAGGGGGAAGAAGAACAATCAATCAAGAGACAAAGGCGTGATTCAATAAACGAATCGACTAGAAACAGAGAGGAGTACTCAGTCAAGATATCAAATTTACCCCAAAATATAACGGAAGAGAAATTGAAGAAATTTTTCCATGATTGTGGAGTTCCGAAGGAAATTAAGTTGTTCCAGGAAGATGATAAAACACCCGAGGCAATTATAGAATGGACAGATAGTAAAGAGGTATTCGCATCTTTGACAAAGAGTATGAAACTTATTGATGGTAATGAAGTATCGGTGGTAAGAATGCTTGAGAGCACCCTCTGGGTTAGCAACTTCCCTCCAAGCTTCTCACATGAGCGAGTCAGAAGTATATTTGAACAAGTTGGGACCGTAGTCAGCATCAGGTTCCCATCGCTTAAGCTGAATCAAAGTCGCAGATTTTGCTATGTTGAATATGCCAGTCCAGACCTAGCTCATTTAGCAATACTGAGTTATAATGGTAAAGAATTCGAAGATGAAATTTCGAATAGGAAGTATAGACTTGTTGTGGATATATCCAAACCAAATTCAAAAAAAACTAAGACAGATACTGCAATCACCGAGAGAGAGATATATATTCAAAATCTAAATTTCAAACTCACTACAGAATCGGATCTAGAAGCTTTATTCCAAACTATTGGAACCATTGAAAGTGTTAAGGTTCCATTGAATGAAAAAATGAAAAGTCAAGGGAACATCAATAATGGCTATGCATTTATAGTATTCAAGTCTGAGGTGGCCGCTAAAAATGCCTTGCAATTGAATGGAACTACTTTACATGATAGAAAAATCCTGGTTTCACAATCACAGGCAAAGAAGAATATTATGTCCGAAAAAGATCCTGCTGCTATATCTAATCAATTCGAAGAATTGAACACTATTAGTATATTCAATGTAAGTGATACTATAAACCGCGATCAAATGACCGCATTTCTTACTAAAAGAGTTGGTCCAGTTCGCCAAGTTGAGGTATTTCCAAATCAAGAGGCCGCATTAGCTGAATTTCAAGTACCATCCGATGCTGGGAAGGCTTCTATGATTTTAACTTCTGAAGAGTTTGAAGGTAAATTACTTCATGTTGGACTGAAGAGTGATCTTAATAGGTTGAATGGAACAAAAAACTTACCAATCAAGAAACCAAAATTGATGGTGCCACCCACATTACAACGTAGAGTACGCAAAAAATGATTATATAGAAGAATATATGATAATCACTAGATATACGTCAAAATATGTAAATGGTTGCAAGTGATGTTCTGTATAGAAGAACAGAATCTGACTCACTTGGGACCTTTTGAGACGAAAAAAGAAATTGTTATCTGCACTACACTCTTGAAGAATATTTTAAACTTTTTTCAGCAGATTGAACGTTCCCGACTAGATCATTAACAGCTCTTTGAACAACATGAGTGCTACTATTAAGTTAGAAAATACTGCCCGTAGAGATGCTTTAATTGATATAGAGAAGAAGTATCAGAAGGTTTGGGCTGATGAAAAGGTATTTGAAGTTGATGCGCCAACTATCGAAGAAGAACCATCGATTGATGATGCAGAAGAATTAAGGAAGAAATATCCTAAGTATTTTGCGACTATGGCTTATCCTTACATGAACGGTGTTTTGCATGCTGGTCACAGTTTCACTTTATCGAAAGTTGAGTTTTCTACTGGTTTCGAAAGAATGAATGGTAAGAGAGCATTATTTCCGTTAGGATTCCACTGTACTGGTATGCCAATCAAATCTTCTGCTGATAAAATCAAGAGAGAAATTGAAGAATTTGGCGAAGATTTTTCGGGAGCTCCAACTGAAGATGTTGAAGAACAACCTAAAGAAAAGGCAAAGAGCGATGAT
The DNA here is from genome assembly GCA_024586305.1 of Debaryomyces sp. S3305. Classification (NCBI taxonomy): domain Eukaryota; kingdom Fungi; phylum Ascomycota; class Pichiomycetes; order Serinales; family Debaryomycetaceae; genus Debaryomyces; species Debaryomyces sp. S3305. Next base: position 145,073 of record JAMYHY010000027.1, read on the forward strand.
GTCACTAAGTTCAGTGGTACGAAGTCCAAAGTTGCTGCAAAGCAAGGTAGAGGTAAATACCAATTCGAAATTATGTTGCAATTAGGTATTAGTAAAGAAGAAGTTGTAAAGTTTTCTGACCCAGATTACTGGCTTAAATATTTCCCTCCTTTAGTCCAGAAAGATGTTACTGCCTTCGGTGGTAGAGTTGATTGGAGACGTTCTTTTGTTACTACTGATGCCAATCCTTACTATGATGCCTTTGTTAGATGGCAAATTAATAGATTAAGAGATTGTGGTAAGATTAAGTTTGGTGAAAGATACACCATTTACTCTGAAAAGGACGGACAAGCTTGTTTAGATCACGATAGACAATCAGGAGAAGGTCTTAACCCTCAAGAATTCACCGGTATTAAGATCGAAGTCACTGAATTTGCAGAACAAGCTAAAAAGCACTTCCAAGAAAGCAATTTTGATCTTGAAGGTAAGAAGGTTTACTTAGTAGCTGCAACTTTAAGACCTGAAACCATGTACGGTCAAACTTGTTGTTTTGTATCTCCAAAGATTGACTATGGTATCTTTGACGTCGGTAATGGCAACTACTATATTTGTACAGAACGTGCTTTTAAGAATATGTCATATCAAAATTTGACACCTAAGAGAGGTGACTATAAGTCGAGTGTAAACATTAATGGTAAGGATTTGATAGGTTCTAAGATTCATGCTCCATTAGCTGTTCACAAGGAATTGCGTGTCTTACCTATGGAAACAGTTTTGGCATCGAAGGGTACAGGTGTCGTCACTTGTGTACCATCTGATTCTCCAGATGATTACATTACTACCAAGGATTTAATTAACAAGCCAGAATATTACAACATTGAAAAAGAATGGGTTTGTGATGACATCATTCCAATTATCAGGACTCAAAGATACGGTGACAAGTGTGCTGAGTATTTAGTGAAAGCATTAAAGATTCAATCACCTAAGGACGCTGTTCAATTGGCCGAAGCAAAGGAATCTGCTTACAAAGAAGGATTTTATAATGGTACAATGATCTTTGGGAAATATACTGGTTTAGCATCTGCAGATGCTAAACCAAAGGTTAGGGCTGATTTGATCGCATCTAATGATGCCTTTGTCTATAATGAACCTGAAGGTCTTATTATTTCCAGATCCGGTGACGAATGTATTGTTTCCTTGGAAGATCAATGGTATATTGATTACGGTGAAGAATCATGGAAATCTCAAGCTTTAGAATGTTTAGCCGATATGCAAACATTTGCAAAGGAAACCAGACATGGCTTTGAAGGTGTTTTAGATTGGTTAAAGAACTGGGCTGTTACCAGAAACTTTGGTTTAGGTACAAGATTACCATGGGATAAACAATACTTGATCGAATCCTTATCGGACTCAACTATGTATATGGCCTATTATACCATTGCCCGTTTCTTACACTCTGACTACTATGGTGCTAAAGCAGGTAAATTTGATATTAACCCCGAATTAATGACTGATGAAGTATTTGATTTTATCTTTAATCGTCGTGAAGACATCAATACTAATATTCCAATTGACCAATTAAAGGAAATGAGAAGAGAATTCGAATATTTCTATCCATTGGATGTAAGAGTTTCAGGTAAGGATTTGATTCCAAACCATTTAACTTTCTTTATCTATACACACGTTGCGTTATTCCCAAAGAAATTATGGCCAAAAGGTATTAGAAGCAATGGTCACTTGATGTTGAATCACGCTAAGATGTCGAAATCAACTGGTAACTTCATGACTTTAGAACAAATTGTTGAAAAATTCGGTGCTGATGCTTCTAGAATTGCTTTAGCTGATGCTGGTGATACCGTTGAAGATGCAAATTTCGATGAATCAAATGCTAACGCTGCTATTTTACGTTTGACTACTTTGAAAGAATGGTGTGAAGAAATTATTAAAAACAAGGACTCGTTAAGAACTGGCCCAGCTGACTCATTCTTCGATGCTGCCTTTGAAAATGAAATGAATGATTTGATTGGCAAAACATATGCTCAATTCGAAATCACAAATTTCAAGGCTGGGTTGAAATATGGTTTGTTTGATTACCAAACTGCTAGAGATTACTACAGAGACTCTGTATCCTCAAGCATAGGTATGCACAAGGATCTTGTGATTAGATACATCGAGACTCAAGCATTATTATTAGCCCCTGTTGCGCCACATTTCAGTGAGTACATCTTCCGTGAAGTCTTAGGCAATAGTGGATCTATCCAATCCACCAAATTCCCTAGTGCTTCCAAGCCTGTGGACAAATCAATCTCAGATGCTTTAGAGTATGTTAGAGACTTATCTAGATCTATTCGTGAAGCCGAGGGTAACGTCTTGAAGAAGAAGAAGGGTAAGCCATCTGAAGTCGATCCTTCCAAGCCTGCTAAATTGAGATTGTTTGTTGCTACATCTTTCCCAGAATGGCAAGACAACTACATCGAAATTGTCAGACAATTATTCGAATCTCAAAGTTTGGACGACAACAAGACCATAAAAGAAAAGGTTGGTAAAGACATGAAGCGTGCCATGCCTTTCATTTCTTTATTAAAACAAAGATTAGCCAAAGAAGATCCTCAAACTGTCTTCAACAGAGAATTGACTTTTAATGAAACCGACGTTATAAAATCCGTCTTGGCTAATATCAAGAAATCCTCTATTTCGGTGGATATTCAAGAAGTCGAAATTATTTCTTTTGAGAGTGGTGCTAAGAAGGGTACTAATGTCATTACTGGCGACGAAGTAGAAATCACTATCACTGGAAAGATCATTGACAGTGCTGTTCCTGGTGAACCAGGTATTATGATTAACAACATTTAAACTATATAGTTAACTACGTCATACTACGTAATATTGCTTGTTAGTCATTTCCTATATAGACTATAATATACTAGTGTTTATTTTGACTCTCCTTTATCTAGACCAGATTCGTATTTGTAGTTCCGGTATGAAGTACAAAATTCTTTTCTATTGTGGTTTTTTTTTTTCATAATCACTCCTGTATAGTAAACTAATAAAGAACGAAAGGAGTTATAGATAAAATATCAACAACGAACATAGAGTACATACGTAACATAGTGGCATTTCAAAACACCTAGACTAAGTGTTGGATTACTCTATTGAAGATTAGAGACAAGTAAAGGCGTTGAATTTAGAAGCTTTTTCAATATTGGAATAAATAATAAATCCACACACGTATCAGTCAGTGGTGTTAATACTTCAACACAATAAATAAACATACATAACTGGAGGATATCAGTATATGAGTCCTAAAACGGATACAAAACTAATACAACAGGAAATCTATGAGTGCTAATAATCAACCATCCTTGTACCCGTTACAAGATGCTATTGCCAAATTTGACTGTAAAGCAGTGAACCCTAACGGAAAGCTCTCAGATGTTTCGTTACAAAAAGAATATCAAAGGTTGTCAATAATATCTGATCAACTGGGACGCGAGAGCAGAAAGAGAATAAGAAACAAAGAAGAGACGGCTGGTGAAGAAGATGGTTATGACAGAGAAGGAACTGAATCCTGTGACGATATGATTATATCTGACACAGATTGTAATAGCCAAATATCGGGACAGAGTGCTATAATATCGGGTATTTCATCTTTCAGAGAAAACGGATTGGTGCATCCTCCTAAGCGGAGATTAATGAGTGTCCCATCACCTACAAATACTGTTACTCCAACCGTTACTGAGACTAACAATAGTAACGAGACTTTATCACAGACTAACCAAATTATCCAGGAGCACATAATAGTACAACCACGTACACCAACTGCGATAAACTCTCCTACGAATACTCCTATTTCTGATATTGAAGAGCAATCACAACAATTACCATTACCATCACCAAGTGCATCACCTGTACAATCTACAGGTGATAAAATTTCTAATTTTGATCCAATAGAATACCAGTTATCCACTATACCTACAACGCAATCGGAATTAATGGAAATGATGGTGAATCTCACCGGATACTTGAGTGAAAAGAACCAGAATCATTTCATATTTAAATTGTTACAGAACACTAATAGATCTTCATTAAGTTCTTTTAATGGATTAATTGAAAATAGTTTGAGAAGAGACTTGATAAGTAACTTGCCTCTTGAAATTACTTACAATATCTTGTCACATTTGGATTATAAAGCGCTATGTTCACTTGCGCGTGTATGTTCAAACTGGTACAAGATTATTGACAATTCAGGCATCTGGACACAGCTACTCAAGAAGGATAAGCTCATTTTAAGTGATGATGCAATAGAACGAGAAATTGCTAACCCACAAAAATTGTTGAAAGAATGGTCTCTGAAGTCTGATATCAACGAAGCAAATGTCATGCAGACATTATACAAGAAGCGTTGTACTATATTAAATAGATGGATGGATCCTACTTATGAACCGAAACGAATTAGTGTTCCTGGACACGGAAGTCACGTTGTGACATGCTTGCAGCATGATGACGAAAAGATTATAACGGGTGTTGATGATAAACTAATTAACATATATAGTACTAAGACGGGGGAACTATTAAAGGTGCTTAAAGGCCACGAAGGAGGTGTTTGGGCTTTGAAGTATACAGGCAATACTTTGGTAAGTGGTTCTACCGACAGAACTGTACGGGTGTGGAACATCAGGACAGGAAAATGTACTCATGTATTCAGAGGACATACATCTACCGTGAGATGCTTGGATATTTTACATCCAGTGAAAATAGGAAAGAATGATAATGGAGAAGACATAATATTCCCGGAAGTTCCATTACTAGTCACCGGGTCTAGAGATCATAACTTACATGTTTGGAAATTACCATTAATGAATGAAGGAGATGAATCTGAAAATGATGTTGTCGGACAACAAACGTACGATAGTAATGAAATTGAGAACCCGTATTTAATTACCGTTTTATTAGGGCATACGCAATCTGTGAGATCGGTTTCTGGATACGGTAACATTATTGTATCAGGATCTTATGATACTACTGTTAGAGTCTGGGACCTTCTTGACAACGGTAATTGCAAGCATGTTTTATCTGGACATGGCGATAGAATTTATTCTACAGCATTGAATTTCCATACTAAGCGATGTTACTCTGGTTCGATGGATTCGTCTATAAATGTATGGGATATTGAAAGCGGGAAATTATTACATACACTAGAGGGGCATAGTTCTCTTGTTGGATTGCTAGAATTGTCAGATGAGTACTTGGTATCAGCTGCAGCTGACTCAACGTTAAGAGTGTGGAATCCAAAGTCGGGGGACAATATATGTAAGTTAGAGGGACATAGTGGGGCCATTACCTGTTTTCAACACGATAGCCTTAAAATTGTTAGTGGAAGTGAAAGAATGTTGAAATTGTGGGATATTAATACCGGAAAATTTGTCCGCGACCTACTTGTTGATATTACTGGTGGTATATGGCAACTTCGTTTTGATTACAATAGATGCGTTGCCGCCGTTCAGCGGAGTAGAAATGACACCGATGAAACTTTCATCGAAATACTAGATTTCAGCAGTCCACCGTCGCGAACTTTAACTGAAATGGCTGATAATACTAATAATATAGCTTAGATTAGTTTATAGCATATGCACAAACATATATAATTTTTAAAGATGTAGCGATAAGTAGTACCATAATTTTGTAAGTAGATATATCTATTCATCTGTATCCTCTTCATTGATGAAGTTCAAGATAATTATTTCTAGTCCAATAAAAAATCAAAATTGTTCTGGTTATATAATTAATGTTAAATTATATCATGGATAATGTCTTTTAATTCAAGACTAGTATACCACATTTGCTTCAAAAAGGTATCTTACTTTGTAGCAGCAAGAAATTACAAAACTATTAAAAAAAAATTCATTATCATAAAATCGAAATTATCTAATTACATATCCTCGTCTACTATATACAATTTTCGGAGTTTCTGAAACCTCTCAATACCTTCATTAATATCGAAACTATTTTTTCTTTTCTGAGAAGAATTAAGTATATGCTTAATATCAATATCGTAGTCAGTATGAAACTTGCCCTCGTTATGGATGCTACCAGAGGATGTGACTATATCAATATAATATTGATAAAGAGCTGTAGTCTCATCAATAATATTGATACTGCAACACCAAGGTTTATGCTCCTCGAACAAATCAATTTTATCCTTATTCAAATCATCAAACTCTGATTCATCAGGACCCGATTCAGTATATAAAGTATCGTGGTGTTCATCCACACCCTGTATCACAGGAGGAAATTCACATGGGGTTAATACTCCAGAACATGGTAAATTCACACCGAACTTAGAAGCTGCTATGTTATTATTTTTCTCAATAGGCTCGTGGTATACAGAATTCAAGAATATTCTCTTGTTACACTTGGAACATATTAAAAGAAGTACCAAGTGACTTGAAAAAGATTGAACATGTAAATCCCATCCTAATACTGCTATTTTATAAATCCAGCGTGGAACCCTCTCCAATAAATTGAAAAAGTTCTCTTTATTGTCTTTGAAATAGCGGTCTAACAACCAAGTCTTGGAGATTTTTATGAAATCAGTGAAATTTGAGTTTGCGTCTTCATTAAATAATGTATCTTTGAACAAACTCGACGTATTGTTTAGCACATCTAAATTACTAGCCAAATTCTTTAGGTTCTTCAAATACTCATTAGTGAGCAATTCGTTAGTGCTAGATATGAATGGCCGTGGATAATATACTCCATCTAAAGGAGTCTCGAAGTTTATCCAAGGACAGTCAGAACTGTGTCCGAACTTTTTTATCTGTCTAGAATATCCATTCATCAATGACTCATTAAGTTCTTGGTAGTCTTCTAAGTCGAAGTCAAACGGCACAAATGTTGATGGTGAATTTATGTCATTGAATTTGAGTATTAGTTGATGGTTACATGAAGTGCACAAAAGGTGATTCTTCGTATTATTATTTGCAGAAATGGAAACACATTTCCAACCGTTTCTAGCGCATTCTAGTTCATTTATCTCATTCTGATCACTAGAAAATGGTATATGCCAATTTAAGGCTGTAAACGTAGATAAACGTTTTAACAAGTCATTTCTATTATAAGGATCAAAAGTAGCTGACAGTACCATACTAATATCGGGTTTTGGCTTACTATTGTTCTTTAGTTTATGATAGTTGTAATGGTTCTTGGCTTTGATTTTCTTGAAATATTGTATATCTGGGTGGTTGAAAAATTTATTCACCATAGCTCCATCCTCTTGCTCAAAATATGTCTCATATGATGGCGAGGAAATGAGTTCAAAATATTCTTTAAGTACCTTAGGTGTGCCTGACATTATGTCCTTCATATCTTCGATAAAAATACTATTTTAACATACCTTAAAGTATTCTATATGGCTTAATCAGAGTCAGATTGTAACAATTTTTTGAAAATTCACGTGATAATGATAAAGATAGCGAAGGACATATAGATGAATATACTTTAAATATGTTACTTGACTAAGATCAAAATGAAGTCTTCTTGAAGACTTTCTGAAGATGTTGTTGACAGTTTAATAAGCAATAAACAACAAAAACAGGCTACAAGTGCCACCGAATTTAATATACTAGGCAGATTAATGGAACGACAATATACGCCCAGACGAGTTAGGGTTCCTTTACGCAATGGTTATGTTGTGGCATGTTTGCAGCATGATGACGAGAAGATTATAATTGGGGGATGCTAATAATCTAATTTTCATTTTAACATGGTAAATGGGAAACTTGGGTGTTGAAGGGCCCCGAGAGGGGTGTTTGTGCTTTGAAAGTATATAGGCAATACTTTGGTAAGTGGATCCACCGATAGAACTGTACGGGTGTGGAAAAACAGACGGGAAATTTTACTTGTGTACTTAGAGGACATACTTCTACTGTGAGATGCTTGGATTTCACATCCAGTGAAAATAGGAAATAATGATCATGGAGAGGACATTACTAGTCTGCGGGGATCGTCATTTGTGTATTTGGAAATTACCACTTGATAATGAAATAGGGCATGAGGATATATAGGGAAGTCCATGACTATGGTAAAAATGAAGGCCCATACTTAGGTACCATCTTACTGGGGCATACGCAATCTGTGAGATTTGTTTCTGGATACGGTAACATTATTGTATCAGGATTTTATGATACTACTATTAGAGCCTGGGATCTTCTTGACAGCGGTAATTGCAAGCATGTTTAATCTGGACATGGCAATATAGTTTATTCATCGCCATTGAATTTCCATACTAAGCGATGTTGGTTCGATGGATTCGTCCATAAGGTATGGGATATTGAAATCCGGAAAGTATCCTAAAGATTGTTAGTGGCAGTGAAAGAATGTTTAAATTATGGGATATTAAAACTGGAAAATGTTTGAGAGACGTACTTGATGATATGGCTGGTGGTATAAGGAATCTTCGCTTTGATAATAATATATGTGTTGTTGCTGTTAAACGTGTTAGAAACGACACATATGAAACTTTCATCGAAATCTTATATCTTACCATAATCATACTAAACTACTTCCACTTATTCATATATATAGTTGAAAAGGGATCTATTTGACCTCTAGGATATAGAAACGAATTGTATATATGATCACGTGCATATATATTGAGGTTCTTGAAAATATATTGGACATAAACCTATTAGTAGTAACGAATAGATCTAAAACCTCTAAGAATAAATAGCAGAGCATCATGGCAAAGAGACCAGTATTGGAAGATGTCTTGGATGATGAAATTGATAACATGGACATGGATATTGCCCAATTTGATCCATCACTCAGAACACCAATAGCACCAGTGCAGCCCGGACCTCAAATTACAAGGTCACAAGATCAAGAACCACCATTATTTCCTAATTTCCCACCGCCAGAGCAAAACAGAAGTGTTGAGCGTAAAGATATTGTTGATCCTAACAAGTTCACTGCTGAAGAAAGAGCTGAATTAAAAAAATTTCAAATCATCTATCCATGTTACTTTGATAAGTCAAGATCGCATAAAGACGGAAGAAGAGTAGCAGAGTCGAAAGCAGTTTCGAATCCATTAGCAAAGACTATATCAGATGCGTGCCGTCATTATAATTTACCAGTAATGTTGGAATTAGATAAGACACACCCTCAAGACTTCGGTAATCCAGGTAGAGTAAGAGTATTAATCAAAGATAACAATAAAAATGGAATGCCGGTCGATTCGAGGTTTAAAACCAAGAGAGCAGTGTTGAATATCATAGCTGACTACTTGCAAACGCATCCAACTACGTTAGATAGCATTGGACCAAAAAGTGGTATTCCATTACCAAGTGAATATGAGACAGGTTTCGAACCGGGTGAAATACCTAAGGTTAAGGGATTCAAAATGAATACTATTGTACCTGTTCATTCCGAATTGACTATCAAGCACCCAATGACAAAAAGTATTTATGATCCTGAACCAGAGCAGCCACAGGTTAAAGCTCCACAAGCGCCTAAACAACCAAAAAAGAAGGTTATGAAGATTAGAGGTTAATTGATACAATGTATTAAAATAATCTCGTTGTATTTATATACATATATAAAATAAATAGTAGTGTCAAACATATTCGATTTCAAGCTCCTTTTTACGGTGATTTAAGCAGCCTTAGGAGCATATTGCTTTCTGTAAAATTCAATGGAACTTAATTCTCTTGGCGTAATCTTGTCCTTTAAGTGTTTAACAATATCGGACAAGGATACGATTGAAATGACAGGAATCCCATATCTTTTCAGGACTGCTTGAGTGGCCGATAACTCGGAGTCAGCTGTAGTTTCCTGTCTATCTAAGGCAATAATAGAACCAATGACTTCACCTTTCTCTTCCTTAATAATGGCAAAAGCTTCATTGATAGCAGTACCTGCGGTCATAACATCATCAATAATCAAGGCCTTCTTTCCGGCGAGTTGACATCCTACAATAGATCCACCTTCACCATGGTCCTTCTTTTCCTTTCTATTGAAGGAATAGCCAACATTACCGTATGTTTCAGGATCCAATTCAGCTAATTTGGCAACAGTGATAGCAGCCAATGGTATACCCTTGTAAGCAGGTCCGAAAATAATATCAAACTTCAAGCCAGACTTAATAATAGCGTTGGCATACGAAGAGGCTAAGGCTGATAACAACTTACCAGTATTGAAGAACCCCAAGTTAAAGAAGTATGGCGATTCACGACCTGATTTTAAGGTAAATGTACCAAATTGTAAAGCTTGGGACTCTAAAGCAAGATCTAAAAATTCGGCTTGAAAATTTTCCATAGTACTATCAATTTTTTTTTTTACTAAATTGTTCTTACAAGATTGCTTATCTTCTCTTATAAAACTGCCAAATATTAACGGATATGAAAATATTCAACCTTTTTAAAAGAGAAGAAGAGAGAGAAAGAAAGAAAAAGGAGAAGAAAATAATTGAATTATTTAATTTCGATGTAGCGCAGATCGATGCGCTTAAATATTTGAAATTTTTCATTCGGTTCATCGCTATCTCTGTTTGGATTGGATAAATTTGTATAGATAAGCTAATTGTACAACAAATTTATGCTAGAAAGAGACAGGTTTTCGAACTTACCCGAATGAGAGGACACCATATTAGATAAGAACATGTCTATAAAGAAAGAAAGAGAAGTTATTCTTAACTCAATTGAAGATGAATATAGGCACGATCTTTCACTTCACTTATACTCGACGTTCCTATTCCACCAAATAAACCCTCTTTTTCCTAGACGTAACTGGGCAAGCTGGCCACTACCATTTGAACGAGTTCCTGACCCTCGTTCAAGCAAAACATTTGTTGATTCAGAAAATTGTATAGAACAATTTGATGATATAGATAATGAGACTAATGTGAACCGAGAGAAGGAGCTAGATATTAGAGAACGGATCTCCACAGACGATGAAGATGAATCGGAGGACACTGGAAACTATAATGATGCTATGGAAGACGAAGTAATACACGAAAATAGACACAAACCGTATATGAGGATACGATCGGTTGCAACTAAGGAAACACTTTCAAATAGTAAAGTTGATATTATGATAGAATTGCATGCATTACTCGAAAAAAAGATAAATAGCAAACTAAAGCATGTTGCAGATAAAAGAAACCTAACTATGAGTACTGATGTCTCATCTGCAATGACCAACGAGGTATGCAAAAAATTGGCGAATAAAGTTGATCATCTTGTTAACAATATAATCAACTTTCAGAAGCAAGGGAAAACAAGGTTGTCTTCCAGTCGTCCATATCCACGATTGCTAAACTGGCAAGATATTCTATTGGCAGGACTTGATGTCGATGAATCACGCAAAACAATATTGGACAATACCAGTCATGCCAATCTTTATCAAAAATGTGAAAGAATTTTTGGTAACCCGAAGTACACGTACGAATATGATGATAACGAAGAAGAAGGAGAAGAAGGAGAAGGAAAAGGAGACGAAAACCAAACTAACTATGTGCCTGATACATATGTCATTAACTCTGAACAAAAAGAGGAAGCATCTACGACAGATACGCTGAAACAAAAGTTTAATTACTTAGAATATCTATCGAAAGTAGAAGAAACGCATCGTGGGCTTATAAATTATAAAAATTTTAAAGAAAGGGTGCTTAAAAACCGATATCAAGAGGATAAATTAAGAGAATTAAAAAAAGCAATATTCATGAGAAAGTTAAATCTTCAATCCAGATATAGTAACATAGATTGGAGCATGACGAAAAAGCGACCAAAGATTCAAGACCGGAGAACACCCAAGAAATACAGGATACAAAATGAAGACAAACAATCCCAAAAAGAAGATGCATTAGCGCATGGTGGAATTCAATTAACGGCAGATGATTTTACGGTGAATATATAGTTAAATGAGTATGATTAGTATGAAATATTAAATTATTAAGCATTAAATTAGTAATATAATTAATGAGCAGATATCATTAATTCTTCTAGAATAAATAAAAAATGAAACATGTGTAAAATAGATCGTCATTCATAAGGATTAGTTTCTCTTTTGAAAGGTACTAGTGATTTCAGTGTCGAAAATGACATCCCAAAATCTACTTGTAACACCAAATCCCATTTCATAGTTTTTGTAATGGTGTTCCAAATGGTAAGTTTTGATATCTTGCAAGAATTGGGGTAATTTGGTATGGTGAATAACGTAATGAATAACATCATATAAAATGTATCCCAAAGTACCACCTGCAAATCCAGAGCATGCCATGTAGAATGGGAATATAGCAAATACTAATCTGTAGAATGGATATGCTAAAAGAACAAACAAGGTTGGTGGCAACACTAATCTATATCCATCCATTGGCAAATAGTGATGAACACCATGCAAAAGGAAATGGAGTGTAAGTGCAAGCGGATGCTCAGGTAAATACCCATCTAAATGGAACAAAAACCTGTGCATACAGTATTCAACCAATGTCCAAACAAACAATCCCATAACCCAGAAACTCAACGCAACTAATTTGTCTTGATTGACAAAACCAACGTAAAAAATATAGAAGTTAGGCGGTAACCAAACTGCTGGTACTACCCACCATGGTGTCAACGAAAGAGGTTCTAAGAAATTACCGAATAACGGGGCTGATCCTTTCCCATAATGTCTAGGTCTGTGGACCTGATCAAGATAAAATTCTTTCGAAAAGGTACTGGACAACATTTGGGGAATCAATGGCTTATTCAAATCTAAGAATTTATGTTTTTTAACATCTTCTTCATAATCGGTTTGAATCGATAACTTTTCTGCAGGTGGCAACCTATCATGGAACTCATAAAGATCCACAGAACTAGAATCTTGTAACTTAACTTCCACAGGAGTATTGTTCTTATTATTCAACAATTCTCTTTCTTCTTCACCAGTAGCTAAGTATCCAACCAACATTTCATCATCCAACATCTCGTATGCACTTTCTGAATGTTCATGGGAGATCATATCCGCCATAATTGCTGTAATATCTTTTCCGGCGTATGGTAAAATTATATCTCCTCCACCGGGATGTTGATCAATAAATCCACTGATATTGTAAACTTTTCTGTTGTATAAGGTAACCCAGCAATCATTCTGTGTATTATGCCTAACAACCTCGGTACTAGATAATAATGGCAAATTTCTAGACATATTATATCAAATTGACTTTTTGGCAGATAATTCAATAACAATAATTCTTAAATTCAATTTTAAATTAATACTCCTAAGTTTTTCGATATATATGAAATGCTATGGTGGCCTGACTTGTTCGTTTATTTACTGTTTTAGCGAAGCCGATAGAAAAAAAAAACAATAAAAAAAAATCAGGTGAAAAGAAATTAATAGGAGTAGTACGCGCGGAAAAAATATATACATGTATTGATGAGCCTCTTAAGTATGTGGGATTTATTGACTATATGGTATTTGTACGTATTTGTACGTATTTGGATCACTTTGGGATGTAGAGAGTGATCCCATAATTAATTGTTTTCTGGTACAAATGCATGCTTCTCTAATAGTAAATATAATAGCCAAAAATAAAATGGCAAATAACAAATTCATTCGGCTTCCACTTTAGAAACCGGAGAATTACTAAGGTCAACAATATCTAAATCAATACTGACTTGGCCTGAATCTAAGTCATTTTTTGTGTCTTCTAGTTCGTCGTCGGACATCATTACGTCGTCGGTTGCGAAATTTAATTCTTTTGTATCATCAACTAAATCAGTAGTATTTTCGGAGCTATTATTTAATTGTTCCAAATGCAAAGTGTGGTCAACCAAATTGAGGTAGGCATACATGAAGTTAGACAAAAGAACTTGTTCTCTGAGCGATCTCTTGGGATTGGCCAATTTCAAGTGTGACAAACGGTATATGGCCCTTTCCACATGGACCGGGAATCTATAGTCCAACATGACCAAGGTAGACTGGGAAGGAGGGGGCAATGGGAAGCCAAATGCGGAATCGGTGAATTCGATGGGCTGATTGGCTTTGGAGGTCCTCTTGATAGACTTTTTCAATTTTTCCTGGATGTCAAGAGCAGAACGCGACACTTCCTTCTCTTCGTCTTTTTTGGCTTTAACTGACTCTCTTCCCAGATCATCCACGTCGACCTGATATGGCTCTTCTTGCATATCTTGTTCTTGTATATCTGTCTTTACATGTTCTGATTTGCGAAGAGCTTTTTCCTTTCGAGACTCCAATAGCTTCGTCTTGATATTTGATGTCGTTTTTTCCGTTTCCTTTTCTTTTTCTTTTGAATAATCCACCAATGTCTCTTCTTTATCTCCCATTCTCAATTCTGAGGACCGATCGATCTCCTTTTGCTTACCCACGTCAACTGCATCGCTTGGGATATGTTGAGAATCTCTTCCTGAATCCTGTAAACTCCTTATTTCACGAGAGGCTTCGGGTTCATGTGAATCTTCTGTACTATTTCCTTTATCGATCAGCGATACTAATGAAGTCACAGATGTAGACTTCAATGATTGAAGTCTTTCTTTCTCTTTCTCATGCTGTTTGTTCCTATTCATCTTTTTAAATATTCCTCCTTTTAATTTACCTTGTACATTCTTTTTGGCTTCAGAATCCGATTCATAATCTACAGTAACCCCCGACTCTTGTACCGGTTTAGTCTCCATATTCGTGATATCAGAAGATGAAGATACCGATGTAGATGAATTCGATCTCTTCTTCTTGAAAAATTTACTAATCATGTTTTCCTTTCCAATAGAACCAGAAGGCTTAATATCATGAGCCTTAGGTACTTCTTTAGCCGTCTGCCCTTGCTCCTGTCTCTTCTTAGTTGGGGTCTCAGGAGTTGAAAATGATCTGGATGGAGATTTTGCTTCTGGTAAGCTTGGTAATTTGTTGCCATCACTTGTTGAAAAACTGGCCGACCTTTCTTTCAACCAAGGCCATGATTTTTTCTTCTTTAAACCCTTCTTGGACTCTGAAATGTCAGAATTGAATGAGCTCGATGAATGATTTGGTAATAATCCAAACGATTTTTTCTTCTGTACTTCACCAGCAGACGAAACTTGAGATATAGGTTCATTTGACTTGGAAATAAATGATTCGTCAGGTGTAACAGCAATCTCATTTATGAGTGGTTCCTGATCGATCGCAGATAGTTCTATTGCATCCTTATTTTCGTCTTGGTCAAAATCAATCTCAAGATCGGTTGCTTTTAATAACTCTTCATAATTACCGGTATCCTCTTTGTCGATCAGTTCCGAAGCAGTTTCTTGAATGGGTTTTTGTTTCGGTGGACTGACAAATGGGTTGGCTTTCCCATCTTCTAAATCACTATCTACATCGTCGATGTTGGTATTTTTCTCTCTGTTAAGTTCCTTCAAAACATCCTTTTCGATACCCAAACTATCTTCATAGCTTATATTCTGATATGAAGCTTCAAAACTGAAGTCAGACTCGTTATTGTCACTGCTTTCAGGTAAGTCACTATCAGAAACAGAACGACTTTCATTAGAGGCTGGGGAATCAATTTTCGTTAGGCTTTCCTTAAACTCATTGATTTCGGATCTTAATAAATCAAGATTTTGATTTAGTTGAGTGGACTTATCCTCAGTGATGTTATTAGACGTTTCTTTTGAAATTTTGATATGAGGAACTGACTCTTTTTTGATTAAATCTGTTTGATGTTGAGACTCAAGCTTCTTATCTTTCAGGCGCGTCTTAGGAATTTGCAATTGAAATACATAATTATTAGATTGCAAGGGAGCCTGTTGTACTGAATTGTTATTCCTCTGACCATGAGACCTATGGTGGTGCTTTCCAGTTTCAGACGGGTATTGATTTTTTGGGAGTGGAAACTTCTGCTTGTTCATTGTGTGGGATGGAAATGGTTGATTGGGAGGCGACTGAATTGGACGAGACTTCTCTTTCTCGAGAGACTGTGTTGACATGTTTCCCGAACCACCTGATGAAGATCTAGACGATGCTCTTGAATATCCTTTCTTCTGAGGTAAACCATATTGATCCTTGTGACTTTTAATATGCGAAATACGTTTTGCAGTCAAATTATGTTGACTAAATTTATGCGTGTTGAATTGTTGTTCAAGCGGAGAACTTGACGATGCTGAAGTTGGATATGGCGAATCGTTCGATGACTGTGCTTCGGGGGGAAGGTTTGGATTACGATAACTGAATAAAAGTTGAGAATCACGGGCATTACGCTGTTTACTTTTTGACCTGTGTTCAGGTTGTTTTGATAAATGATATTGGTGTGTAACTGGTGATGGCGATGGAGAGTTCAAATTATTTCTTAATTCAGCTAGTTTCCCTGCCTTGTTATTCTGTAAACTAGAACCGGACGCCGAAGGATTGGAAAGTTTTCTATAGTCCAACCTTCTACTTCTTTTAAGTGAAAAATCGTTTGGACTAAATTGAGATTTCGGCATTTGTTGGTGCTGCTTCTGATTTTGGCGTGGGGGTTGTTGTGCGTGCTGAGAGTGATGTTGATGTTGGCCGGATTGACTATAAGCGTGTTCCTGCGGTAATCGATTGACAATTTTATGAGACGTTGGTGATTCAGGATCAACAAATGCTTTATTCTGCGAAGTGTCTGTTTCTCGTCTTCTGGTAGAATTATTTGGAGATACGTGAGGAGGAGATGATAGTTCATCAAATGCTTGCTTTTCAACATCAGTGTAACCTAATGAGGAGCTAGATAGTGTACGTGCTATCGTCACTGCATCAGTAGAGTCCATCCCTGCTATTCTTGACAAATTTTCTAACTCAAAGCTTAGATCACGCAATGATGGGTTACTAAACCTTTTTTCTTGATAAGACTGCTGTTCAGCCTCAAGATTATCGTTATTCTTAATATTCTTCTCTGGCGTTTCCGGTTCATAAGTACTTGTTTCTTCCTTGTCGTCTGGTAAAAAGGACGACGAGAGGGAAGAATGTCTACTTAATGAATTCTTTCTACTCAGTTTCCTCTCCATAATTTCTCCCACAGTAGTCTTAATATGAATTTTAAATTGTTCTGGGTCAACTTCAGGGTGCAAATTGGCAGGTACCCATAATAATGTTTCTGTGTCCAACTCCTGTTCTTGTTGTGGTTGATCTGAAGTATTCTCTTCTACAGCTCCCTGGGTTTGAAGCATAGCGTCCTCGGATGGTGATGGACGGCCCTTGAGCGATGAATTACGCGAGAGAGACGAACTCCTTCTCGTCTGCGGTGACTTAGGTGGGCTCTTGTTAGCCAGATCATCATTTTGTTGCTGGTATTGATATTGGTATTCCATATCTTCAATTGGCAAGTCTGGATCGTAACTCATCATGTTACTTATAGACAAACGTTTCAACGCTGCCACCATTTTCTTCTCCTGTTCTATATCCTTGGCCGCTGATTCATAGCTCTTAGTCTGGTCTACTATTTCATCTTCAGACATGATAAACGTATTCTATTAGCCTCTTCAAATAGTATTTTCACTTTCAGTTTCGATAATACAAAAATTTTCAAGGTTATGCATCAAACTATGGCGAAATGATACTGGATTCTTCGGATCGGGATTATTCTGTACTGATCGTCAAATAATAGCTGTTACTTTACTATTATGTTTATGCAAAAAATGTTATATTTCAAAAATGTGACCTATTCTGGACGATTTTGAATAGTATTTAGAGACAAACTCTTATCAAATGCAACGAGTGGCGAAACGCTATAAAATGGGCTCTTAATATAGCTTTTCAATACGTTGTTATTCGTCAACGTTATAGAATAATAAACACTTTGCTCCAGCTTCTTATGGATAATTTGAATGGTGATCTACACGGTAAGTTTTTAAAATGACACAAAACTCGTTTTCTGAAATTCTATCGTGTTATTTGCGTAGTGTATTTATATGTCAGTATTAGACATCATAATAGCTTTATAAAGCCACATATGCCAACTATAAGAAGTAAATAATAAGTGATGGTCCAGAACAAAGGTCTATCAACTGATAAACTTGGAAAGCCCATCAAATTACAAATGCAATGCACAACGATGGGGCACCATACATTGTTACCAGTCTCCAAGAAGAGATAGTTCGATAACACGCCAAATACCGTGGTATACATCACCTGGACTATGACGGTAAGAGCGGCAGTGTAAAATTCCACATTCCTGTTCTTGTATAGGTCGTAGCCGTGATGGACGTGAGCAATACCAAAGAATAACGGCGTGAGGAGGATCTTTTGAAAATCGGAGATGGACTTTAATGGCTGTAAAAGTGTTAGAAGGATAGATCTGTAGATCAATTCCTCGGTTATGGGGGCAAATATGTGATCACGGACACCCCATATCAGGTAGAAGCAATCGTAGAAGTCCTGCTGGGCAAGAGATGCATCGAATTGAATTTCCCATGGGTAGTCTAGGATAGGCCCCATATAGAGTATCAGAATCAACTTGATACTACGAAAAATGTTCGCAATATCGGTTGCAACAAGGCCGCTTAACGTCATTCCGGGTACGAGTCCAAACGACCATATCACAGAAATATAGCTAGGATAACCTCCCATGTATGTTAACATCATTGGTAACACCAAAATAAGGATACTACATAGTGTAGTGATTCTCACAATGCGATGATGAATGACATCCGGGTTGTTTCTTTCTATACCCTTAATGTGTTCTGGTACACCCACATGAATTGCTGCAACATACGAGCATGCTACAATGATACATAGGACGAATGCTTTTGTTATAGTATACATTGGCTCTGTATGCTTTATTCTTCCAGTCTCCTGTTTGTTTGCTTATATATTTGGGTTTTCGTTGCTTTCCTATGTGCAGTATAGTGAAAAATTTACGCCAATACAAATAATGGCTTTATTTCTGACTCATAATCTTACAGTGGAACTCTCCAGATTTGGTTTGTTTTGATAAAATTAGATTGAAAATTTTCCAGCTGAGAACCAAGGGTTGTTAGTTATTATTTCATTGGTAGCGAAATATGGCATTACTTTATTTATCTACCAGGTCTAGTTTGAAAAAGACTGGTGCTAGATGTTTATCTTCATCTAGTATACTTTATAGAGGACAAAATTTAACCGAGAAGATAGTTCAGAAATATGCAGTTGGATTAGCAGATAATAAGAAAGTTTTCAGTGGGGACTATGTTACCATCAAGCCAGCACACTGTATGTCTCACGATAATTCATGGCCGGTGGCTACCAAGTTTATGGGGCTTGGAGCAACCAAGGTGCACGATAACAGGCAGATTGTTTGTACTTTGGATCATGACGTTCAAAACAAATCAGAGAAGAACTTGGAAAAATATCATAATATCGAAAATTTCGCCAAAGAACAGGGCATTGATTTCTACCCGGCCGGAAGAGGTATCGGACATCAAATTATGATCGAAGAAGGATATGCCTTCCCATTAAACTTGACAGTTGCATCAGATTCGCATTCTAATACATACGGTGGTATCGGTTCGTTGGGTACACCAATCGTGAGAACGGATGCTGCTTCTATTTGGGCTACCGGTCAAACATGGTGGCAGATACCTCCTGTTGCTAAGGTTGAATTAGTGGGTCAGTTACCAAAGGGTGTTACTGGTAAAGATATCATTGTTGCATTATGTGGGATTTTCAATAATGATGAAGTGTTAAATCATGCCATCGAATTCACTGGTGAAGGTGTGAAGAACTTGTCTGTTGATTATAGATTAACCATTGCTAATATGACCACTGAATGGGGCGCTTTGTCTGGGTTATTCCCAGTCGATGAAACTTTAATTGATTTCTACGATGAAAGAATTAAGAAATTGCCTCAACCTCATCCAAGAGTTAATGAAAATACCATTAAAAATTTGAGTGAAAATAAGGTAGACTCCGATAACGATGCAGTGTACGCAAAGCATTTGGTTGTCGACTTAAGTTCGTTATCACCGTACATCTCTGGTCCAAATTCTGTTAAGGTTTCCACATCGTTACATGACTTATCCGAACAAAACATTAAAATCAATAAGGCGTACTTGGTTTCTTGTACAAATTCAAGATTAAGTGATATCAAAGCCGCTGCTGATATTATTAAGGGCCATAAAGTTGCTGAAGGAGTTGAGTTCTACGTTGCTGCAGCCTCTTCTAATGTCCAAAAAGATGCTGAAGCTATTGGAGCATGGCAAGACATTATTGACGCTGGTGCTAAACCATTGCCAGCTGGTTGTGGACCATGTATTGGTTTAGGAACTGGCTTATTGGAAGAAGGAGAGGTTGGAATTTCAGCTACTAACCGTAACTTTAAGGGTAGAATGGGTTCTAAGGACGCATTAGCGTACCTTGCATCACCAGAAGTTGTTGCTGCATCCGCCGTCTTGGGTAAAATTGGTGGCCCAGAAGAGTTACAAGGTAAGCCTGTTCCTACGAATCCTGAAATTGTTAGATCCATAACATCCAATGAATCTACTGAAACGGTCGAACCAGACGCATCAAGTAGTTCTGTTGACGTTTTAGATGGCTTCCCTCAATCTATTGAAGGTGAGTTGATCTTATGTGATGCCGACAACATTAACACTGACGGTATCTATCCCGGTAAATACACCTATCAAGATGACATTCCACGTTCCAAAATGGCCGAGGTCTGTATGGAAAACTATGACGCAGAATTTAAGCAAAAAACCAAGGCTGGTGATATTATTATCTCCGGTTATAACTTCGGTACTGGTTCTTCAAGAGAACAAGCAGCCACAGCCATCTTGGCAAGGGACATGAAATTGGTCGTTGCCGGATCTTTTGGTAATATTTTCTCTAGAAATTCGATTAATAATGCATTGTTAACATTGGAAATTCCTGCATTAATTAACAGATTACGTGAAAAGTACGCACAAGCCAGCGAATTAACCATCAGAACTGGTTGGTTCTTGAAATGGGATGTCACCAAAAATCAAGTCACCGTGTCTGATTCCGAAGGAAACCTCATTTTGACCCAGAAGGTTGGTGAATTGGGTACCAATTTGCAAGATATCATCGTTAAGGGTGGTTTGGAAGGCTGGGTCAAGGCTCAGTTGAAAAACTAATATATACGTATAGTCAATATTACATAAATCCGAACATCTCGACCGTTAGAGTGCATCGCCCGTAGGAACAAAACTCGTACCTCGGATAAACTATGCAGTTATCCTATTGGAGATTGCGACTCAAAAAAAAAAAGGGGCGAGCTGGGAATTGAACCCAGGGCCTCTCGCATGCTTGTAGTAATCAATTTAGTTTCCTAAATCGTCGCCCAAAGCGAGAATCATACCACTAGACCACACGCCCAATGTTGATAGGAAAAATTGTGTGCACTAATACACTGTGTTTATCTTTATTAGCCAAAGATTCTAGGCCATTGCATACACCAGTTTCAAAACCGTTTATCAGTACTACTACGTAGCCACTAAGCTCAAGCTCCTAATTGCTTATCGTGGCATATCGCTACGCATTCCCTTATCTCCTACATGATTTCGTCGTTGTAGTCGCAACCCTTGGGCCATACTCAAATCGCTCCGGTCGTTGCAACTATCTACCACTCTAGTCCCAATACGCGACAAAAATATTATTAGCATTAATCATCAACTATTATACATAGGGCAATCAACATCTCTAACTGTAGATCACCCGCTTCAATTTATATTATTATACAACTTATGTTTAAATGATGTGTAGACTATCTGATAGTTGAACGACACCTTTTCGGTGAATTCACCAACAACATCCGTCAAATTTAATAGCAACACAACGGCATTGAATACATAATATAGTAAGGTGTCGAGCAACAAAAACCCCTGGTCGATAACATTATTTGTAGAATCAACAACAGCAGATGCAATAGATGTGCTTCCATTTACACTTTCTTGCATTTTATTTCTATATCCTAACACTCAATTCTTTCTAGTTATATATTTAAAGTCATACAACTCAAACTTTGTATTCCCTGGCAATATTAGTGTAGATATAATTTTATATATAAACATATACATAGCTAAAATATACGATTATTAAAACGTGGATTAATGTATATTTATAGTACTTGATGTTGCAAAATTCATGACATTAATATCGCAAGTCGTTCATAACCTAATTTGTAGCACTTATCATATGAATTTGTAACTCCAATGAAACGTATCTGTGACTGAAATGGAATATGCGACCAAAAATGATGACTCGATTCTAGACTCCCCTCCTAGCTTTGATTGTTCTTGTACATATATCCGACAGAATCATGTAAACAAGTCCACGAATTATGAACATCTATTGCATTAATAATTTGTTCTATTACAAACAGACATGTATGGATCCGCTCGCTTGAATTAAATGTCTACGGAGTTAAAGGTAAGGATAAAGTTTGTTTTCATCTCTGTGTAAAACAAGTTCCAGTCATTATTGTTGTAGTTATTGATAAGTAACGAGTTATTAATTACCTTGGATAACTTGACTACTGAACGTAAACTTTCCTCAAACGTCTCTGTTTCCTGGGTGCTGGCCTTCGACTTCAATTTTTTGTTCAAGTTGAGCTTGAGCACATCTATTAACCTTGGTAGCAATTCGTTGTTGGATACTAAAAAGTTAAAATCCTTGTTCACCAAATTGATCAAGTTGATGGAGGACAATATAACAATGTCGGTTTCGGAATCAGTCAAACCCTTATTGACTATATTGAGGCCAATGTCATAAATATTGATATTGTTCGCTTTGAGGAGAGAATCGTCGAACAATATGATTGTGTATAAAAGCTCATAGCATAATTTCCTTATTTCCAACCCCTCATCGATCACATACTTGTAAGGCCCCATGGGGATGATTTTCTTGAATTCATCTTTGGCACTTAATTCGTCGTAGATCAACGGTAATACCTTATTGGGCAAGATAGGCAACAAAAGCTCGGACTTATTATGCAATCCCGTGAGCAATGTCCCAATAAGGGCTTGTTTGATTTCAATATTGGAAAGCGTTAAGAATTTCAAATTGTGGAGGAGCAATGTCGATAATAAGTCATTACTGTTCTCTAGTTTATATATTAATTGCTTCAAGATGACAATTATTGTATAAATGATTGATTCGTTGGAAGCCGTGTCAACCTTATCAATAAGCTTGCAAATGTACTCGTTATTTAGTAAGCATATTCTAGATAATACATCACCAGATAGTCTTAATTCCGACGCACTGCTAATTACTTTTTCGTCGTACCTACTGATAGTCTTCCAGATTCTATCCCAAATCTGCATTAGGATAGAATTGCTTAAATTGGCATTCTTTAATAATTGCTTCATCGATATTAAATTCAAATCTCTTTCATCCTCGTTATTCTCGAAGTTATCTAATAGCAACGGCAAGTCCTTGCTTAAATCTTTAACAATAAGCAAGCCTATGGATCTTGATGCTGCTAATCTTATGGATTCTTTCAGATTTTTCAATAATCGTAAGAAACTGGCTAATGTAATCAGTCTCAATTCTTTTTGTGAACCTATGCTTCCCAAAAATTGAATATCGAACAATATTTTATCATGAGGTATAGAAATGTCCTGATTAATATACTGATTCAATTCTACCTCAGCTTCATCTATTTTATCTTGCAAATTATTCTCAAGAGTAATGATTGATAATGTTTTGGCACTTATAAATAACTTTAAGTTGAGACTAGTCATAAAAATTTCACTTAAATTCTCATTGCATAATTTTCTTGACAATTGTTGAATCAAGAATTCAAAACTCGTCAAATCAAAATCATCAACATCTATAAGTTTTTCATTCATGATCTTAATCATGCCTTGGAGAAATTTATCATCAGTTTGGCAGTTTGGTAATATTCTACCAATAATGTTGAATAACAAATATAATTGGGTATAGTCAATAGTAGATTCACTAAAATTTACTAAAAGTGATAACAACTTGTTAGCTTGATCGTCCTCCAAATTATCAATATGTTGAATTTTAGTAATTATATCTAACAACTTCAATGATATATAATATAACGAATCATCAGTTGATGAAATAAATGCAATCGACTTTGCAATCAAAAAGTTAACGAAATCAATCTCCTTTAAATATCTCCAAAAATTCTTACACTTCTTATTAAAAATTTTTATCAAGCTTTCAATAGTTACTTTAACCGTCACTTCGTAGTTTAAGCTTTCTTTCAAAATTTCAGTAGTTTTTATAAAACTATCTTCATTTATTTCAATATTGACATTTAATTCTGATAATGCCGAAATGGATTTCTGTCTTAATTCACTAGAATATTGTTTGTCGTGACAAATTTTAATGATTGAATTGAATAATTTTTGGATTTGTGATTCAAAAAAATTCAATCTATCAATTTTTTTGAAATTTTGAAATATGATTATTGATATATTAAGACTTTCCATGATAATATTGTGGTAAGACGTTTTATTGTCAATCGACTTAGACAAGTCACTCAAAATATAATTAACGAAATCCTTCGAAATTTCATTCATTTCGTTATTGAGGAGGATTGTTTTATATAAACTTAAGTATTCCATATTACCACTAGTTTTCAAATTTAAACTCTTAATTGCATTAAAGGTTTCATCTAAAAATTCAGTCGATAATTGATGATTTGTAGATACTAAACTTTCAATTAACTTTAGAAATATTGGAAATCTATTAATTTTCTTGCTCACGAGCAAGTTGTCAAAAATTTTCTTCTCTAAAGTAGGTGTCACATCCTTAAATAGTTGGCTTATTGGGCTATTTTCAAGAGTCATGCTCACATCAGAACCACTTCTCCCTAACCTTCTAGGAGAAGAGATAAAATCATTATCCGCAGATGTACTATTAATTATTGTGATTAAAGTTTTAATACTATCGTTCGAAACAATATCATTTCGATCATTCATTGCATCAGTCATGCAAGGAATTAGGTCGGAATAAACTAATGGTAGAATTCTCGGATATCTGCTTGTAAGGGTCCTAGTTAAAATAGCCGATTTACTTCTTAATTTCCACGAACAATCATTTTCATAGTCATCATTATTGTTGATATCATCCTCGTCATCCGAAAATTCGATCTCTGATTCTTCATCCAAATCAATATCATCATTATCATTATCAAAATTAAGCGGATCATAGTTAATAAATGTTTGAATCAATTTGACAGTATCATTTAAATAAGCCTCAAATAATTCGAGCGATAACGCATTAATTAAGTCATTTATCGTATTTAAAGCGATCTCCCTGATTAAGTTTTCTTGAATCATTAAATCAAAGTCATAGTCTTCGACATCCAATTCTGAGTCCAAATCTTCCACTTTCATATAAGTGACAGCAATTTGAAAAATATGTTTGATTGTAGCCTCATAAAATATTGAACCATCGTAATCTTCATAACTTTGCACCGATTTTAAGATTACAGAAAACAAAGATAACCTCAAGTTGATTGAATGTGAACTTTTAGGCACTTTGTCAAATTTAAAAGATATCTGTTTGACTAAGTCATTCAAAATTGTACACGATATTTCAGTATTGTCGAGAAAATTCAACAAAAGATCAAATGCAATAATGGATCTTTTACCAATAATATTCTCTTCATCAAACGCTATATTCATCGTCGTATGCAAAAGGTTGGTAATTTCTTCGTTCGTGAAGACAAACCCTAGATTCTTGATCAAATCAATTAATAGTTCAATAGAATCGATTGTGATTACATTATTAATCAATTTCGGCATAAATGAATCTACTATATTTCTTGAAAGTCGATTAGAAAACTTCGAGTTTGTATTAAAAATCGACCTCAATGTCATATTTGGAATTGATGTTGTGATTTTCTTATAGTCTTTATGGCCAGCTGAGTTCTCTTTCACTATTTCGTCATATAATTGATTTAATAATTTGAGAATGCTTTCGGAAGATATAAATCTTATAACTGGGGCAAATGACTTTACTGCCTGGCTCTGAACATTAGGATTAGTATCCTTTAGTAATCTAAATAATAATGGTATGAAGCTCTCAATACTTTTAGTAGAAGCCGCCGTAGTATGTTCACCTAAATATTTCTTAAAGTCTTCTAGTGCCATAAATCTCAAATCAGGATCCACATCAAGTGCTTTGTCCTTCAAGGAATTGAAGTTTATCTCAGGCATTGTTATAATACTAATCTTTTCTAACAATTGAAAAAAGTTCAACTATATCATGGTTTTTATCAACACTTCTCATTTGGCCACACAATTCTCGCGCTCGTTTGAGTTGATAGAGATTACAGTTTTTAGTACGTATTAAATAAATTATTTATATATACATCTATATGACTCATTAAAACATTAATCAATGAGGACTAAGTATTTACTGTCCTAGGAATTGTTTCAAGAATATCCCTAATCTTTGTTCTTCTTCTTTTTATCCTTCTTTTTCTCTTTCTTCTCTTTTTTATTCTTTTTTATCTTACCCTCAGACAGATCCTTAGCTTTATCCTTATTTTTCTTTGTCGATTTATCCTTCTTCTCGTATTTTGCAGGTAATTCTTGTTCTGATACAGGTACCTCTGATGCGGTTTCGTGAGATATTGAGATATCATTGAATTTTTCTTTGTTGCGTTCTATACGATCAATGTGGCCATCACTTTTTGACAAGCCTGAGACTTCCACTTCATCAATCGTAAGATTATCTTCGATATTGCCATTTTCTTTATTGGCTTTGTCTTCTTCTTCTTCTTCTTCTTCTTCTTTTTCGTCGGATTGTTTACTTACTTCTGTTACTTCAATCAGCTGTTCTGTTTCTTGGGCAATTCCACCAATTTTAATATCGTCATCTGTTATGGCAATACCTTTCAACTCTGTGTCTTCATCATTTAGGATTTTAACAAGTACACCACATCTCTTCGCATAATCATAATCTGGAACCATCTCCTCTGAATCCAATGTTTGACGCTTGGCCTTTTTATCTTCAAGTTTTTCATCATCCTCATTATCGCTGTCTCTGGTTGTCTCACCACTGAGTTGTCTTTGTATTTCTCTCTCAACTCTGGCCTCCGCCTCTTCTGCTGCTTTGTTCCACTTCCCGATAACCTCCATCAAGTCTTCCACAACCCTTTTCCTAGATCCTCCTTGTAATCCCTCAAGGTAGGACTGCAATGCAGCTTCGTAATCTTTTGGTATGTTCTTAATGTTCTTTAATATCCAGTTTTGTTTCTGTTTACTGAACTTCCAATTCGACTTATCATTCTCATATTGACGCAAATAGACCAATTGGTCCTTTTCAGGTGGAGGAGCTCTTTTGGATTTAGGTAGCTTAACCCTCTTAGGTGCTTTTTTGTCATCATTGTTCGATTCTTCTAACTTTCTTTTCTGTTTATTAAGCTTTTTGGCTTGTTTGTTCGTTACCTTGACATCTTCTATATGTGTCGTTAAAGCTATTGGATCATCTTGCACATCCTCCTTGATCTTCAAACCAATCTTCTTCCATGCTGGAATATTCTGACTCATTTTAGCTAATTCCGTGGACCTTTAGTAATTTCTGGTCCTTATAGTTCCTATTGATAACGCTATGTAAAAAAATTTTGGGGCCATCTCTATTGCGTGTCCAGGTATAAAAAAAAATACATAAATAGATGAGATTTTTGCTTGACTTATTCTTTTAATATATAATACTTCACTAATATTAAAACCAGTGTATAGTTGTATAACACTAATAAACGATTATTATATTAATGTTCTCTTATTTGATAGTCTATGCGGATGTGAAGTTTCTTTTATGGAGATTTCGTAAATCAATTAATCCAATTCAAATGATTGATTGATCAGAAAACATCTAGCTATATTGATAAATACATGGTTTGAGTCCGTTATAAATAATATTACTTATAATGGATATAGAGATTGTATACATGATATCCTCTACGTAATTAATTTTAATTTTGTAAAGCATGTTTAATTAGCTTCTTATATCCTTCGATAGCCTGGATAAGGCTTGAGTTCTCAATATATTCATTGGCAGCATGAGCAACATGAATACTTCCAGGACCATATAAAAATCTGTGTTTCAACTTGACCGATAAATTTGGTATATCTGTGGAATAGGCTAAAATGACTGAATCAAAACCAGGGACTTTATAATCCAAATATTGGGCGTCGACTTGAACTTTAGACTTTAGAGTCAAATGTTCAACGTTTCCAATTGTTTCCAGCACAACCTCACGTACTTTAGGTAAATTGTCTGCTACTCTGATTGAGAGATTGGAAGTAGCCTTTTCTGGCAAGACATTCAACGCGACGCCCGCATTGATCATTCCAATATTCAATGTTGATGGACCTAATAATTTTGATTCTGGTAATTTCATCTTGAGCAACTTGTCCAATACTGGGATTAATATTTCGGTAGCCGATATTCCTAGTTCAGGGTATCCACTGTGGGAAGCTTTGCCATCAACTTCGATGTCAAAAGTATAGATACCTTTATGGCCAACTCCTAATTTTAATCCGGTCGGTTCCCCAAATATACCAGATTCCCAAGAGGCATTTAGTGATTTACTGACAGTTCTCATTCCTAACCCGCTGAATTCTTCATCTACGACAAACAATAGTGAGGCATCGCCCTCCTTTAAATCTCCAGATTTAAAGAGCGAAAGGTAAGACATAATTTGAGTAGCCACTGCACCTTTTGCATCGCAGGATCCTCTACCATAAATCTTGGTACCTTCTACACGATATGGAAGGAACTGTGGTACAGTGTCTATATGAGACGTAACTAAAACTTTAGTGTCTCTGAATTTTCCAATGTAAGCATACACATTGTATCTCTGCGGACCTGACCCCACCATCTGTAATTCAACTGTAAGACCAGCTTTCTCCAAATAATCTTTCAATAGTTGGGAAATCTTCAATTCACTTTTACTTACGGATGGGGTATCAACCAACGATTTGTGCAATGATAATAAGGACAATTCACCAACTTTGAAGTCTTCCAATTCTTCATATGAGCTTTGGTTAGTGTCTGAAACCATCTTATCTTTATATCTATCTGACTAAAGAAGAATAATTGTATAATACAGAAAAACTTTCAACATTTGCGTTGTGTATTAGACCACATATCTACATACATACTACGAATGAACGAGCACATTAAAATCATAATGCTTGCTATATAATATATACATTATAAATTGTGCGGGCTCGCCTCTCACAATTCTAATCTACCTCCTCGATCTTTAAAGTTTCCGTACCTTCTTTTCTTGATTCTTGTTGTTTATCTGATTCTTCTTTTTCCGATTCTTCTTTCGTATTGGAATCTTTTTTCTTGTTCTCCCTCTCAGAAATCCACTTGTCAAACCTATCAGTCAAATCTTGTGCAATTTCTTCAGCCGTAGCATCCTTGTCTTCGGCCGTTTGCATCTTATTGAATACATTTTGCAAATATCCAAATGTGCTTGTGAGATACTCGTCAACTTGAGGGTTTTCGCCGTTAGGATTTAAAGCATTTCTAAATAAATTCATTATGGATTGTTGCTGTTCAGTCAGAGGGGCGCCATTCTCGCCAGATTGCGAATTGGTTTCTGCTGTGACTTGCGGTCTACTATTTTGTTCAGACTCTTCTTTATTTGGCTTATTAGTAGACATTGTATATACTTTAAAAGGAAGGGAAGACTAAAAAAAATTCGTTTGCCTTCTGTTCCATCTTTTATAAGCGAGCAATGATCATATGCCAAAAACTACTATTCCCTATATATATTTTGTATTTAATTAAATCTGTACTATTATCGCATAATTACAAGGAAGTTTATTTAGACTACATCTGCATTTCACTTAAAGCGCTTCGCCAATGATCCATTTCAACTCCCCAGCGTTTCTTTTATTTCTGTTCAAAGTTACCTTCAAACTTGCCTAGCCTGTCCCTTTCGTTCGAATCAAATTTACCTTCAAATTTTCCCAAGTCCCTTTTGTCGCCAGCTTCAAATTTACCTAAGCTGTCTTTATCTTTAGATTCAAATTTGCCCAAATCTCCCTTATCTTTCGATTCAAATTTACCCTCAAACTTTCCGCTTGCGTCAGGATTTTTACCTTCTTCAAACTTTCCTTTGTTATGGTCTCCTTCAAATTTCCCTGGTGCCTTTTGATTTTCGAATTTGGCCGATCCTTCGGATTTTTCACGAACCATGTTTTCTGCGTCCTTGAGAGGTGTTTTTGGGTCAACATTTTGATCGTGTACTTCTCTGGCAATATTGCCTAATTCACCCAATGGCGGTAATTCTTGGTTTACTTGCTTGCTCATTGTGTCTGTATCTTATTGTCTGTAATTACAATTCAATTGAATTGGTCCTTTCATTACTATTCTCTAGAATCGTCATAGTAGCTCGATGATCAAAAGGGTCCGAGTCACGTGTGGTAGCAAGCCTTAAGTCATAACCGATATTTCAGACATAATTCAGGCAAAAGGCAAGGACTAAACCTTCCCTGGAAGCAGATTGAAGTATAATAACAATGAATAAATTAACTAGTTCCTTAAAAGCCTTAAAACCTAAATCAATCCCAAAACTCTTTGTTATTGACTGGGATGAAACCATTACCAATGAGGATACTATCAAGCTTGTGGCTCAAGCTGCGTACAACCAAAAGCAAGAATACGAACCAACGTTTGATCATTTTACGGATGTCTATTTGAAAGCTTTCAATGAGTACAACCAAGACTTCACTAGCAAATATGGTGAAAGAGATACCATTGAAAAGGAAATCAAATTTCAAACTGGGATGCAAAATGTGGAAATGAAATCAATTAACGAGATTAAGAGATTGAGGTTATTCGAAGGGATTTCAAAGGAGGAATTCCAGGCCCAGGGAAACCATGTAACACTCAAGCCTCATTTCACTGATTTCTTGGGAAAGTGTCAGGAATTGAAAATTCCTGTGATTATATTGAGTGTCAATTGGACCAAATTAATCATGGAAGATGTTCTTAAGAAAAACGGCTTCAAGGAAAACGAAAATTTAAAAATTATTGTCAATGAGTTAGAGTTTGTCAACGGAGTCTCTACTGGTAACTTTAACGAATCGATATCGATTAGAACAGGTCTTGACAAGTTGAATATTGCTAATAGTTTAATCAAGCAATACGGCAAAACGTGCTATATAGGTGATAGTATGACTGATTTATTATCTTTAATTGATAGTGACATCGGTATTGCAATTGAAGAAGGGTCAGTTATTGAAGCGATCAGAAAGTTAAACTTCCCAATCAAAAATTTAAGTGAAGCTGAAGAATTACATAAAGAAGAAGTATACGTTGGCAATTGGTCGCAAGTAGTAAACCTATTGAATAAGCATTAATTTATTTTTATATAAGTAAATACTGATACAATATGATAACATAATAATTTAAGCGTAATCGTACAAATCGAATACGATTGTTTTCAGATTGTTTTGAAAACAGTATGACACGTAATGGACTGATGATGAACTATTTATAATGATTTATAACTTTGATGTGTCTATACAGACCAAAGAAATTAATATTACATGCCACTAACATTGTCGTGTTAAACATTTTCGAATCATTTACCCCAGTTATTTGCTGGGGATGGAAAATTCATACCTCCTTGCATTGGCATGTACTGGCCATATGCATAACCCGGAGGTGGTGGCGGTGGCGGTGGGCCTGGTACCATATTAGGGCCCATTTGTTGTGGAAGATCATTTCGAATCATCTGAGGATTATTCAACGGTGACCTTTGTAACATCTGTTGGTTACGGCCAGCCATGGCGCCGGGAGGAAGCCCATTGGATGGAGGCTGCTGATAAAAGTAATGCGGATATTGACTTGGATTAGCCATAGCAGGTGGTGGAATATTAGGGGTATATTGTCTCTGTTGATGCTGCTGTTGATTTGGAGACCACATTTGATGGGGTGGTGCCAAATTTTGTCTTGGGGAACTTTCATGCAACTGCTTATATGGTTGTTGTACTTGATAATGTTGTGGTAGTATAGGTTGCAGTGGACGTGGCTGAGGTGTTAGGACAGATCCATTTGTTGGGGTTCGCAGTCTTTGCTGTTGAGCAGGAGGAGAATTGACATTTTGCTGAGATGGTTCATGAGTATATGACGTTTCAGTGCCCTGAACAAATGCAATTCTTTCAGAAGGTAATAATACAACAAGTTCTCGCAAGAGAGAATTTGGAACGTCGGGAGCATCTCGTAACGGAGGCACCGGGCCTTCTTTGTTTGCTGCCATTTGTAACTGTCTAGTTCTGTTTTCAAAGAAGTGCGCACTATTAGTGTCACCAGCAAGCTTGAACGAAGTTGCAGCACGGTTGCAAGCATCTGCTGCATCCACTAACTGACCGTTCGACCTCTCGTAAACACAACTGAGACCATCCCATGCAGAGGCGGTAGCTGGCGATTTTTCGTCGACCTGCAACCTTAATGCCTGCGAATAAGCCGCTAGCGTATCAGGCAACTGATTCAACTGCAAATACAATTTACCGATCGCCAACCATGGTATGGGGGACTTGGGAGCCCTTCTAAATGCTACTTGGTACGAATCGTAGGCCGCCCGAGGCGAATCTAATTTCGAATATGCTTTTCCCATGAGATACCACGGTAAAAAATCGCCTTCGTCGTTGTCCTGGGCGTGTTCACCCTCTGATTTGACAAGCATTTCCAACAAGTCGATAGCAGCGTGCGCATAGCGGTCATCAGCGCTGAGTAACAAATAGGCATGGATCAACAAGATTCTGGGAGAGTTTCCCACAACTCTTTCTGCTTCGTCGCAGGTCTGCAACGCACCCACCAAGTCGTTGGCTCGCTCCCTGGCGATAGCCAATCCACACCACAAGGCTATATGATCGTCCAACTTATCCAACAGCGGTGGTGGTAAGGACAACGCAGCCACTAACTCAGCCACGGCTCCTTCGCCGTTGCCCTCAGTGGTTGCAATCGCTGCCAACTCTGCATGCGCCAATCTGGCTACACTGATCTCATCCCGAGTACATTTCTCTAAAGACCGGGGCAAAAGACTCAAGCACCGTCTCAACCCGTCTACTGCCTGTGCCCTCTGACCTGCACGGTGTAAAACTTTACCATTAAGCAACCACAATCCAGTGTGGGATTCGTCCCCCTGGATGCCTCGTTGTACTGCCAGATGTGCTTGTTCCACCATCCCCATGGAAAAATAGCACTCACCCAATTCCCGCATCACCTCTCCAGTGTGTGTGACATGTGGATATTTCTCTAGTGCCATGGTCAATCGATCTGCCGCTTCCCGGCTCCCTGACCTATTTTTGATCTGTTGGCTATTTATGACCTTCTCGTCCTTCATTCGCAACGAGAATGCCAACCCCACTAGCGCCCGGCTGTTCAGTGGATCATGTTTCATGGCGTATTCAAAACTTTGTTTAGCCGCCGTTATCATCCCTAGTGCGAGCGAACACTCGCCCACCGCAACCCAAGTCTCTATGGCGCTATCTCGATATCTACCGTCTTCCACATCGCCAAATCCACATGGTCGCTTCATATTGCTCATATGTGTATTTTGATGTTTATCGTGTATCTCCACTGCCAATAAATGTATTTACCTAGCAATATTGGTAATACTAATTAAAAACAATATGTATGGGAAAAATTTCAATTTCTACTCACTGATAACTAGTATGACAAGGCAACTAAAAATACCAAATTTAACGATTACTATTGACTATGTATTATATGCAGTGTTGCCGAGACGCATATGTATGTCTTCTTGTAGGTGTGTTTACATAGGTGAAACCTAATACTATGCTGAAAGCACATGTGGACTGTATATAGAAGTATGTCTGCAGACACCAAATACGAGGGATGACGACAACGAGGATACGTGGTAGGTAATAGAGGGGGAGGTGTTTAAAGAGTATGAGAATGAAACAGATAATGATGGAGGGAATACAGGTGTGAAATGCTACTGCATCACAGTAGTTTCAGGTTGCGATCTAGTGGAGCTCTCGTGTAGTGGTCTCGAGACGCAAACCTGAATTTATTGGGGGCTTCGTGGGGGCACCTTTGATGCGAGATTCTGTATAGCAATCGCGTGTACCAACAATCACTGGTACAAACAATCTTTGGTCCAGTGCATGGGTCATGTATCGACGCCGCCGGAGCAGGCGCACTATGCGAGTGATTGCATGCCGCCGCAGAGTACCCGTCGCTGAGATCATACCGCCGCGTGGCCGCCGCAGCCTGCGACTTGCGATACCCGTATGGAGTATGCATGGAGTGCTGCCCCTGCCAGTTAACGGGCACTATTAGACGGTCGACGGCCGTGCGACTAAAAAGTCCGTCTGTATCAACCGTCTTTAGTTTCGCTCCGCGCCTATCCGCCCGTGTCGACCGCAATTATCCTGCAAGCTACTGGTCAAATACCCGTAACACAGACAACACGCATCGATATAGCATATGTATTTAAAACTTAATCCCACTCTACACCATCATACGAAACCTTAACTTACCAAGGATTCATCCCCTCCAAACCTAACGTTTGGCATGACTTCGACTTACCCATCCCTCCGTATCTGTGGTTAAATAAGGCCCAGATGTGCCCTTACAACATCGCAATTTAAGACCTTTTCCGCACAATAGGTTGAATTGCTGACATGGTGACGCCATGGAACGACCGTTGCCCGGCCGCACGATGTTTCTACGCACTCTACTAAAAAGGGGGCCAAAACTTAAATTGTACCTAAGCGTACCATCAGGCATTAATACCGGCCGATTCACTTTAGCGCCCCACGTTACGCATGACTGGTAGCTGCAGTATGATGCGTGGCAAACGCATCTCCTAAGCGCTATTGGCGTTGTTCCATCCGGACGACCAACTTTGAAAATTTGCACCCCTATATACGAACCGTCCAGATATGCCTAATAGCGCAAGGGAAATGCATATTCTTACCAAAAAGACCTTTATTGTCTCTGAACACTTCACAACCCCCGGAGCGCCCGACCGAGACAATAAAATTAGACGTTCGTGGATGTCAATTCACACCTATGTCACAAACAATGCATGTACTCATACTGGATACCATAATAGTTACCATAAGAGGTACAATAAGGTGCACAGAAGCAAGTACCCAACCCTTTACCACCCTCCACACAAGCCTGTACATCTCTACCCAAATACAATTATATCCAAGTGCCCAGAAGTTTATTCAGCGACTTTATTATACGCCGGGCATGGTTGTTTTTCTCGTCACTCCCCAGAAATGGTCGCTCGTCTGACTCACGGCAACTTTCGCCGAAATGATATTTAGTGCATTGCACCCACATGCGAAATTTTCTCATGCACTACGATTTATTTGTCCCAACATTTATCAAGATCACATTCTCGTTACCAAATTGCTCCTTCTACATGATGCATGCATGCGTCCTCTTTTTTAATCGTATTATCTAACGGAATCGGCCTATGTATATTGTATACTGAGAGAAAAATATATGTTTGAGAACAGGCTTATTCTATTGTAGAACGAAACGCGGTGGTGGGGAGTGACATATGTAGGCGAACATCTAGACTAAGTATGTGGAGCGTTAGTGGACACTTAATTCTTTACGTCGAGTTGTTGTTGCAGTTGCATCTTCTTTTGTTATACTTAAAGTGGCAGTCTTCGGCTGGAATTATGCTTTAATATATTAGCGTATCCGCGGAATCTGACAGACTTCTAGAATGTTGGTCCATGCTTCTTGTGCACGAGGAAAGGTAACGGTTACGTTGCATGGGTGTATGGTTTATTTTTCAATTTTCGCTGCACGTGATAATGGGGATTCAGGCGATGAGCATTAAACGAAAGTGATTCGATATAGCCATGTTATCCTAGTTGTCCAGAGTAATGGTACTATTATACAAACGCACAACGATGATGCTAAGTCGTATTAGACCAGTCGTACGGTATAGTGTGTTTCGTGCTGGCACGTATCGAACGCTTTTCACATCGCCCTACCGGATGCAAGTCTCGTTGATCTACAACTTATTTGCTACTTGTAATTCGTGCGGAATCAAGCTTCAAAATGAAAATCCTCTGAAGCCTGGTTTCTATAAACCACCTTCAGCGGGTTCCAAACTAGTCAAGCCCGAAGATGAATCGTTCAATCGGTTAATGGATGGTTTGCTGATGGAAGATCGCAAATTATTGTTGAACTCGAGCGATGCTGCTCTTCCCCAATCTGTTAATGTGACTAAAGCGACCACAACAATTACCAACTCTAAGAAAGAGGGTGCCATACAGTGTATTAGATGTCGTGATGCTATGTATAAATCTAATTTTTCGTGGGACGAATTGCCGGTGGAATCGATAGATAAAATTATGTCAACCATTCCTCCAGACGGAAATATTGTATATATTGTGAATGCAGTTGACTTTCCGTTCTCTCTAAACAGACTGATATTAAAGTATCGCAATCCATCACAGATTACTTTCTTGGTAACAAAATGTGACTTATTGTTTCCTTCAGCTCAACTTAGCAACAGGTACGGTGCCACTTTTTTCAAAGACTACTTATCAAGAACCCATGGTGCCGACCTGGATAAGGTATTTGTAACCAGCGGCATGATAGATTGGAATATGAAGGATATCATGAAGGCTTTGCCAGATAATAGTTATATGGTTGGGGGTGTTAATAGTGGGAAATCAACAGTAATAAAATCCTTGTTATACACAATGAAAAAATTGAAACCGACCTACCTCAGTTCAAAAGAGCAAACTAAACTTGAAAAGCAGCAAGATAGAATGATTAACTCAAGTCCGGTCAATAGGCATCAGCATACTAAGTCGCAGAGAAAGGTTGAACAAAAGTTCAAAATGACATATGGCCCAGGTACATCATATATGCCGGGTTTTACTCGAGGGCATATTGTATATGACCTTGACGGTAAGACGATAGTTGATGTTCCTGGTTTTTCTTCGAATGAAACCCACGGTATTTATGAATACCTTGCTCCTTCCACAATTAAAACCTTATCAAAAGGGGTCAAAATACATAAAAGAGGGATGTATGACTCCCGTTACGAATCCGTCAGGAATGGGCAGGTTCTTACTATTGGAGGCTTATTTTATCTCTCTACTCCTCAAAACGCTGTTTACCAAATAAAAAATTGCATCAATCACAAATTTCATGTATTCAACAGCATGGATAAGGCCATTTCTATCCTACAAAGCATCGAAAAGAACAAGGCATTGGAAAATGTTTTTCTCGTGGGTAAGCAGTCTCTTGATAGACTCCAAAAGTTTATCATCCCTCCATTCTACGGTAGTATCGACCTTGTTATCAAAAACTTGGGCCATTTAAATATTACTCCTACTGGAAAAAAAATTGACAATGAGCCCTTGGTTATATATTTACCTGAAGGGGTGGAAGCCATTATTAGACAGCCATTGACGAGATATATCACAAGATCTTTAGCGGGTAGAGATAAAAATGGTAATCCATTGCGCAAAGAATTATGGAAATCTAAGAGTGTTACCCATTTGCAGAGATTTAATGGTACAACTCCATTTGCAAGTTTATTAATCCCTTCTACAGACCCTGATAATCTACTATGTATATCAGAGTATCTTTCTAAATTAAACGGTACGCCAATAACTTATGATAACAATACCCATCTTGATGAATCGAACAAATACAAATATTGGGTTAATATATAGTTCATAGCTTAGACTTGTATATAGTATCTACGCGCATTGCGTGAAGAAGGAGTTTATTTTTTTTTGCAATTCGCGACTATAAACAAAAAAGCCTTCCCTAACTCTTGTGAATAATTCATAAATATTTTATCTTAATTCCTTCTTCACATAGTTACTACTGTCATATCATAACAAAATGCTTAGAAGTCAAAGCATATCTAATTTGAATGAACAAAGAAAGTCAAAAATGGGCTTTCTAAGCTCATTAAGATCTAGAAAATCATCGTCGAATGACTTACATTCAAAGTTAATATCTGAACCATCCAACATGCAAAAGAATAAGCCAAGACCATTATCCCTGTCAGTATCATCTATAAACTTGAATCAGAAATTTCATGAACCTATTGATCATTGTTCCTATAGCTCTAACGTCTCCAGACAACGTCAGGGTTCCATATCAACAGAAGATAAGGAAAACGTAAGCAGTATACCCAGACTTAAAAGTCGTCGAAACTTACAAAGTACCACAGAAGGCAGAACCTTGAAAACAAGGTCTAGTGCCCCAAACTTGAATAAAAGTAAGCGTACTTCCATGTTTTCAAACTCAGTTAATACTACTCCAGTCATTAACATTTTCCCTGATTCAAATGACAACGTAATTGATGAAGGCTCTATCGAAAGCCCTGAGTTTATTTCGCCTGAAACAATAACCGATATGAATGACTCATTATATGCATCCCCAATACATCTTGAATTAATAGATGACGAATTTAGTGATGAAGATTTGCAATCAAGAAAGCTCCACAGGACAACGAACTTAACAAACATTAATGATTTTATTAGATTAATAGATGATGGGGAAAAGTATCAATCTGGAAATTACTTACCTATAAACAATCGGAAATCGTTGGACTTCGAAAAATTCGAAAGGAACAAAATACGGAAATCATTACAGGATAACTTAGATCGGGAATGCTCTACAAACTTTATATCAAATCTCAGCCTTGTGGAAAATACCGTATTCTTGAGTATTGAAAAGTATCAGAACTCGCAAAATGACTTCGTGAATTTTTTGGAAAATAACGATTATATCAATACAATCAAGAATGACCCTTATGATAATGAACCCGATGAATACTACTTGAACTTTTAATAAACTTTTTTAACTTAATCCATATAACACAATATCAACTATTCTAGTGTAGGATGTAAGCTTAATGCATCTCAAGGTTGGGTTTTATGATGCAAAAAAAGATGGAAAAAAATGCGAATTCTGTGGATCGAACACAGGACCTTCAGATTAACTGGACTGAAGTTGACTTCAGTCTGACGCTCTCCCAACTGAGCTAAATCCGCATAAAGCAAACCCACGGCGGGAGTCGAACCCGCAATCTTTTGATTAGAAGTCAAACGCGTTAACCATTACGCTACGCAGGCTAGCTGTTGAAAGTGTAAAAGAACACAAGTATACATATATGGATTATATATATGTCAAGTTATACATCATGGTTGCAAAAGTTGGTGTATAAATAGAAGTGATTAATCCCTGAGTCTGGATAGACGAGAGGAAGGGAGGAAATTAGGAACTAATTATAGGTAGTTAAAGTTAGTTAGTTAGCTAAGAATAAGAAAGTAAGTTCTACTTGGTCTATAGAACACATATATAATATACAGAGATAAGTAATTACTATATTAGTACCCGGTTTCCTTACAGAAAGATAAGATACTGTAAATATACATATACCGGACATAATTATTTTTAATAGTACAATAGCATATAATATCACTTGACTTTGAATAGAAAAGTAAAGAGTAGATCATTACTAGCTAGTAAATAAGCAAACCAGGCTACGTTCGACACGATTGCAATATTTCTACCTAGTACCACAAAATCAAGAAATGATCCCAAAAGCTTATACGAAATTCTATTTAAGTTTTCAATATAATACTACTTCATTTTGATGATTATACTGACCTATAACTGGTATGAATAAGAGTTTTCCGATATATCATAGTTCCTTACGTCCTTTAAATGTTTTGGTAAAAATTCATTTATCTTAAATATTTGCAAAATTATACATTTTTACAACATTTTCCTAGATTTATAAGGTATAATATTTTACATAACAAATTAGCTAGAATTAAAAAAGAGGATGTATTCATAACCTAGCGTGATTATTAAGAATATAAATATAAGATGAAATGGGGTTTGATTATTATATATGCTAATCCTAGAAGGATATATGGCTGCAATCAAGTACTGCAGAGCTACATCGTTTTCTCACGTGATTTTCTACAAAAATATTCGTATTATTATGTTCAGCTTTTAGAGATAGAATTGACCTAACAATTGTACAGACAGCAGAATGTTTACTACTCGACTAGTATTTTCACTGAGATGTGTATTCAGAAAGGGTACACCGAAAATATCCAGAAGGTTTAATAGTAATAGAGCCAGTTTAAAAAGATCAAACTTTATTTACGGAGTCTTTGGTTCCATTATAATTGGTAGCATTGGCATAGCTTACAAATATAGGCAAGATTCTATTAATTATAATCCACCATCAGATGTTTTTCCATTAGAATCTACAACAAAATTAGAAAATATTTCCCCACCAAAGTATTGTTCCGAAGATGAATTACTCCAAGCTGTCAAAGAATTAAAAGAACTTTTGGGAGACAAGAATGTATACAATTCTAAAGTAGAACTCGAACATCATACAAAGAATGAATTCACGCATCATTTGCCGAAGGAACACGAGAAGCCAAGGTACGTTATTTATCCATCGTCCACTGAAGATGTGTCAGAATCTATGAAGATTCTCTTCAAGTATAACGTGCCAGTGGTACCATTCAGTGCAGGTACGTCATTAGAAGGCCATTTTTTTTCAACCCGACAAGGCATTTCATTGAATACTTCAAGAATGGACAAAATTATAAAGGTCCATCATGACGATTTAGATGCTGTTGTTCAAGCAGGTGTCAATTGGCAAAAGCTAAACGAAGAATTAGCACCTCATAATTTGATGTTTGGAACTGATTGCGGACCTAATGGCTTGATATCTGGAATGGTTAATACAAATGCGTCAGGGATAAATGCTTCAAGATATGGTGCTATGATAAGTAATGTAATTTCTATTACTGTGGTGCTTGCCGACGGTACGATTGTGAAGACCAAACAAAGACCCCGTAAATCAAGTGCTGGATATAATTTAACAGGGTTATTTATCGGTAGTGAAGGGACGTTGGGAATAGTGACCGAAGCAACTGTTAAATTGCATGTAAAGCCTCACTTCGAAACCGTTGTTGTAGGCCAGTTTCCTTCTATTTTGGACTCAACCAATACTGTGGCCCAAATCTACAGAGCAGGCATCCAGCCAAATGCAATCGAATTGCTAGACAAAGACATGATGCATTGTATTAATTACAGTGGTTATTTTACTCGCCATTGGCTTGAATGCCCGACAATCTTTTTCAAAATTGGTGGCATCAATGAAACTGTTGTAACCGAATATGTTAACGAGCTAAAACGAATCTCTATGCAAAATAACTGCGAGGAATTCATATTCGCCCATAATGAAGAGGAGCAAGAAGAGCTCTTCTCAGCCAGGAAAAACGCTTTCTACGCTATTTTAAACTATGGCAGAAACGAAATACACGAAGATGTCAAGCTTTGGGTTACAGACATCGCCGTTCCGTTATCCAAACTATCACCTGTGCTAACAAAGGTAGACCAACTTATAAAAAAGTCGGGATTGCAAAGTGTTATTCTCGGTCATGTTGGAGACGCAAATTTCCATGCTGATGTCTTCTACAAACCAGACGAAAAGAAAAAATGCGAGTCCCTTATACACGAAATGATGCTATTGGGATTAGAAAATGAAGGCACTTCTAGCGGTGAACATGGGATAGGTAATGGCAAACGAAAATACCTTGAATTAGAATTGGGAGTTGATGCGGTGGATTTAATGAGAAGATTGAAATTTTCATTGGATCCAAAGAGATTATTAAACCCCGACAAGGTCTTTAAGATTGATCCTACAGATGATAGAGAATACTAATTAGTTTCATGTATATATATAGAATATAAGCTCTTTATTACTCCAATATCCGATTATATAATCATCTTCATTGTTGATGACTAAAAGTACGTTATCGTAATCGACTAATATCAGATCAATTTTATTTCTCGAACGAAAACCGACAATCTCAGATAAAGGACTTGAAAATTTTTCTTAAGATAGCTTAAAATATCAATAGAATAAACAAGGCCATAATCGGTATACTTATACGAGGTATATATATGGTATAGGATTATATTGATCAACCAAAAAAAGGAATCAAAAATTAAACCAAAATGCTGTTTAACACGGAACAACTAGATTCAAAGTTGGATAGCTTGACACTTGGGGATAGCTATAAACAAGAAAATTTCAATAAGAATAATAGGAGTAATTCTGAAAATATATCAAATATAACACAAGGCACAGGTTTAACGACGCAGGGGAAAAGAAGCTATAATGATAAGCCTAAGACGTCGTTGTTATCCTCGTCGCTTGCCAAAGATCGACAGTTTCCCCATACAAATGCGCTCAG
The DNA here is from genome assembly GCA_024586305.1 of Debaryomyces sp. S3305. Classification (NCBI taxonomy): domain Eukaryota; kingdom Fungi; phylum Ascomycota; class Pichiomycetes; order Serinales; family Debaryomycetaceae; genus Debaryomyces; species Debaryomyces sp. S3305. The sequence continues at coordinate 187,249 of JAMYHY010000027.1, forward strand.
TCCAATAGTGAATGAAAGAAATGATAATTCGATTATGAATATAGATGACCGTATGGATAGGGAGACGAATTTCACTGACGACCACCCAGAACCTATACTATTGGCTAGTTCCGTTGGAAAGGAGATAGACGGGCGTTTGATTCCATCATCGTCAACAATATCCTTGTTATCGTTGAATGGGCCAAATGGCAGCCAAGGAGGTTACATTGACACAACTGAGCTCGATGGAAATGGGGGAACCTCTGCCCATGGTACGATAACGTCGCCGAAGAATGCGAATAATCATTTTGCTGGCAATTATAATTATTCACACTTAACATCGAACGCTACACCTCAAACTGCATTTATGGACCGTAAACTGGGACATAACAATATAACAAGTAGAAACTCCTTGACGCATTTAAACCAAATAAGGTTACAGCCATATCAAAGATTCAGTTCACCTTCATCCCAACAACCATTCATTCAGCAAGAAACTACATCAAACACCACTTGTCAAAGCATTCCAATAGAAAATAAGCCATCGATAATAGTTCCAGACTCACCAAGTTTGGACCCGACTTCAGTAGGAGAATCCCCGTCTGGCTTATGGCTATCGAGCCAAACACCTTCAAAACCATCGGTCGATTCCTTGAGGAACAATTCACGTAATCAATTATTTCAAATGATGCAATCTCAACAGCAATCTCAACAGCAACAGTATGAATCCATGCAGCCAACAGAACAAATCCATTCAATTCAACCTACGCTGCAGTCTACAAATCAATTAATCTATGACGCAAATGCTTCAAATAATTATACCACCACTCCGACAGTTAGCTATTTGAAATTAGATGGAAGTACATCACCCATACTACACCCAGTGCAAACTCCGTCTGAAGATCCACCCATGACTCCTCTATATTTAAATTCGAATTCCCTTAGTCAGAATGACGTTGGGTATTTTGGAAATTTAGCAGAGTAAAGGATATCTTTCTTAGGATCCACTATCATGAAAGTATTTATTATATATATCTATTTAGAATCGTATTTAATTAATTTCATTTCGAATAGGGTAGTCTATTTTAGAAATTTAAGTAAAGGCAAAAAGACTCACAAATATTCAAGTCTATATATAAGCTCTTTTCAAACAACCAAAAATGTCCACGTATGAAGGTAAGTTTCACCCATGCTTGTAATAAGGATCATATCACTAACTCTTTGAATAGACGATCATAATATAAATACAACAACAACTCCTTCCAACAATGATAATAGACATGGAAGACAGCATCAAACTTTATCAACGATAATCGATTCTTTTTTAACACAAGATACACAGGGATCTTCCGATAACTCTCGTGAAGCTTTCACAAATGCATTGAGAGTAATGAATATGGAGGAAGGTCTGACCTTGGCGTTAGAGCTTATGAACTCGTTGGAAAATTCGGACCTTGATTTCAACGATAATAAAGAAAGAGGAGTATCACAGGATTTTTTGGATTCTTTGGAGAGGGTATCAATTAACGAATTACCGAATAAGGATACGGCAGACTGTCCTATATGTACCAATAAGTTTATTGACGATAAGTACCCATTATTAGTCAAGTTACCGTGCAGTGTTCAACAAATAAACGGTAAGAGGGCAAAAGGTCACATATTTGATTTGGAATGTATTGGCCCTTGGCTAAAAATGAATTCCACTTGTCCCTTGTGTAGATTCGATGTATTAGAAGTAAATAAGAAGAGGAAAGAAAAACTAGAAGAAGAATTAAGGAAGGCCAAAGAGGAAGATGACGAGGAAGAAGAAGAAGACTGGGATGATTACGGTTAAATTTAGTTTTAGTAGAACCTATTATTTAATGACTTATATATACAGAGAGAATGATCAGTTCAAGACTATTTAGATTCTTTTGGGGATTCAGCAATTTCAGCTTCATCGAAGTATTTCTTAAATGTATCCGACTTTAATAACTCTTCAACCTTATTAGCAATAGGATCATCAGATCCTTTGTAGGCATCAGGCATATGCATATCGTTGGCAGTTAAAGCATCCAATTTTTCACAGAAATCTAATGACTCTCTGGTGTGAATTAATGCATTATACTTGACTCCTTCAATAGCGTGCTTATTAATAAACGATAACCACAAATCTACAACTTCTGGTGTCGCATCATATGCATATAGCTTTCTTCCATAGGTAGTTCTTTTGAAATTTTCTTTCGACTTAGCTTGAGCAAAAGGAGACTTGATAACAGTATATAATCTCTTTTCGGTTTTAAGGGATTGTACCTTCGAACATGGGATCCCTAAGTAAAATGCAGCTCTTGCAGCAAACTCAGATGCTCTAATAAGGTCGTTTTTGTCGTATCCTTTAAATTCAATTTTGGCGACCTCATGTCCATATGTTTGAGGTAACTGTACAGGTTTATATTTTAATAATTCAACATTTAATGGGATAGGTCTCTTAGAAATAGGATTTAATTCATTTTCAGACAAATATTTGGGATCGTATTTATATTCCTCATTCAACAAATTCTGTTTGTATGCTTGTTCTTCTATTTCGTCAACTTGCTTCTGAGAAGCAAATTCGTTTGGTGATAAATATTTCTTTGGTGAAGTATTTGACTTGTTATAACATGCACCAATAGTAGAAAACGCCCGAACTGAGTGATTACGCACACCTAATATACGACTTAACATGATACTAATGGCTAGAAATGGATTTATATATACTTTTCACCCAACTTTAGGCATTTCTACGTTTTGAGATTGGACGAACTGTTGATAATTTTTTCACACGACCGAATTTTTTTTCCATATACCGGAAGATGACATTAGGTCCTAATACTTCTTTCTAGGTAGGCCAAAGAGAACATGGGTAAATCAAGTAAGGATAAAAGAGATCTCTATTATAGAAGAGCAAAGGAAGAAGGATGGAGAGCGAGATCGGCATTTAAGCTTCTTCAGTTGAACGAACAATTTCAATTGTTCAAAGGTGTCAAAAGAGTAGTTGACTTATGTGCTGCACCAGGATCTTGGTCCCAGGTATTATCTCGTGAATTATTTGAAAATCAAAAACAAGCAGATGCTAAGATCGTATCGGTTGACTTACAGCCTATGACACCAATAGATGGAGTCACTACGTTACAGGCAGATATAACCCATCCGAAGACCTTGCAAAAAATTCTTGAGATTTTTGGAGGAGAACCTGCAGATTTTGTTTGCAGTGATGGAGCACCTGATGTTACAGGTTTACACGATTTGGATGAGTACATTCAAGCTCAGTTGATATTGTCAGCGTTACAACTAACTACGTGTATTTTGAAACCCGGAGGAGCTTTTGTTGCGAAAATTTTCAGAGGAAGAGACATTGACTTATTGTATAGCCAGATGAGTTATTTATTTGAAAGAGTCATTTGTGCCAAACCAAGATCTTCTAGAGGTACTTCTTTGGAAGCTTTTATCGTATGTTTAGGGTACAAACCAAGGGAAGGTTGGAATACAACTTTAGATTTGACAAAGTCAACGGAAGAATTTTTTGAAGGTGCTAATATTGGTAGAAGCAATAATTTGGAGCATTTGGATCTTCCTGAAGACGAAGAGAGATTGATAGCGAAATTTGTTGCCTGTGGTGATTTAAATGATGTTGATTCAGATGCTACATATACTTTGGATACAAATTTTAAGAAATTGGCTTTAGATCCCGTTCAGATGCCTACCGCACCTCCTTATAAAAAGGCATTAGAGATGAAGAGAAGAGGTGATTTGGTGAGAAGATGAAGTTTGTCGTGTTTATTTCTTGTATAATAGCTTTTTTTCATATATCGTACGAAAGTCTCAGAATAATATATATATTTTACTAAAGACTAACAACAAAAGAGTTGTGTGTGACAATATTAAGAACAATTTATGGCGCTAAATCTATAAACTAATAAACTAAGTTGAAACTAATTTTCAGATGTCTCTTCACCTTTAACGAATGCATCAGGCTTTAAAGTTGGGAATAACAAAACTTCCCTGATAGTATTAGAGTCAGTTAAGAACATGGCTAATCTATCAATTCCACAACCCCAACCAGCGGTTGGTGGTAAACCGTATTCCAAAGCGTTACAGAAGGTTTCATCAACCATTTGTGCTTCGTCATCACCTTGAGCCTTTTGTCTAGCTTGCTCTTCGAATCTTTGTCTTTGGTCGAATGGATCATTTAATTCTGTGTAAGCATTACAAATTTCCTTAGTAGCAACGAAAACTTCAAATCTTTCACACAAACCAACATTCTTTCTATCTTTCTTAGCTAATGGAGACATCATTTGAGGATGACCGAAAATGAAAGTAGGGTTAATAGAGGCGTCTTCTAATTCACCAACCAACTTATCTAACATTCTAGCGTTGGTTAATGGTGGAGAACAATCTAATTTGTTGTCAATTAAGATTTGCTTCAAAAATTTACCTGTTTCTTCGGTATGCAATTGATCACCAGCTGGGAAGGTGACATTGTAAACCTTTTCTAATTCTTCGATCATATTGACTCTCTTCCATGGTCTAGTGAAATCTAAAGTCAAAGCTTCACCTTCTGGCCCATCTGGATGGTAAGTAACCTTGTAGTCACCAGTAATTTCCTTAACCATTTCGGAGAAAAGCAATTCAGTCATATCCATCAAGTCATAAACATCGGCATAAGCTTGATAGAATTCACAAGTGGTAAATTCCGGGTTATGTGTCATATCGATACCTTCATTTCTAAATTGACGACCGATTTCGTAGACTCTGTCCATACCACCAACAACTAATTCCTTTAAAAATAATTCGGGTGCAATTCTCATGAACATATCCATGTTCAAATCATTGTGATGGGTAATGAATGGTTTAGCAGTAGCACCTCCAGCAATAACATTCATCATTGGAGTTTCAACTTCAGTAAAATCTCTAGTATCTAAGAACTTACGGATGAAAGAAATGATTTGAGATCTGACCTTGAAACGATCTCTGGTAGATTCGTTCATAATCAAATCTAAGTAACGCTTTCTATATCTAGCTTCTTGATCCTTGAAACCATAATGTTCAGTTGGCAACATGTGCAAACATGGGGTCAATAATTGAACGGAAGTAGCGAAAACAGATACTTCACCCTCACCACCCTTGGCTGGGTTTGTTCTACCAGGATAACCGGTAACACCAATGATATCACCTCTTCTCAAGTATTCGTGCATCTTTTCGTATTCTTCAGCATTTTCAACATCCTGGGCTTGAGCCATGATCTGAATTTGAACACCATCACCCTTCAAAACGTAAAACTTCAACTTGGATCCAGATTCTCTCTTACCCATAATTCTACCGCTGACCTTGACTTCAACATCCTTCAAAGATTCACCCCTCTTCAAGTCCTTGTACTTATCAGCGAATGCTGGTAACTTGATGGAAACATTGAACTTGTGTGGGTAAGGGTTGAAAGCGGAGCCATCAGCGAGGTTGGCTTGCCTCAATTCGTCAATTTGACGAGATCTGATTTCAAAATACTGATTTGGATTTAAATCAACTAACTGATCCTTCTTCTTAGCGACTTTTGGGGCTGAAGCAGCACTCTTAGCAGCTTTTTCTGCCTTCTTAGCGTCATTGGCTCTTTGCTTTTGTCTCTTTTTTAATTCGGTTTTCGACACTTGTTCACCAGTGACATCATCCAAATAGGTTTTTTGTAATTGTTCAGCAACCTTCGCTACTTCTTCAGACATTTTACTTGTTTTCTTGCTCTTGAAATGTCTCAATATATGCTTGAAGACTTTCAGATTGAAGTAAAATTCACCGATAGCATTGAAAAAAATTTTGAGTCACGGATTACATAATATTTATGAAATATTATGTAATTGGAAATTTATTTCGTTCATCGGTTTGAAAAAATTGCATAGACTTGAAGGTAACAACTGTTGAATAGTATTAATTAACAATAATAATTGATGAATATGGCTACTAAACAAGTGTATGTATTTAAAGTGTCAACGGTATTTATTGTGAATACAAGAGAACGTATACTAACAATTATAGAAAATCATACGAGGCGCCCACAACAACATCAATCGATGTTGAATCAAGCGTTGTCTTATCATTGATCAGACATACATCAGAACACTATCCATCATTATATTCAGGAGCTTTGTTAGGATTTGAATCAGACAATGGTGCTTTAGATATCACCCATGCGTATGCATACCCATATCCAGATCAATATGAGGGAGGATCTTTGCGTTCAAGAAGTGGAGCTAAATACCAACAAGATATATTGGACTCGTTAAAGAAGTTGGGATATGGTATTGGTTTCCAAGGATGGTTTCAATCCACTGTTTCCGGTAACTTTGTTACAACACAATTGGTGGATGCGTTAGTTCAACAACAATTGACCAACAAGAACTCATTTATTTTAATTCACAATATGGCTTCTATCGGGAAAGAATTAGACTTGAAGGCTATAAGATTATCAGAGAGTTTTGTCAGAACCTACTTAGGCGGTAAATGGAAATCAAAGGATTTAGAAAATCACAAATTATCGTTCTTGAATATTTTCGACGAAATTCCAATTAGAATCCGTAACCAACACTTGGTCAATTTATACTTGGCCTCCTCCATCAATGATACCAAATCTGAAAATGAATTTGACATCTTAAACTTATCTTCGAATCAAAATGTTACTGCCCAATTATTAGAGTCCTTATACGGCCAAGTAGATGCATACAATTACGACCAAACCAACTACAACTACTACCAAAGGCAACACCAAAAAGAACAAAGTAAAATTATGCAATGGAAGCAACAAAGAAAGTTGGACAACTTGGAAAGAACTAAGAGCGGTGAAAAGGAATTAGACACTGAAGAATGGCAATCCTTATTTAAGTTACCTACTGAACCATCAAGATACAACAACATGTTACACTCTCACGCTATAGATGTATTAGCTGATGATATCTTGAAGAGATGCGACGAAGACTTAACAAAGAGCTTTGCGATCGAAAGAAAATTGACTACTGACCAATAGATGACCTATATTTACTGCTATCATTGAAATTGCTGATTGTTGTATACAATTTCCCACATTATATCATACACATTTTACTCTATATTATAATTCTTCTGAATTAGACACTAATTTAACGGAAATGGCTTTAAAGTAATTCTTTACTGTAGAAAAATCACATGATGTAGCACCTAAATAAGTGATATAAATAATTACAAAGCAGTGATTGGCTTTACTCATACCTCTACAGAACAAGGAAGAAGTAAGAATAAAGATGGGAAAGCCAAAGGTATGTGTTTTTGCTTAGATAAACTTTCTACTGGAATGGAGCTAACAGGAGCAGTATATTTTGCTTGTGAGACATGGAGAATCCGAGGGGAATTGTGATAAATCAGTTAATAGATATACACCGAATCACAAGGTTGCCCTTACAGATGAAGGTCACAGCCAGGCTAAATCAGCAGGGTTAGTATTGAAAGAATTTTTACAGCATGTGTCCCTTGAAAATGAAGATAGAAATAAAACAAGAAATCCTAAATCGATACTATTTTATACTTCACCGTATTTGCGAGCTAGACAGACCTGTAATAATATCATTGAGGGCATAAAAGATGTTCCAGATGTGACGTATAAGGTGCACGAAGAGCCTAGGATGAGAGAACAAGATTTTGGAAATTTTCAAAGCACATCAGAACAAATGGAGAAAGTATGGCTGGAAAGAGCACACTATGGGCATTTTTTCTATAGAATACCACATGGCGAAAGTGCAGCAGATGTTTATGATAGAATAGCGAGCTTTAATGAGACATTATTTCGGCAATTTCAACAAGATAATTTTCCCAATATTTTGATCTTGGTAACACACGGTATCTGGGCCAGAGTTTTTCTCATGAAGTGGTTCCGGTGGAGTTACGAAGAGTTTGAATCCTTGCGAAACATTCCTCATTGCCATTACCTAATTATGAAGAAACAGTCAGAAGGAGGTAAATTTAGATTAAAAACACCGTTGAAAACTTGGGATGACCTTCCCGATAGCGATATAGACGAAGAAGTGGTCAAACGGGAATTTGGTGATGAGGTATGTTTCAATACTAAGAATAAGCTTGCCAACCCGGAAGATTTTGACATCACCAGTATCATACGGGCTCAACGAGATGCTATAAAATCAACCAGGCACAAAGATCGGCAGATTAAGGATGCGTTTCAAAAATCTATAAACGCAGACCGAAAGGATAAAGACAATTGTCCTAGCTCTCCGTCGACCTTAGCATCAAGGTTTACACTTGATGATCAGAGTGTTGCTAACAGTGTATCTAACAGCAAGCACAATAGTGTAGAGAACTTGCAAGGAGATTGAGCATTTGTCGGCTGATTTTCTACATTACTTATTTATTTATTTATTCATTGATATTTATATCCATATCTCTATATAGATACGATGTCTTCTACCATTTGTGTTAGATCTTATTAGAAAACAGAATTCTGTATATTGATGGTTATGTCCACGCTATCGACTGATTCCGGGATCAATAATTCAAACCTCGGAACAAGGTCGTCCTTTTAATATGGTACAGTCTCGGACTTAATCGTATAAAAGGACGGTCAATTGCTTTATAGTTCTTTTCCTGATTATTTCATTATCAATTGGTATTCAATCGATTTATTAAAAACTTAATAGATAAATACAATAGTAATAAAATTCAAAATGGCTCGTCAATTCTTTGTTGGAGGTAACTTTAAAATGAACGGTACTAGAGAATCCGTTTCTAAGATCGTGGACAGTTTAAACAAGGCTGAATTACCATCAAATGTTGAAGTTGTCATTGCTCCACCAGCACCATACATTGCTTTAGCTGTCAACGAAAACAAGCAAAAGACTATCCAAGTTTCTGCTCAAAACTGTTTCGACAAGGCTTCTGGTGCTTACACTGGTGAAATTTCCCCAGAACAGATTAAAGATTTAGGTGCCACCTGGACTTTAACTGGTCACTCTGAAAGAAGAACCATCATCAAGGAATCTGATGACTTCATTGCTTCCAAGACCAAGTTCGCTTTAGACCAAGGTTTGTCTGTCATCTTATGTATTGGTGAAACCTTAGAAGAACGTAAGGCTAATGTTACCTTAGATGTCTGTGCTAGACAATTGGACGCTGTCGTCAGAGTTGTTTCTGACTGGTCTAAGATTGTTGTTGCCTACGAACCAGTCTGGGCTATTGGTACTGGTTTAGCTGCCACTCCAGAAGATGCTCAAGAAACTCACAAAGCAATCAGAGAACACTTATCTAAGTCTATTGGTGCTGATGCTGCTGAAAAGACCAGAATCTTATACGGTGGTTCTGTCAACGGTAAGAACGCTCCTGAATTCAAGGACAAGGCTGATGTCGATGGTTTCTTAGTCGGTGGTGCTTCATTAAAGCCAGAATTCGTTGACATCATTAAGTCAAGATTGTAAATGTCTCATTTATAGGCTATTTATGTCTATTATAAAACGCTATTTATTATTTATGGACAGCAAGTCCTATACTCTAGTAATGAATTTTTCACCTATGTAACCCCAGATTATTCAGAAATCTCGGTGGAATGGAACCTCGTTTGGTTGCGAGCAATCACATTTGCAGAAAAACACCTTTTGTACGTTAGCTATGACGTTAACCTACGTAAACTTGCTGGACAAGACAAATTACATTAGACAACAGATTTATTCCAATTGTGAAATATGATTTCCTTCGCAAAATCCTCCTCCCAGCCTTTAATTGAGCATATCTTTTTAAAAATTTCTTTTAGCTGATTGAAATATTCTTCTCTTCTCTCAGGATCTAGTAAGTATTTATCTATACCAACATCAGTTTCTAGTAGTATCTGATCGTTGCTAAGTAGTTTAACGAGATCTTTCAACGCATCTTGTTTCTTATCGGATCCGTTAATCCAGTTCGAGAGAGAAAAATATAACAGTTGGTTCGATTTCGAAAAGTGCCGTATCCACAAACCAGCCTGATCGAGAGACCCTGAGTACGAATGAAGTATAACTGAAGAAATGCCATCAAGTTCCTTTTTACCAGTCACTTGATCGTATAGTAAACCATGCGCCTTCACACAATGTAAAGAAATGGGTCTTTTCAAACTACTAGCCAATTTCAATTGCGTTGCAAGAATATATGCTTGGTGATCTATTTTAACTCTACAGGCCGATAGTTTATTTGGATTATCATTGAGGGGGAGTTTCTGATTGCCAAAATATCCATTTAGTGGAATTCTAAATAGTTTATCTAACCCAATTTCCCCAATACCAACAGAAAATCCCTTTTTTTGATGTTTATTTGCAAGCCTGCGTATTTCATTAATGTGCTTTTCGATGCTTATGGGGTTTGGTAGTACGTCTAATAACCCTGACGGTGGCGTAGGATCAAGGACTGATTCGTAATGATATTGCTTCCATTCTTGTTCGTTCTCAAATTCTTCCAATCTGAGTCCAGTAAATAAGTGACTGTACCATGGATGAATACCGAAGTATGGAACAACAGTCTTGTTTTCTAATTTGTCTAGTATTGCGTCTAAATGAAATATGTCTACGTGATTTGAAGACATGATATGAAAGAACTCTTTGCGGTCAATGACCGACTCCAGAGAGTTCAAAAAATTCCCTAGTTTTTCTGCTCCTTGAGATGAGCATTCCACGTCTAAATGACAGTGACTATCTGCGAGGGACAGTGTGTATTCATTCATTATCAACGAATCTTCTTACGTTGGGCATGTACATAGAAGAGCCCCAAACTGAATCTATGTAAGAGCCTGACACGTGACCGTAGCAACATTATAAGGAATCAAGGCAAAGTTCTACCTGTAACTTACTATAAAGCATAAAGGATTTGAAACCCCAATAGTTAGATTAGACATTTGGATAAACAAAATGACCATTATTATTGGAACCTTGTATGTACATGAGATTAACATTGTTTGTGTCTAATGCTTATGAATTGAAGGAGTATGAATATTAACATTTTTATAGATTTTTGCCTTACACTGTCAAATTCGATGTGGGCGGTAGAGCAGATTATGATATAGACATAACGCAGAAGGATGCTACAGTACCTAACATTCAAAATGATGCAAGAAATCAACAAAGGAAAAGTGTATCAGCAGGTATGGGCACTGGCATATCGCAAAGCTCGATTTTACCATCATTAAGCACCTCTCAGCAGCATACACCTCGTTCGGGTTCACCCACTTTTAATGATAATGCCAGTATCATGACAGGCAGTGATACTGAACAAGTCAATTCTGCACAGGAGTTTTTTCACAGTCATAAAAGAACGCCCAATGATAATCAAAATATTCTAACAGACAACTTGCATGATAAACTAGGATCGAAGTTGATACAACCGAGATCGAGATATAGTAATGTTGCATTTCAAAGCCTGGTAGTAGATCCAAAGAAGAAAAATGAGGATGCTGGTCTCCCAGGATTGAAGATCAACAGATCATCAAATAATTTGACATCCCTAAATAACTCCTCATTTAGTTCATATTCTAATATGATTGGTTTGAACCCAACTACTAACTCTTCTACGATGTCTGTACCTTCAACTAGACAGAGAACACCTGTTTCCAAACCAGGGTTTACTTTGCATAGCAACAGTAGCTCGAATTCAATCCCTACACGTATCAAAGAAGTAGAAGAAGAAGCACGAGACAATGACTATGCAAGTGATAAGAGTATAGATGATGATCATATTGAGAATTTTAATGATTTAGTACATGGAAGAACAGAATCAAAATTGACTCCATTCGGAGGGTTTTCCAAACCAGACTTGGAAGAAGGTATACTAAATCAGGATAACATTTTTGAAGATGCACCTTGGAAAGTTGTATTAGCAGGTAAAGGTAACGTTTCTTTGACAAAGGCGGTTCAAATTGCAGTTGATGCAGGTGGTATTAATGACCATAAGTGGGTAGGTACCTTAGCTATGCCGAGTGATGCGGTACCAGATTCAGTCATTGATAGTATTTCTGATGCCTTAAGTGAAAACTACGACTGTGAGGCTGTATTTCCTAATGATATTACTTTCCAAGGCCATTATAAATCATTTTGTAAACAAATTTTATGGCCAACATTACACTATCAAATCCCGGATGATCCTAAATCAAAGGCCTTCGAGGACCATTCATGGGGTCATTATAAGCTATTAAATCAACTAGTGGCTGATAAAATTGTTGATTTATATAAGAAAGAAAACGGGTCTTCTGATCCTAATGATCCTAATAATATAATTTGGATTCATGACTATCATTTATTATTAGTACCCAAAATGATTAGAGAAAAGTTACCAGAAGCTAAAATAGGTTTATTTTTACATGTCTCGTTTCCATCGTCTGAAGTATTTCGTTGTTTTGCTCAAAGAAAGGCAATATTAAGTGGGATGTTGGGTGCTAATTGTATTACTTTTCAAACTGATGAATATGTTAGACATTTCTGGCAGACATGCAATAGGTTATTGTTAGCAGATGCTAACGAATTTGGTATAACTTATGAAGGGAAGTTCACAATGATTAACACTATCCCGGTGGGTGTAGATGCAAAATCGTTAGAAGACTTCTTAGGATCTAATGAAGTTAATGAATGGAGGCATATGATTAGAGAAAGATGGTCCAATAAGAAATTAATTGTCAGTAGAGATAAATTGGAAAAATTACGTGGTATTAAGCAAAAATTATTAGCATATGAAAAATTTTTACATAGTAATCCAGAATATGTGGATACAACTGTTTTAATTCAAATTTGTCCAGGTACAACACAAGACTCAAGCTATGAAAGTGAAATCATGTCTATTGTTGGAAGAATTAATTCATTAACAGGTGATATATCTTTTTCGCAACCAGTAGTGTTGTTGCAACAAGACATTGGATTTGAGCAATACGTGGCTTTGCAATGTGAAGCTGAAGTATTTGTGGTTGCTTCTATGAGAGAAGGTTTAAATTTGACTTGCCATGAATACATAATTGCAACCACAGAGAAAAAATCGCCTTTAATGCTTTCGGAATTTACTGGATCTTCGCCGCTTTTGAATTGTAATGGAGAAGGCGCGATTTTGATTAACCCATGGGATCTTAAGCGGTTTGCAGAATTGTTTAAAGTGCTGTTAGATATGAAACAAGATGAAAAGGTTAAGCGTTGGACTAATTGTTACAAAACCATTTGTAACCACGATTCGAGAAACTGGGTAGCTAATTGTTTACAAGGTATTAATGAAGGATGGGATTACGATCATAGTAGAAATTTAAATAAATTAGTCCCATTCACAAGAGATATATTTGATAGATTTTATTCTCGTAACGATGGGGGCAAAAGATTATTCTTTTTAAATTTGGACACCCCTTCTGCTATTGCTTCAGCAAATGATCCAAATTCAAAATTTCATAAGCTTACTTCTAAATCAGCCGTGACAGCAGCTGGTAAAAATGGAGCATTTTCCGAATCTTCTAGATTTGCAAGCTTACTAAATGAATTGTTGTCTGATCCTTCAAACCACGTTTACTTGACGAGTTATTTAAAAAGGTCGGATTTAGATACGTTGTACAATAGAAGTCCTAATTTGGGCCTTGTTGCGGAGAATGGGGGTTATATTAAGCTTACAGAGTCAGATAAGTGGATTTCAATTATTGATGAATTGGAGCTTGAAGGTTGGATGCCTCAGGTTTCACAATTAATTGCATCTAAAGTAGAAAGATTACCTGGTTCTCATATGGAGGTAGAAGACTGTACAATCAGATTTCACCCTGGCAAGTCTTTTGAAGATGATCGTGAAAGAAGTTTATCTGTTTTGGGAGATTGTATTCAGCATATTAATGAATTATTCCTGGATCAAGATGGCGTCCATGCCACCTTGATCAGAAATGTGTTGATAGTGCAAAAAAACAAATTATCTTTGAAGTCTTTAAAATTTATAATCTCTTACTATAATCAAAAGAAACAAGGAATCAAAAGCGAATCATTGATAGAAGAATATCAAGTTAAACAAGTTCCAGGCTCTGCGCCTAGCACACCGATTTCTGAAACTGCAAGCTTACCACCTATTAAGAGCCCTACTTCTAAGGTTCAAAAAAATGTAGTCACGGCTTTATTTTTAAGTGGTGGTTCTACGCTAATTGATGAACCTGGTTATGAATATGCAAATGGTTTAGAGAGAAGTGGTGAAATACCAGAGGTGATAACGGTTACTGTTCTCAGTGCTGATTCAAGAACTTCGGCAACTTACTGTGTTTCTGGAAAGAACGAATTATTAGGAATATTGTCTAATCCAGTCAACGTCCCCTATAAGAGTCACACAGCATAAATTACTAGATGTGTTTGCATATAGATATTAATATAGCTTTTTTTTATTTACAATTACATAATTTACAATATGAATTAACGTACCCGCTTCTTCTAAAACTGCTTATCTTTATAACTTTCAACCACCAAACCGTTAAGTTCGTCAAGGCTGTCCATAAATGTTTTCTCTTCATCCTCTGCCATCACTCTATATTTATTCCAATAATGAACCAAGAATTCATCTTCTGTTAAAATAGAAGCATCCTTCGGTCTATTTACAACCCATATATTTTCCTTCGACCTCTTATGAGTCTCTCTGTCATCTTCCATTCTTAACAAAATATGCTTCTTTGAGAGCAAAAGCTCATTCGCTTTGCCGTTGTTTTGATCCTTTTGTGACTTGCCTCCTTTATAATTAAACATATCCTCCTCCTCCACAGATTCTTCGACCATTTTCAGATGTTTTAACAATCGCAATCTCTCGTATTGACTCTGTTTTTTCTTTTTAATTAACAAATCCCACGTAGTTATTAACGGATCTGACGCTTCAATCTCATCTTCCACTTTAATATCAGGGAACGGCAAATTGGCCTCAATATTCTCTAAATCTTCATCTGTAAATAACTCGGAGATGCCAGTATATTTTTTCTCATATTCGTCATAATTAACCTTACACGTTTCTGAGATATTCTTTAAGCTGTTATAGGCGTTGTATAAACTTGAATTGTTTGACCCTGGTAATACCTTGAGTAAAATTTTAGGTAGAGAATTTTTCAAGTTATGCACATACGGATACGTATAGTGAGATTTTGGTTGCAGTGATATAACCAATGATTCATGCATTAATACCTCTATGAATTGAAAAATTGTCGACTTGGTGTTTAGCTCTATATTTGGGTCATCTAAGGTGTCTATGATCGTATGGAACAAATAATCTTCACTTTCTGAGTTTTTTAATGCAAAGTGCGCTGCTCGAGTCAAATTTTGAATGGAATGTGTTAAACCCTTAAGAATTTGTGTGAATTGGGTACTAGCTTCGAATGAATCCATTTAATGCAGTTATTATATAAAGTAATAAATATTCTTTATGTCTTTACTATAGTCTAGCTAATTACTTTTCATATTTAAGAGATTATGTCATGCTTATATAATCATTTGGTGGCCATTAAAATTTTCAAAGCACTATGAATAGTATCTTACCCTTTTCCTTCTTTTCTTAATTAAAAACCTTATACGAATTCAAAATGGGTAAAACTGGTAAAGGTAAAGGTGGTAAGAATAGAAGAAGAGGTAAGAATGATAACGGTGGTCAAAAGAGGGAATTAATCTACAAGGATGAAGGACAAGAATACGCTCAAATCACCAAGATGTTAGGTAATGGTAGAATCGAAGTTTCGTGTTTCGATGGCGAAAAGAGAATGGGACACATTAGAGGTAAATTAAGAAAGAAGGTCTGGATGTCCCAAGGTGATATTATTTTAGTTTCTTTGAGAGATTTCCAAGACGACCAATGTGATGTTATCCACAAATACAATTCTGATGAAGCCAGAACGTTGAAGAATGTTGGTGAATTGCCAGAAAATGCTAAAATTAACGAAACCGATACATTTGGTGCCGACGAAGATGAAGATGTCAATTTTGAGTTTGGTGCTGAAGACAGTGATGAAGAAGATGGTGAAGATTTGGATATTGATGATATTTAAGTAGAGTTGCGCATTAATGGTTCCTATACATTGTATTTTATAGTTTGAATTTAGTTATTTATTCACCAACAATATATATTGATAATATAACTCCTTGTATACTATATATTTGTATTGTTTGATACTATCATATACCTACATATAATTCCAAAATAAGTTTTGCATAAGCAAATCTATAAACATAATTTTAATCGAATTAATCCTATAATTGTAATTTCAATTGTCAACTACTTCTCTCATGTTCTCTGATGATAATCTTGCGAGTCTTCGTCACTACCTAATTCGAAGCTGTCAAATCTTCTTAATCCTACTGTTTCTTCTTCATTATAATCTTGTCTGTTAACCTGTAATGATCTTCTCATCGACGAAAATCCACCAACTCCATTGTCTAAAGGAGCCATTTCTTTTCCATTGTGAACACCAAATATTTCTCTGTTGTCTTTTCCATCGTTATTCTTTCTAGAAATATTTAATAAATAAACCCCACTAAAAATAATCAAAAACCCGATTAATAATGAAATAATGTTAATGGCTGAGGTGGTATTGAATCCTCTAAATAATATAAATGATGCCGCTAAAGTGAAAGTGGTAAAGGTAACGTAGTATAATGGGTTGACAATCGAGGTATCAAATTGATCTAAAGCCTTATTGAAATAATTCATCTGAGTCAAGATACACAACACCACAACAGCAATAAATAAGTAGGTGGAAACATATGTGAACTGGTTATGGCCACTCAAAGTTAATTTTAAGGCAATACCAAAGGCCTTGATAGACATGACTGAAATGGAACCGACAGAAGAACAGATAGAGATGTAAATCATAGGGTTGGTATGGCCGTATTGAGGAACAATCTTGTATATCATGAATAACGAGTAAAGTGTCACCATGAGACAGTAAAATAAAAATCCTGGCTTCGTAGCATAACCCAATATTTCATCAACAGTCTCAATTTCTTTGTCTGGTGGAGCATGAAGAACAATAATAACCGACCCCATCAAACAGATGGCACATCCCATCTTCCCTAAAGTTCCGAGCTCTTCTTTCAAGAAGACGGCCGCCAAAACGGCCCCAATAATGACCGATAACGCACCTAACGGTGTAACTAAAATAGCAGGAGCAAATGTGTACGCTGCAAAGTTGGCTACCTCTCCAATAGCCATGGTAATCATACCAGCCCACCAAATAGGATTCTGTAAATATTCATGTCCTTGAACCTGCGAGCTTCCGTTCCTTGCAGATGCATCCATTAACCCTTTCTTTGTAATGATAAACGATGTCCCTATCGCTAAAGACGACGACATAGCCAAGGCCAATCCAATATATTTATCATCAACCATTTTTTGTTATTATGCAACGATCGTATATGAACTTCAATAGTAAAACAGAGAAATCCCTTATATTTAAGCTTAATGCTTGGTTAATCTTAGTATAATGGCTGTAACTAACTCTAAACTGAGTAACTTAGTATAAAATCTAGAAGCCTGATACGCGATTTTATCATTTTTGTTGATGATTTGTTCATATTCTGTCGTGCGCGGCAGTTCTCTATTCTTACAATGGCTGCAATCGAAGTCGGAGCATATGTACTAGTCTTCATTAGATATATATTAGTGATATAAATATTCTATAACGTTCTATTTGCATTAATACTGACATCTTAAAATTATCAATTATTCAACAATTGTTCCTTCATATCTTGTAATCTGTACCATCCTTCAGAATCTTCCCACATAGCCTTCCCTTTAGACATTAATGATCTCACAGTCGTTTTTGCTTTGTATTTCCAGTCTTTACACACCAAATCTCCAGCGTCATGTTTTCCTGGTAATTCACCAAGAGACTCATAGGCAGCAACTAAATCAGAGCAAGAATCGATGGCTTCATTCCACGCAGCTTCGTCAGTCTCTAACTCTGGTCTTTGACTCAACGCTCTGTATGCTTTTTCATGGCATTCGAGCGCAGCCCACGGCTTTTGTCTCCATAATTCGACTCTTGCGACAATTCTCCAACATCTGGCAGACTTTGTGATTACTGACGGTAATATATTACAAACGAGGTCAATACAAGACTTCTGATAATAGGTAAATCTTGCGTCTTCAGTAGATGGATATTCCGTTGCCACCAAGATCTCTACCAACTTCTCTATTATTGGAATATCGATTGAGCCTTCACCGTCGGATTTTCTGATATCTATCAACTCCCTAGCAGCAATCAATACATCATTCCATTCGTTCAATTTTGCTGCAACAATTAAATAATTTTCATATATTCTCCAAGACTTATTGGACTCGCCAGCACATCTAATTGCCTTCTTCAAGGCATTGAAAGCAGGTCTAATTTTGTCGGTTCTCAATAACGCACTTGCAAGATTGGACCAAGCATGAGAATTCGTATCATCTAAAGCTACGCATCTAGTGAAAGCCTCCGCAGCCACTTCATATTGCTGTGACTCTAACCCACAACACCCATAAAAGAACCAATGTTCGTAGTTCAATGGATTCGCAGTCAAACAGTCGTTCATATGTTTAATAGCCTGTTCGAGATCTTTAGTAAGCCCTGAACTTTGGGGTGGATTATAGAAATAGCGTGATAAAGAAGCTTTAGCCTTCGAATATTTTCCAATTTCCCATGCTTTCATCCATAAGCTTGGATCTTGTCTTATATCTCCTAGAATTGAAACAGCTCTTGCATCTTCTGGATGAGAATTGATTCTTTCCAAAATAATCCTTTCTGCTTCTTTTTCTTCGTCCGCCGCAGCATAGCATAATGCAGTTTCACAAGATAATTGTAATCTTTCATATATTTCAACGGCCGATCTAAGAACACCAATGGACATATACTTCTCTGCTAACCTCATATCCATTGCCCATTGTGGCATTAATGGCAATTGGTGTATAAATCTTAATCTAGAAGCAGCGGCAGAACTACCTTCTTCATTGCCTTCTTCTATTGCTTGTGGGATAATTCTAGTTTTAACTTTAATACCAATTTCTTCCACTAATGACGTCATTTGTAATATACCTCTTTCGATAGTCCTGGCTTTAGTAGTTTCAAGAACCGATCTTTCCCATAAGGCTCGTGAAAATATACTCCAATTAACACTTTTAGATGAGGCATATAAAATTCGGCTAGCTAATGCTAATAACTCTTCTTCTACCAACGGATTATTGGATGGGGTAGTTTGTCTCAAAGTAGTTAATCTCAACAATAATTGAACACTATCCAAATCGTTTAAGGCGGGTTGCTCGTTTGGGTCTAATGCCCTCAATTCATCAGGTATATCATCCTGTCTCATTGCGATCGGTAATAACTTTTCTTCATCCTTTTCATCGTCATTTATAGTAAAAACCTCATCAATTTTAATCCTTTTGGAATTAGGTTCGTCTTGGAGTTCGAGGTCGTCTAATGATTCAAATTGAGGTTTTTCTAGTAACAAGTCTGATTCCAAACCGAAGATCTCTGGATTATCACTTTCGTTGTCAAATAAAGTTGACTTTTTACTCTTGGCCAAAATGATCAAAGCTGAAGTGTGAAACGTTTGGAATTTGGTTCTTTTTGCCTTAGCACCCGATATGACGAAGTTCAATTCTGAAAGTTTACGGGCCTTACCTAATAACGGTATAGCAAGATGCTCCGTATGACTATGTATTCCACTTCTTGCACATTCCAAAAAGTATACTAATTGAATATGCTTTTTTAGTTCCAAGTTATCATCGATAGCTGGTGCTAATGCATTAGCAACAGATGGATTTAATAATAATGACGAAACGCTTGACAAAACGCTTGCGGGTTCTGAAACTAAAGATAAATGCACCTGTAATGCCCTAGCTCTCCACCATTGAAGTGATGCCTTTACTGGGTCGTCTGGAGTTGCATTGCATATGTTTCCTGTTGCTTCAATAATTTCTTCAAGTGGTGCCAATGAAGTCTTATTCACTAAAGATAATCTAGAGTTAACTTGCATTAAATTTTCAAATAATAAGCATGAAATAATAAAGAACAACGGATCTACCATCAAATCGTACGCTTGCTCACCTTCTATATTGATTAACTTAATCGATTCCAGTTGCACAGTTTTTTCATCAACTCCAGGAAAGAATAATTGTTGAGAATTAAAGTCAATACCTGGCCCTGTGAAGTTTAGCTGTATAAATGTTTGCAATAATGCAATAGCAATTATTTGTAAATGAAGTTTGCCAATAGTTTCTTCTTGAAATCTTTGTTCAAAATTATTAATCACTTCATGAACAAATTCATTTAAAACTGTGTATAGATCATTACTTGGAAAGCTTTCTAATATTTTCTTTGAAGTTTCAGTAAATAACAACGAATAATAATCATGTTCATGTATTAATTTCGAAGAATCACCTTTAAGTATATAAAGTATGCAATTTGTCACTGGCTGTAAATTAGCATTTATTTCAGATGGGGGATTGAATTTTTCTGCCGAAATAGATAGGATCAATTGAGACAAGACAGATCTCAAATATTTCTCCGATGACATATCTTCTTATATCAAGTTGTTTGTTTATACTCTATTCTAAAAAGAGTTGAAAACAATTCAGTCGGCTAAATTTTTTTTAGTAATCGATGCGGCAATATTAGTATAAAATATACGATTGTAACTATATGTAATTTGAGAACATCTAAAATGCAAAGCTCTACATAAATATGTATACGAGTTTTATACAACCCCCAAGGTATTAATTACCCTGTGAAGAACCAAATAATGATAATCTCTTTTTGCCCTCACTATTGGCACTATCAGATCTCTTGTGTTCACTAGATTTTCTAGATTTTGGTTTCTTTGATAAAGAATTTCTTATAGACAACCTGTTCATTTCAGAACTGTTCTCCGGATTTTCATCATCGGATGCAAAATCGATCACCTCCTCTTGAAAGCTGAAGTTAGATGGATTTTGCGTTGAGGAAAGTCTTTTCTTGAACTGATGCTTGGATTCCGGTGGTTTCTTTTCATCATCAAGCTCGAAACCAGACAAAGATGACTCCGTATTCAATTTATATAAGTCCGTCGTTTTAGGGTTAAGGACCGGCGTATTCGTGGATGAGCTAGACGACTCTAATCCAACCTCTAAATCAATCAAATTGGCTTCTGCAGATTGCTCATTTGCATTGGCCCTTTGCTGTATGCTATTAGGCCTTTCTTTCAAAGACAATGCATTCATTTGTTCATGAACAGGCATTATAGATGCCGGTTCATTGCCAAGTGATGCAGGTTGGGAATTGACTATTCCTGAGTGAGAAGACACTCTTTTGACTGGTGCTACGTTGGAATTCTTGGTATAGTCGCCCCATGGATTTGCATGCTTCCTGATATCACTTTTATTGGCATTACTATCAGGTCTATGGCTTGAATATGCGACATTGTGCTGTGAAGGTTGCTGGTAGGTAAAGGGATACTTTGTCACCGTAGAACTGGAATTCGTTGTGGGCATATTCAGATTGCTGCTTACCTGTTTTTGAGAACTGCTGTTAAATGGGGCATCATTGTGCATGTTATGAAGTATATCCGGATATTTTCCAGAAAAACTTTCAAAAGAGTCAAGTTCATTAACTTTATTATATGCATCATTAATGAACACATCACGCTTGTCTTGTATCCCCTCAGACCTTGAATTATGATCATCCAATGAATGCCTACTTCTACTATTGGTTTCTTTCCCTTCATCATTGAAAACCCCAGTGGCGCCTTGATCATTATGCCCATCGATAGGTGGCTCTATATCATTTTCTGCATTAGTCTCTACATCCTGATTCAGATGTCCATCTAAAATTGTTGAAGGATATTCAGATGATACACTTTTCTGCAACTTAGAAAATGACTCGATATCACCCTTTGCACTTTGATTCGTATTTTGACCTTGCGCAGGTGCCAAAGCTGGAGATTTGGAATTTGTAGAGAAAATATCGTCAACCAATAGTTCTGCATCTTTTTCAATCTTAGAATGATGTCTTTCCCATGCCTCCTTTTTCTCAAATTCAGACGGTTCCTTTGACTTTCCTTTCATTACATTATGATCTATATTATTGGGATTTAAAGCATTTGCTTGTTGCTGATGTTGTTGTTCATTTTGTTGGTATACTTGTTTTTGATATTGATCTAGCTGATACTGATAAGCTTGATGCTGGTAATGATATTGTTGAAACTGTTCTGGTGACAATTTTTGAAGATCAGCATTACTCAATATGACTGGTTGTGTAGGAATCTGAGGGGTATAGTTCTGCGTATTCGGTTGTCTAATACTCTGGTTGGGTAAATTAGGTGAAGCATTCTCCTTTTGGCTCACACGATCTGAATCAATTGACTTACTTCTCTTAGTTGGATCTTCCAAAAGGTCCTCAAGGGAAGGATATCTCTCTTCGACGTTATCCAAATTTTCTAGCGCTATTTCACTTGTGTTATCATCATCTGTATCAGTATAAACTTCATTATTAGGCAGAGTTACTCCGGCTTCTTGCTTATTCTTTTGAGGTTCTAGATCGTGAGATAATGAGGGTGGTATCTCAGCTTGTGTTTGATGATGCAAATCAGTCGTACTTGCAACATTCAACTGACCGTATGCTTGGGATGGTGTTCCTCCTTGAGAACGAATAAATGGAGATTGAGTTTGCAGTCTTATTTGATTACCATATTGCTTGGCCAAATTAACCTCCGAAGTAGCCTTACCTCCATATTGCTTGGTCAAATTAACCTCCGAAGTAGCCTTACCTCCATTCGCATATGCATTCTGTTGATAATACAACTGCTGCTGTTTGAGAAGTTCGTTTTGCTTGTGACGTTGATATTCATGTAAGGCATGGAAATTATATGGTCCAGTATTATAAATGTCCTCTAATTTGAGACTCTTAAATTCAATTTTCATCATTGTGCATAATAACATCAAAACTTGAACAATATTAGGTCTGAAGAGTGGATTCTCCTGGAGCATGATGATGATTAAGTTTTTTAAGTCACCAGAGAAAACAGGTGCTGGCAAAAATTGAAAAGTGGCATGAAGGATGGCAATATCGCCATTCGCCTCGAACGGAGTAGTATAATAACACAACTTATACAAAAAACATCCCAATGCCCAAATATCTGCTTTCTCATCAATAGGAAATCCTCTATACAAATCTATCATCTCTGGTGCTCTATACTGGGGCGTAGTCTGATACATTATATCATGACTTAGAAGTTGGAATTGCTGTTGATCCTTTGGTGGCATTATTGGCGAGGAGGTAGACCCAAAATCGCATAACTTGAAATCATTTCTGGCATCAATAAGAACATTTTCGATCTTAATATCCCTATGAACCAATTTCACCTTATGCATTTCGTATATACCAATTGATATGTCCAGCATAATTTTCAAAATTTCTGGTTCGCTTAGTTTAGTCTTGATTTTAGCATTCATATAGTCCAACAAAGACTTGTTAGGACAAAGCTCCATAAGTACCAATACTTGGTACGTTCCATTCTCTAACCTCTCTGCATGCGAATCGTAATATTTCACTATATTCCTGCCATAACGCAAATTTTTCATGACATCAACCTCTTTTCTTAATTGATTTAATCCATTTTTATCTGGTACTATGACTCTTTTCAAGCAAGCAATATCTGTATCTTCCTCCTTAGGATCAATCTTTACTTTGTAAATATGTGCAAACCCTCCTTCCGAAAGATACTTAAGAATTGTTACTTGATGGCCTCCCACAGGAAGCTGTGTTCCTTCGGGAAGTTTCGGAAAATTCCCCATACTATTACTATCTATAATTTTGTTAATTGAAGTCTATAGAAGTAATACGAACGTTGATACTGAGATTATACATGATTGAAGCTTAGCCCGATTTAAGGTGTGCTCTATTTTGGTGAGTACGCACATTCAACATTTCTACAATCACGTGTACATGCTGATCATATATTTTACGTTTCACTAGATGCATATTCTTCAGTAAGTAATTTTTCCATTTCATCGTAGTTGAACGGGACGAATACCATTTCCACACCAGCTTCATCTTTAACAGCACTACACATCTTGTGTTCGACGAATTCTCCGAGCATTGTTCTGAAACTTATTTCATTTGAAGTAACAAATTCTTCTAGACATGTATTGTAAAGATGTTTGAACTCGATACCAAGCTTTATAGATCCTTTTAGGCCATTACGACCTGCCTTAGTAGTAGTTGTATTTCTCATAAGTTCCAACTGCTTGGTAAGCAAAATCTTGTAGAGACTCCTTGCATTTTTTGTAAGTGAACTCAAGACATACTTGGCACCCTTGTTTCCGACGAACTTCTTCGATTTACCCATACTCAATACGTCTCTAAAAGACATCTCGACCGTGTAAGGATCGTATGTTGTCAAATCATGCCACAAGAAGTTGAAATTTTTCAATTTGAACAGATCCCAAAGTAACGAGACGTTTATGTTGTCAGTAGAAGAAATTAGCCATATCTCTGGAATAGAGCACAATTGTGAGAGTAAACTTTGGGTTCTTTCGTTAAGAAATGGTTTACCATCAATGTTATGAATAACCAATATTAACTTAGGCTTAATGAATTGGCCTGGCCGATCGATACGACGATCTGCAACATATTTCATAAGAAATGGAACGGTTTCAGATATATGCTTGGGAAACTTCACATTATCTTGTTTTTTTTTTTCTTGGGAGATAAATACCGATAAGATGTCATGGGCTACTTTCTTAAACTTCACCGCCGGATTATATCCATTTACAACTAATATATCCGGATACTCCTCATCCTCTTGCATATTTTGCTCGTACCAATCAACGAGATAATTTTGTACAAAGTCGCCAATTAATTTGATTTTTGATCCAATACCATAGAAATTCAAGCTAAATCCACAAGTTAATTCAAAACACCATTGATGGTAGAGAGATTTGTGTAAGTCGCTTAGTTTATTCTTCTCCTTTGAACGTAACAATTTACTCAATTCGACAAATGGTATAAACTCATCGTATTCTAGTGGAGGTGCTAATTGTGACAATGAGTTAGCACTAGCTTTCGGTCTGCCCATATGCTGTTCGAAATAGCCTTCAGTTCCATCTAGGAAAAAGGCACGTTCATCGACTAGCTTACCTGAATACTTTTCTTCTATGTTCACATTAGG
This sequence comes from Debaryomyces sp. S3305, assembly GCA_024586305.1. NCBI lineage: Eukaryota > Fungi > Ascomycota > Pichiomycetes > Serinales > Debaryomycetaceae > Debaryomyces > Debaryomyces sp. S3305. Next base: position 212,382 of record JAMYHY010000027.1, read on the forward strand.
TAGATATTTTTTCACGTACTCTACATCTTCAATTTCACCCTCTTCGTTAATATTAGGTATTGGTAACGGAATGAATTTATTTGAATCGATGGTCGCCATTTCCACCTTTTTTTTTCCCTCCTTACTGTTCGGTATACCACTTATTATTGGCACAGAAGAAATACTGCTCTGTGTCACATTGTCTAAACTCATTGAAAAGAAGGAGTCTGAATCTTTAGTAATATCACTAGTGTCGGCCCTTTCCGTTATTCTATTCGTACCTTGTTTATTCTCCGTGAAAAATGCTTCATCATCCATTTGAAAGATACTTTTAATTTTACCAATCACTTTACTTGCTTTGCTTGGCCTTCCAACTTTCCTCTTACTAGGAGATGTAACCTCATCTCCCAGAGTAGCTGCAAATGGGCTCGTAGTTCTCTTTTGTCTTTTAGGTAAAATTTCCTCTTCTGCTTCATCTTCTTCTGAGAGATCATCTATATCATTGACTTCCCTTAATATGCGCTTATTCTTTGCTTTCCTTTCTTTTTTTGGAAGCTTGAATTCCTCGTCATCGTCGTCTTCCAATTCCCCGTCATCTTCTATTTCGATATCCTCGTCATCTATTTCATCTTCCTCTTCAATTTTCACATCCTTTTTAGGCTTTCTTCCTTTGCGCTTAGGCTTTTTATGGACTGTTAAATCCTCTTCCAATTCTACATCACTACCGTAGGCCCTAAAATATTCATCTGTATCTTCCTGTTTATTATCTCTAGATTCCTTTATAATTGCTTCTGCCAAAGATACTTCCTGCCTATCGAGGTATTCATTATTATCTTCCAAATCATCATCCATCAACTTGGAATATTTACCACTTGTCAGTATGGCTCTTTTCCTAGCCGATTTATTCAATTCTGCCACTGTTCTTTTTTTAGGCGATGGTAAACCAGCCCTCCCATTGGGAGTCTTTACTGGTGAAAATAAAATTGTGTCATCTGCTGTTTTCTCCAACTTTATTACACCTCTTTTACTGGGTGACTTATTAGGTGAAAGTGTCAAATCAAAAGGTGATTGACGATGCGAAGGTGTTGCGGAGAGACTGACATGCTTCTTTGAAGGCGTCAAAAATATGTCGGAATCATTAAACCCCTTATTCTCGGGTGAACTATTCTCTTCAAAAGTCATATATACATGTACATTTAATCAATCCAGGATTATTGGGATAAGCTACCTGACTTGGTTGTCAAATTATGTTGATGGTTGTACGTGAAGTCGACAATGTATATCCTGTATATAAAAAAGCATCTCTTCGTTCTCTAAATCATTATTAAATCAAAACCAGACAACAAACTTGGTAAGTAAAAGCATCATAATCTGCATAAGGAAGGCCTACTATGTTGTCTTTTTGTCCGTATTGTGCCAATATGTTAATAATGGCTCAGAAAGATGATGGGTGTAACAGGTTTTTCTGTCTGACATGCCCCTACGAGTTCAAGATCGACGGATTCCAAATGTATGATCGTAAGAAGTTATCGAGAAAAGAAGTTGATGATGTTTTAGGTGGTGAAGGAGCTTGGGATAATGTTGACCAGACATTAGCGCAATGTCCTATTGACTCATGTGGTGGGGATAAGGCATATTTTTTTCAACTTCAAATCAGGTCTGCCGATGAGCCTATGACCACATTCTATAAGTGTGTTAAATGCTCCCACCAATGGAGGGAAAACTGAAGATTTCAGGTTCATCGATCAGAGTTTTTTTTTTTTGCTTGACTTGGAAAGGCCACCGCTCCTTCTGATCGTAGGAATATAACTTCAAGGTTTCGAAAATTCAAAATATGGAGGCATAGCTTCTACACTGTAAAATAGACAATATAATATCCTTAATATTAATAAATGTATTAAATTAATGTTATGCGACTGTAGTAGATATAGTATATACTAACTATTTAGGTGAATTTTGTAACTTGATTGAACTGTTTATCGACAGACTTTAATTTCAACCTGAACCAGTTCGCAGGATCATTATTCAAGTCTTCTGAGACATTTTGAATCATGGAGGAGTTCACGCTAGCACTTGATTTAAAGTAAATATTACTGAAACTAATTCTCCGATGTGCCAGCATCATCAGTGAGGGATTTTTGGATATTGATGCAGCTGAGTGATTGTCCTCGGTTTCTATAATCTCCTTTTTGAAACTTATTCCGAAAGAATTAAAACTAGACTCAATGAATGAAAACTCGGATTTATTAGGTCTTTTATTGTTGGACTTATTTTTTCGCTTTAAACGTGGCCGTTTGAAGCTATTCCGTTGGGAAATGACTTCATTTATATTCTCGTTTATTTGGACTCTTTTTCTTTGCAATTTCCATTCATATTTGGCGTCTTCATTGGATGGGTCATCAGATATAATACTATCAGATTCATCTTCAATATCTGTTAATTGATCTTCCCGATTTATATGCAGCTGGGGTTCTGCTTGGCTCCTTTCATTGATATCAATTCCAAATTTTACACGTAGATCATCAATATTTTTGTGAGAAACATTTGGGCTATCATGATCTGATTGCTCCGTTGATTTATCCAGAATACTCCCATTATCATAATTATATTTATCGGCACCACCAAGTTTCATCCCAGCATTGAATTGTGTATCACTATTATGTTCATTTCTAAGTATACTCCGCACACCCCCATCAATGTCATTATGATATTTAGAATAAATCTTTTGTTGATTTTCTATTATCTTCCTGTACCAAGCTTCCCCTCTACCAATAACAATTTTTTGCAATTGCATGTCATTATGTCTTTCCTCATGAAATTGTTTCTCATTTTCTGTATAATTGGACAAATCAAACTTTGAAATAAACTTTTGACCTTCAAAATTAAACTGATTAGAATTCAGATGTAGAATGTTAGACGAATTCTTGTCAATATTAGATAGGAAATTTTTCACCCATCTTATTTCATTAAGACAATGAGAGAAATTCCACCTGTTGATAACCTTAATAGGTCTTTTCAATAGCGAGGAATGGTGGGTTCCGTATTCAAGGGATTTGGCCTTATCATATTCAAGCACTGCCATGTCATCTTTAGAAGATTTATAAACCAAATCACCAAATAGACGCGACATTATCATTCCATTTTGCCATGTGTTCTTCGATTCGGTGCAAGGGTAGACATCCTTGAATTTAAATCTAGAAATAAAATTCCTACATTCTGAGTATGAGGAATGTCTAGAAAATACTAACTTAATGTCAGCGGGCAAGAGTTCATTTCCGTCTTTCTTACAAAGCCATTTTCTTCCACGAAACTCATATATGAAGTTTTCTTTTACCGTTTTTCCTACCATTTTTAATCCACTGATACGTTCAAAAGTCGAGATACTACTTAGAGTAATTGGACAAAACGCCCCAGCAAAATCTAAAATATTAAAATCAATACACTGCTTTATTCTAATAGGAAATTTGGGAACGACTGATGAGCATGAATGTAAATGTTTACCGCATGCATGGAATTTCAAGTTACGTGAATTTGATGGCTTGTTAATCAAATAGTTTAGTACGCGACCATAATGTGGATATAGTTGATTGCAATTAAGCTGTTCTATCCGTAGCTTATTTCCTTGGCTTGTGTGTAAAATTCCTTGTAAAGAATTTACTATTTGTGCCCAAGCTTCTTCAAATCCAGATGTACTATCAACGAAGTAGAATTGTACATCAGGGTCGTCTGTAGGGTAAGAATTTATTAACAGTGTAACAACCGAAATACCTTCATTGTTCAGTGGTATTTCTATAAAAGGCTCTCCTCTATAAATAAAAGTGGTGTCCAAATAAATATTGTCCAAAACTTTCAATCCGGCAGTATAGGGAAAAAGGTTGGGGTTTTTGGAAAGGGTTTCTACCCACCATGATTCAGCTCTCATGTCTCCAGTATAAAGTATATTTTTCTTGACACCTTCAATTAGAAACATAGTGGCACCAGGACAATGATAAGTTGGGATCAAAGTCAAGAGTATCTCTTCTCCGTTCAACGTAATTGTGAATGGCATATTAGTTTCAATTGGTATAATAAATCGTAGCACATGTCGAAAAGATGGATCCAATGCTAATAGTTTCTTAGTTGTTTCGGAACAATAGACTATACTGTCAAATGATTTATTACGTAGACCGCATAAATGATCACTGTGACAATGCGTGAGTAGATATACCTTGGCAATGGTATTAAATCTATCAACCCCAAGACCTGGGAATTCCTTTATTAAACCATTAAAAGTATTACCCGTGTTTGATACAGATCGTAGTACCATTAACAATTAGAACCACTAATAACTGGGTTTACATATACGTCCTCATATAAAAATAAATTAAATATGCATTCAATTGGTAAAATAACGCGATGCTGATATTTAGTCTCTACTCTAATATATATACAATATATAGGACTAAATTAAATTAAAATACCATAATATTCGGCTCTTTTGTACTTTAAGGCTAATTGCTCCCATTGAACAATAAACCTATCAGCAATAGGTAATATTAAGAGACCGCTTAAGCTCAATTGTTTAACCCTAGCTAGACTTTCGATATAAATGATTCTGGTCTTGCATAACCCCAAGAATTTCAATAGAAATATTACGTAGGCTAACGGAACCGATGTCCCTGGTCCATTCAACAAAAGAACAGATGGAAGCTGTGGTAAGTTATATAGGCGCTTAATTGTAGAAATGAATGATCTTATTGTACTAAAAATTGACAGAATTATAGGTTCACCAACGTTTCTCGCCCTCTTCAATAAAAGATATTCCAGCTTAGTATGGCTACTTATAAGTTTTTTATCTTCATAGTTCTTGCATTTTAAAATTGAAGTGGAATCACCAGATGATATAACCCAAGTTCGATTAAGATTATTTAAGTCAACGTTATCCAAAATACGCATCATTTCGCCAGTATGTCCACCTGAGCCTAGAAAAATCATTATATTAGACCCTTTTAATTCTGAAGGTATTTGGCCTAATTCTTTCTCCTTCTCAGCTCCCACGGCCGGTGAATTGACCGAAGGTAAAACCCAAAGTAATCTTATTCCAATAATAAAGAGTGGCATCAACAATATTGCCACCTTAATGCATAACTGTGATTCGAAGTCCATGTTGTACCTTACTCATGATAAAATTATACAACATATTTGAATTTGAATTGTTACAGAAATCTAGTTACAGCGATTTGCGGCGCGCGAAAATCTACCTTTATTATTGAAAGTTGCAAGATTTGACCATCAGAAATATATACTATATACTATAGCCTAGAGCTCAAAATCAGGCCGTAAAGCTTTATAATTTTGAGTAGATGTTGCATTACTTGAATTTTCATTTACATCAGAAGAGTTTTTATTATTCTTTACTTTCTTCGTAACCTTTTGGTCTTCAAACATCTTATCTTTTTCTGCCAATTGCCTCATAACCTTGGTTACAACTAAACTCAATTTATGGCACTCCTCATTTGTTGTACCTAACAGCTTCTGCTTGCCCCAACTTACTCTAATGGGATATTTCTTATCTAATATAAGCAATCCTGGAGTAGCTTTATTCTTGTTTAGTCCATTCTCAAGTATTGTGGTAGCAAAGTTTTCAGCAGCTTTCCTAGTTGTGAAGGCCACATAACCGCATTTAGCTCGATGAACAACTAACAATGATTTAATCTTGCCAAATTTATTACAGAAGTCCGATATTATATATTGCGGGATATCATCACTGAATCCGAAAAGAAAAAATGATGTAAGTTCTGGGGTGGTTTCTGGAACCATAATCAGGCCTCCTAGAGGTAACTTGGCTAGTATTTTTGATATATCAGCATTCTTGACATTTGCTATGTCGTTTTTTTTCGTTATCTTGGAATTTTTTGGAGCCTTTTTGATCAAGGCATTTGCGTTCCCGTTTAGTTTCTCAGATAGCTTCAGAAGTATGTCTCGAGCCAATTCACTTTGGTCCTTTGATTTATTTACATCATTATCCTCATTATTAAACTTCGCTTCCTGTTTGTCGGCCATGATGGCTTTCACTTCTCTGTTGTGAGAGCCATTAGAAGATTTTATTCCCAGGGTATGTTCAAGCCCAGCCATTTTTAATGCGGTGTCCCTTATTTCCAATGGTATACCATACGTTATATCCAACATGCACGATTGACAACAGTTTCTTGCTCTCGCACATGTCATACATATAATCGTCTTTTTGGATTTTTTTGTTCCATTATTAGGGTTCCACCGAAATACTGTAAATGGTCTGGTGCAGACTTTACATTCTTCCCCATTTGCTTGTCTCATCATTTTTATATGCTTATCTGGACCACAGCAGATATCGCATATGGCAGGGAACTCCTCGCTCATTCTTGTTAGGAATAATATGTAGAATAAGCTTGATTAGAATGTTCGTAATTACAAATAAAGACTACTAGGTTGTGCAACTAGTGTGTAGTCTGATAGTGATGCCAATGTAAGTCACGTGATGTGATATTTTACTAGAGATGGAATGAAGCTACGAGTGTAAAAATGAGACGATTCAGTAAGAGATGTTTACGACTTTCTCTTGGATGTTCTGTGAGAGGTATTTGTCTCTTTTCAAGACTCAGAGAGCGTTCGAAGAAATAAAAGTTAGTCTACAGTAAATTTAAGTTGAGAGATTTTTGTTTATTATTTGCTATTGACAACTAGATAAGTATTCACTAATTATTGTTAGTATGTGATGTGCCACGTAAAGAGCATTCCGAGAAGAGCAATCATTTATAGTGTTAAGATTCAGTGTTAAAAAGCTCTGATATTATTTTTATTCCACATGGTGATTCAGGTGAAGAAATTCATTGTTGTATTAATAATTCATCAGTAAATTAACCCTAAAGATAGTTCTTCTCAATTAGCATGAAGGTGAGACTTACCCTAAACAATATGCTTGTAGTTTCTAATTATCAGATTATCAGAATAATAATGTAAAAATGTAATCAAGAATTTATATTCAAACAAAGTTTTTATTTCAAGAATTTTTCAGTTGTTACCCGCAATTATATTTTTTTATTTACACTACCTTTCTAATAGGGTTAGAATTATTTGCAGTCTATTTAACTATAAAGAAGTCGGAAGTATGTATGACCATATAATGGACCAGGAGCTTATCAAATACCTTCCAAACAGACTCAAGTCTCTCATTAAGATTTGAATCGTTAGTAAGTTTGATAACAGCATTCATATTTAATATGCTCTCTAAAATGCTTGTGAATATGAATTCATCCTTACACCACCCAATATAGCCATCATAACCTTTTCTGGTGACAAAGTCAATTATATAGTCCATGTCTTTACTAACTTTTTCAGTTAATTTAGAGAGAGACTCATTCTCTATAGTTTCTATCAGATTACATGCCATAAGCATGTGAATCGCCGTTTGACGTGTTTGAATATCATTTCTATATAAATTCACGCTTTCAATGTCGAATAACGAATCTTCTGTTTGTGCATCAGCCTGGGTTAATTTCCACTTGAGTAGTGGTCTCGAGTTGATAAAATTGTCAACAAATATAGGTTCACTAATGGATCCAAATTTCGCCAAGAAGTTTGGCCCGAATACAGCAGTTATGGCTGTTGGCACCATGGTAAATTCAAAAGCAAAAAAACGTGATAAGCATTCAGCGGATTCATGTCGAATATCATTATCGTCATCATATAATGCCAAGTAAAGCATAAAGACCCCTTTAGCGACATATAGTCCATGTTCCTTTTTCTTCATAGTAGTTGTGACAAACGCAATAATAGCATTCACCGACGATAGCCTAACGATAGCAGGTCTTCCATCGCCTGCAAACTCATATGCCAAATCCAAAAATCTGCGTATTTTTCTTGTATCTTCATCATTAGCGCAGCCAGAAATTTGGCCTATCAAAGGTCCTAATGCCTCCAACGCTTTCGAATTTGAGTCTTCACTGTACTCCTTCAGGGTAAATGAGATTAAAATCTCAATTTTGGCATGTAATTCCTCCCTCTCTAATTCTTCTCCTCTAGACGTAACCTTTCTTATCAATTCTAAAGCGTTAGACCTAACAAAACTCCAACATGAGTCGTCCTTTACTAAATCCCATAGCTCTTCAAGAATTTTAGCATAGTATTTTTTACTATCCATTTCAATGATGTGGTTTATATGAGAATCACAAAATCGAATTGCTACTAATTGAACTTCGTAAACATCCTTAGAAATCAAACATAATCTTATTAAATCAATTAAGTCTTCTGTTCTTCCCATCTTCAAATATTGAAAAAAGACAAGCTCTGTCATAGCTGAGAGAAGTAACTGTCTGGCCCCATTTAGAGTGTTATCGAATATATCAGTCGTTAAGTTCTGTATTATGAAATTGCCCATGGTATTTAAATTATTATTTCCAAATGAAATTTTGAAGTTATTCATTAAAATACATTTTACGATATCCACGAAGCATTTAGCTGTTGACCATGAAAACATGTCGTTATCTGTAAGAAACGCAATTGTATGTTCAAATATGTTGCTTGCTTCTCTATCATTTAATTTATAATCAGGTAGTTTTGTTTCAATTCTCTTAATAATTTCTAAAATTGACAATAAATTCCCATGAATGGAATTAAGGTCCCCATGGGAATCATGGCAATTATCAATTAAAATGCATATAGTCGGTATAAGATTATCTGGTAATAGAATTGCTGCTAATGACTTAGCAGCCATTTCACGTACTTTCCAATAATTATGATGCAGGCATTTGATTAATAAGTTTTCAAACTTTTGCAACTTAGGGTCAAAAGTTGATGTATTCTCTAATCTAGAAAGAATGGTTAATATCGGAAATATTACATTAAACTTCGTATCTTCTTCAACTGCAGAGGACGCATCAACTAAGTTTTGAAACAAAATATCCTCAATGCCATTGTATTTAGCAAAGAACAATCTTGATGATATGCATGGTAGAAGTTCCCCTAACTTGGATGTACCAAACAAACGATTCTGTAACGCAGTAAACAACATTACTGCACAATTTCTAATTGCCCATGTAGGATTATAAAAATTCACTAATGATAATGTTAAAACTTGGTTGACATATGGAGTACAGAGTGATGATAGTTGTGAATCAATAAATATGTGCTTGAGACAGTTAAAAGCATGAACTTGAGGAATGTCCATTTTTTCATCACCGTTTGGTATATATTCCTCCGTAGCAATGCTGATTAGTTCCTGAAAAGTATAATCAATGAGATCTTTGTATTCTTTTGATTTATTGTAAGATTTCTCAGCTGTCAAAATAGCCGTAATAAGATAGGGCAACCCCCCTGATCTTCTACTAATATATTGAGTTTTTGATTTAATTAATTTGACGTTCTGCTTTAACCATGAATTTGGTTTTCTTGCAAGTTCTTCATCATTGCTTTTGAAGCATATTTCGCAAGCAGAGACAAAAGACGGATAAACAGAAGAGAATGCTCCACGGTGTTTAACTGAGGCCAATTGATCCATTATTAGATTTGCACCTAAAAGAAAAGTAGTCTTATTTATAAGGGCATTTTCTTCGGAGTTGCCTATTTCCAATATAGTGCTAAGTAAGGCTGTGGATTCCTTAATTGCCTTCCAGCTATAGTTTAAAACTAATTTGTCTTCAAACAACTCATTACCTTCGTTATCATCCGTAGCATTGGATAATAACGGCTTGGTTTGTTTCCAAATTTTCATAACTTGTGTAAAAAGATGCGAGAATAGATTTGACCAATATGACGTTTCAACACTATATGTTTTTTTATCAATGTTTTGGAAAATCAATTTCAAAGCTGTGAATATACCGTGAACTCTCTGTTCTCTAGGAAGTTTATCATTGTTAAGTTCGTGGTTTAAACCAAAATCTAATCTATCTACAAGTATGTTGATTAAGCCTTTCAATCTCAAAGTGTTGCCTATATGATCGTATGATTGAGCTAAGAACTGCAAAACCTTTGCACCACCTTCACTCTTCTTTCCTTTTAATTCGGTAATAGTGATTAAGGATTTATCGATAATATCTCGCTCTGCAGATAATATGTTCTCCGATAAAATGTTCTCTGAACAACCTAACAAAAGATTGACGCTTGTATCCCTTATATCTTCATAATTGTTAGTAATATTATCAAGTATCAACCGTAATAATTTATGATCAAATATTTCAATAGCGAATGGAAATGCCATTTTATTATTGCTTATCTTTATTTTGGTCTTTGTAGATAATTTATCGTACGCTTGAGACCTAGGAATATTATCTAAATTTAAATCTACCAATATCTGTAACAGCCTCATACTTAAAGATAATTGAGAGTACGATGATCCTGGTACCAAGTTTCTTTTCAAGAAATTAAGAAACCAAGTCAAAAAGTCATATCCGTATGAGATCAATTCCTGTAACTCGTTCTGCTTAGATAAGTCATAGTTCTTCTTGCGTATCTTCTCTAAATCTCTTGATAAAGAGTACATAGAGTCTCTAATACGAATTAAAAATTGTCTTAATAATGAAGCAAAATCGTTTCTAAATTCAACACTATCACAATCCATAAAAAATATTTGCAAAATATTCTTATTAATTAATACGTCGTAAACTGGCTTTTGTATTGGATGAGAGCCTTTTGCCGACCCAACTAGTAATGCGAACGAACTTATTCTAAATTTTGACTCCTCGTGTATTAAAAGTCTAGTGATATAGTCAAACGGTACGATTGTATTCAGTTCATGAAGAATTTCCGGCATTAAAGCTAAATCTTGGCCAGTTTTCAATAATCCAAGGTATATGTCAATTTCTGAGTTTGATAAGTCATTTAAATGGAGGGATAAATTCCTTTCTATAAATATACCGTATGACTTAGGTGAAATTTTGAACAATAATGGTAATAAATAGACCTGAATATTCCGGCTCAAATCCTTGTCATTTAGCCCGTTCATTACTAACCCTTGCCATTTATCCATCCACTTTTCCTCGTTACCCTTTTCATATAATCTCTGGTAAACCGATACAAACGCTTTGCTAGCTGCGTTAGCCAACGGATTCGACCACATGATCCCTATGCATCTTTCGGTAAATCTTTCGTGTTCCGTCAATATGTACTGCTTGTCTATTTCCTTGGACAATATCTCGACTAAGAAGTAAAAATTCCTAGATGTATACGGCAACTTCATCGCCAGATCGACCCAGGAATGAAATAAGACCACATGCAACGGCATTAATACCTTACAAAATCCTATCAACCTATGTAACAATGACACCAAAGAGTTTACAAGCGGCCCTGTACCACTCTCCAAAAAATCCATTATATACTCAAATATTCGGCTACTAGTATCTTCGGTTAGCACTTCACACAATTGTTCCGCATGCTGCATTTGCATCATCTTAATGCTTCTTAATATCCAAATACATAACGTATCGCTACATAGAATACGTGCATTATCCATTGAGTCTGTATTAATCAACGTAGAATACAAGCTGGGGAATATCTCCTTCAATATGTCTGGTCGTACTTCTTTATTTGCAATAAGGTATTGCTCAATGGTTTTTACTTCTACCTCACTCAACGTTTTCCTCACGCCATTCTCCAATTCTTCCAGTTTTTTTTTTCCAATGAGATCTAAGATATTCTTCATAACCTTCTCTAACTCTCGTAGTTCCAATAAACCACTTATACGAGGTGCTTCTGTACTGGGTCTGAAGCGATGGTCTTCTCCTAATCAGAAGAATAAAAAATTCGATCGCGTCGTGCGATTATCCATTGCAGGCAGTTCTCATCTACCATACACGGGAGTCCTCAGCCATACCGTCATTCTTCAATAAAATACTACTAATCCAACATAACACTATCACAAACGCAAATAATTAGACTATAGAGTCAAATATAACTACGAAAAGTCAAGGCCGAAGTCAAATCATAAAATTTTGAACGTAAACTAAACCTAGGACCCCTATACTCGAAGAACTAAAATATGTCTTATTCTCCAGCTAAATTATTCGATCTTTACTGGTACTCATTCCCATATGTCATGTTGACAAAGCCTGAACGCATGTGCTTGCGTATGTATTTATTACAATAAGTGGCCTTGAACCATACTAAGAAGGCTTTACTAACCATTTTAGACTTTTTTTTCCTTTCGTTTGCATTATTTATTGGTTATGGCATATTTTCCACATTCCCTCCAATACTATGTTTCTCTTATCTAGAGGATACTATTATCTCTCTGGTACTGATACGGTTCAAAACTTAAGTGTCCAATCTCTTTGAAAACTGGGGAAAAAGGGGTCGAAAGCTTTTCCAACCATGCCAGATATTTTAAGAGCTTTTCTGGCGCCGATATAAAGAAACTAATTTATAACAGCATTTACAAAGACATATCAGAGAAAATGATTGTTATATAGCTTGTTTTATTTGTGTATATTATTGCATCTGTTTTGCGTTCTAATCAACATTGTATTATGATGAATTGTATTATATAAAGAAATCGCGTCGCACTGAAAATACAAACATAGAATGGCATCTGATCTATATTTCGATTGAATAGTTGACAATACTGAATGTATAAATCTGGATTAAGAGCAGCATTCAAGCCACCGCGGCGTATTGACCTGTCTCAATCTTCATCAGACGCGAAGTCAAGCTCTCCTGCGCCAGTTAATCAATGTGTTGACGCCCAAGTATCGCAAGATAAAGAAGCTAGCCCTTATCGCGCAGCATTCAGCGACCTGAGTCGCCAGGCATATAAAAGGCCAAAGATCAACTCAAATGTCACGAAAGCTGAAAATTCACGAGGCGTTTCAACGGCAGGTCCTAAAAATGAGGAATCGGAAAGATTGTTTATGGTTCAATGGAGAAAGTTCACCAACAAGAAGAATAAAACATGGGATGGAGATGGATTAATAGTAGTCAGTAATTCTGGTATTACTTTCAAATGTGATGTCAAAGGCAATGGAAACTATAAGCAAATGGGTAAAACTTCGAAAACCAAGACTGAAGGAATAATCGCAGTGGGGTCCTACGAACTAGAAATAGATTACGAAATTACAGATAAAACAACCCTAAACAATCCTCAGAATGTAGGTCAAGAAAATAAGGTTCCCCTGCACCATATACCAACGCCGCCTCGAAACCAGTTTAAAAAGGTAGTCCCCCTAGGAACATCGAATGCCCAGAGTTCTACCAAGGTCTCAGCCAGCAATAGAAACCCTATTCATGATCCTGATGCAGAAAATGCTCTTATTATGACCAGGCCACCCAATAGAAAGCGTGAAGATATCATTGATGTAGTCGTTGACCCTGTTCTTTCAAGATTGTTAAGACCTCACCAACGCGAAGCAGTTTCATTCGTCTACGAGTGCTTAATGGGATTTAAGAATTTCAAAGGAAATGGCGCTTTACTCGCGGACGAAATGGGTTTGGGAAAGACTCTCACCACTATTACGCTCATATGGACCCTATTAAAACAAACTCCTTATTCTGAAGATGTTTCTCCGATTTGTAAAAAAGTATTAATTGCTTGTCCTGTCACATTAATTGGTAACTGGAAAAAAGAATTCAAGAAATGGTTAAATATCAATAGGATTGGTGTTCTCACTGTAAACAATAAACAAAATGCAAGCAAGGACAAGCAGGAGATTAAGAGTTTTGGTAAGACTAGGATATATCAAGTCTTGATAATGAGTTACGAAAAGGTCTTATCCTGCCAAAATGAATTATCAACTATCAACTTTGATATGCTAGTCTGTGATGAAGGTCACAGGCTTAAGAATAGCTCAAATAAGGTTTTGAAAGTCCTTAATGACATGAATATATCGAAAAAGGTTTTGCTTACTGGGACGCCAATACAGAATGATTTGGTAGAATTTTATAATATTATAAATTTTATAAACCCTTCTGTATTGGGTTCGTTTCAGTCCTTCCAGAAAGATTTCATCAAGCCAATTCTCAGATCAAGAGAAGTAAACTGTATTAATAGAGATACAATTAAACGAGGAGAAATAAAATCTAATGAGTTAATCGAACTAACTAAAGAGTTTACATTGCGTCGTACTAGTAGTATTCTTTCGGGTTATTTGACAGAAAAGACTGATATCATTTTATTTTGTCCCCCCACTGAGCTTCAGATAGCGCTATTTAAATTTATATTGAATTCTAAGAAATTTAATGCATTTCTAAGAGAGGATAACTTTAATAACTCATTGACTTTGATAACTTTGTTCAAGAAAATTTGCAACTCGCCCAGTTTATTGTTTCAAGATAAGCTATTTAACTCATTAATAGAGAATGAACAAAATTCTACTATTGATTTAACCACATTGTCAAAAAAGACTGCAAGTAGCAAAGTCAACATTCTAATACCTTTATTAATTGAAATAAATCAAATTGGTGATAAGACAGTACTTATATCTAATTATACACAAACTTTAGATTTACTCGAAACTATTTTACAAAAGCTAAATATATCATTCCTGAGACTAGATGGCTCAACTCCAAATAAATTACGCGACAAGCTAGTTAATGATTTCAATAAGCAACCTGTACTGACGAATTCAGTATTCTTATTATCCGCAAAGTCTGGCGGAGTAGGGTTAAACTTAATCGGGGCCTCGAGACTAATTCTTTTTGATAATGATTGGAATCCATCTATTGATTTGCAAGCAATGGCACGTATCCATCGAGATGGACAAACGAAGCCTGTATTTATTTATAGAATTTTGACCACTGGTTGTATCGATGAAAAAATCTTCCAACGTCAGATGATGAAAAATAACCTAAGTGACAAATTCTTGGATAACAAAACTGATTCAAAACTGAACTTATTTGATATGAACGACTTAAAAGATTTATTTACAGTTAACGAAAAAACTTTATCTAACACGCATGATTTATTGCAATGTGATTGTTCTGGTGTAGGGGAAGACATCAATCCTCATTCAAGTGATACTGATTCGGACAACACCGATCAAGAAACTAATAACCCTGTAGGTTGGATTACAGCCTTGGATTATAAGCAAGAAGATCAAAAACCGAAAAAGCAGCAAGCCAGTATGATCAATGCTTTAATTGATTATAAGCATTATAACCCTGTTAACGTATCTGAGGACCTAGATTGTGGCGATTTGGTTACAAAAAATATAATTCAAAAGTCAAGGGAAGGATCAATGTCACTACCAATTACATATATGCTTACCAAAGTTACGAATTGCACATCTGTATAGAATCTATAGAACTATAGAACCCAACTTTAATTTCCTTGCATTCTTTTCATCCTTGCTTCTGCTGCTCTCGCCCTTTGTTCTCTCATTAATCTCATCTTCTGTTGTTCAGAAAGGCCACTAGTCTCTGCTAAAGAACTTGCCACTTTAGCGCCTCCTAAAGCTCCACCTGACGAGTATGTTGGTTTTTTAAGTTCCATTTCTGTGCGTTTTGCTAACTCAGCTTCTATCATTTTCTTCTTGTCTTCTTCTATTTTCTTTTGTTCTTCTTTTTGTTCTCTTTCAACTTCTTCTTTTGATTTAGGATTACCTACTTTTGATAATTGCCAATCACAGTAGTCCTCACCTAAAGAATATCTTGCTATTTGAAATGCTCTTCTTGTTGCAGTATTTCCTGCTAATTCAAACGGTGTCTTACCGAAATGATTAGAAATAGTTGGATCAGCTTTTAGGTTAACCATTAATACTTGCACCATATGTGATAAGCCTTGGGATGAAGCAAAATGCAATAAAGTTGGGCTATGAACATATTGGTCCTTAGGCGATAGTTCATGATTAGGGGACAAATTGTTTTTATGAATATAGTTGACTAGCATTGGAGCTTTTGATTTCTTTAAGAAACTTATCAACTCATTGGAATGCTTGTCATTTTCGTCAAGAACAATTTCTTCAGGCTTCTTTGAGTGTTGCTGCTGAGAATTTTTCAAGTTATCCCGTTGTTTCTGTAACCTTTTCTTTAACTTCTCGTTTGATTTTGGCATGTCATGAATAGTCAAGTACGATAAGTTTGCCCACGCTTTCTTTAATTCTGATGTCGTCGCTCTTTTCGTAGTAAATGGAAAGCTTCGTATCCTATCATCGCCGTTATGTAAGACACAACCATCGTATCCCACAAGTATTCTCTTACTTGATGGACCATTCGCTCTAATATAAATATTTGTACAATCATCGATATGGGCCTTCCATGACATCAATAAATCTCTAACCTCCCTTGTAAGTGCTTGCTCATTGTATCTACGAATGCTAGACCCAGCCGAGTTTGCTTTACCTCTAGCATTATCACTTGCGCTTTGAGAGCCACCTTGCTTTTTCCTTGTAGTATATCTATGAAAAGTCTTAGATTCTATTATGTTTGTTAATTGCTCTTGTTTCGACTCTTTAAAATTAGGAGCATTACCCTTGATGTTCTTAGGTATATGAGAAATAATAGCGCCTGCAAAATGGCCACCACCAATCATGAGAAGCGCTGATTTCTTCGTCTTTATAGGTGGATTTGAGAATGAGCGAAGAGCTTCCACTGGGTTTTCTTGCAATTGTCTTTCAGTGAAAACAGATTTATACACAGCGAAAACCTTTCCTTCTGGAATTAGTATCGATTTGAAATAAATAAAAGGAGAATTGGTGTTCAAATAACTAACTGTTCCTTCCTCTTCCTCGTCGTTCATTTCATTTCTGTCAATTGATACGCTATCAAATTTTTCAATTATTGTGTCCAATTTAGTAGACGACGATAACTCCTCCTCTAATTCACTTTCACTATCATCCGAACCTGATATACTTTCTATTGACTCTTCTTCTATGAGTCTATCAAATTCTGATTCTGATAAGGGTGGCAAATACCCGACTGATCTTTTCAAATTTAATCTGTGATAATCAGATTTATAATGATCTCTCTTCTCATTTTGAAATGCTTTCAGATCAAACTGAATTTTGCAAACGGAACATTTATTGCCACTATGTATAGGGTTGTCGTTTTTAGCATCTGTAGTAACCTCCACTTGCTTCGGTGTGGGTACGGATTGTGATGGAACGACTGTGGTTGAAGAATCAAAATAAATCAATTCCAATGACCCAAGAATTTTTTCTGGTAAGTCATACAAGTACAGATCAATAGTATCTATATCGGTATTATTCACTTTATCCATATTATAATGTGAGTTTTCTTCTTTTCTGTACTAAGATGCATAGTAAAATTTTGAATTTTTTGATTCTTTTCGCATCAATAATCGAATCGAGTCATACTACGGAAGACACTAAATAAAAAGTGATTCATTTATATTTACAATCTAAAAATTAAGCAATATTTATACAGGCAAGACAAAAGGATGTTTGAAAAGTCTATACATTGACGGCGAACAATTATTTACCTATTGCAGGCCAAACCTATGGCACTCCTTCAAAAAATGTTCCACTTTTTCGGGCTTCATAAATGGGTGAGTACCGTGACCAAAGTTTATAATGTAATTTTGTTTTCCACCACCAAAACCTTTGATCATCTGTTCTACCTTCTTGGATATAACTTCATCAGAACCGTACATAGTGCCAGGATCTAAATTACCTTGTAAAGTGATTCTTCTGCCATTGACCACTTTAACAGCATCCTCTGGCTTGTACAACCAATCCAAAGAAACCGTATCATAACCAGAATCGCAGAGAGAGTCCAATGCATACCACGCGCCCTTTGCGAAGACAGTAAGAGGAATTTTTTCGGTAATGCCTAACTCTTGTAATCTCTTTGGCAATTTTTGACTAATTTGACGCAAATATGGTAATGAAAATTCATCGAACTCGTTAGGTCCTAATTCACTAGCCCACGATTCAAAAACTTGTAACATTTGCGCGCCTGCAACTACTTGCTGAGCCAAGAATTCAATACATGCATCGGTTGTGGCCTGTAATAATTTGTGAGACTCCTCGGTATGCTCATATATCCATTCCTTGGCAAATCTAAACATTTTTGAACCTTGGCCTTCAGTCATATACACTAACAAAGTCCATGGCGCACCACAAAATCCTAATAATGGAACACGGCCATTTAATTTAGTTCTTGTAAGGGTAATTGCTTTGAATGCCCAATCCAATCCATTCAATATGTCGGGCTTGTAATTAACTCTTGACAAATCCTTTGGTGATCTCAATGGGTCCACGAATACTGGTCCCTTACCTTCAACCATCTCAATCTCAAACCCCATAACTTGAGGAATAACCAAAATATCACTAAAGATAATAGCCGCGTCGATTAATCCATTAAAATGCTCTATTGGCTGGATAGTAATTTCTGCCGCTATTTCTGCATTTCTACAAGTTTCAAAAAAATCAAGCTTCCCTTTGGCTTCATGATACTCTGGCAAATAACGACCAGCTTGTCTCTATTGAATTGTTAGTGGCTGTGATCAAAATTAAAGAAGTGTAATGTACATACCATGATCCACATAGGTGGTCTCTCGACTTTTTCACCTCTAGCAGCTCTAAGAATTAAATCATTCTTTAATGGGGCAAATTCTGGCATTTTGTATATCTTAATGTCTTTTTTAAGTATCTATTTTTCAATTGCTTAAGAATCGTTGAAGAAGAAGCATATATATAATACTTTGGACTTTAACGAAGGTGCGCACCTGACAAGTTATTCCCCATCCTCATCCCGTAAACAGGCCATGTTTATACCAGTAAATAAAAACCGACGATAAGAAAACATCATTCTAATTACGTTATAAATGGCGGAAACCGAACTGGGGACGGCAAATGGTCCATTGCATAGATTATCTGAACCTTCGAATGCTTCAGGAATTAGGACTCATCAACAAAGTAATCAGATATTATCGCACAAGTCATCGAAACCGAATGTCTTCATAAGATTTATTAGAGCAGTATTTGGGTATAGAAAGACTTCTGTTACATTATTTGTATTTATAACAATCATTACTACGTTAGTTTTAGTGGAATTGAGCAATAGTCTTGATTTTTCTGTCAAGTTACCTACCAATAATTTGGAGAGAACTATTTTAGATAAGTCGTGGTTAGACTTGCAGAAAATTGGTAAAGAAGAACATCCCTATACATCTAAAGGGAACGATTATGTTCACGATTACCTTGAAACAAGGATCACGGAATTGGTGGGGAATAGTTTGTTTATCGAATACGATAACGATGTGAACTACACTAATAATATCATATTCAAGACTGAAAACCAATTATATAATCAAGTGACATATTACGAAAGTAACAATTTATTGGTAAGAATAAATGGTAGCGATAGCAGTTTGCCGGCGTTGTTAGTTAGCGCACATTTTGATTCGGTTCCTTCTAGTTTTGGTGTAACTGATGATGGTATGGGGATTGCGTCGTTGTTGGGAATTCTAAATTATTACGCTTCAAATGACATTGATCAGCCAATGCGTACTATTATCTTAAATTTTAACAATAATGAAGAATTCGGTCTAATGGGTGCAACTTCCTTCTTGCATCATCCGTGGTTTAAACAAGTGGGATACTTTTTAAATTTAGAAGGTACAGGAGCAGGTGGTAAAGCAGTTTTGTTTAGAGGCACGGATTATGGTATTGTTAAATATTTTAAGCATGTAAGATACCCATTCGGAACGTCTTTATTCCAACAAGGATTCAATAATCATCTCATCCATAGTGAAACCGATTATAAGATTTACAAAGAAAATGGCGGAATAAGAGGGATTGACTTGGCATTTTATAAGCCTAGAGATATGTATCATACTGCAAGTGATAGTATTAAAAATATCGACATTAAATCCTTGTGGCACATGTTATCTAATTCATTGGATTTTGTGGAAATTGTTTCGTCCCAACGTATTGATTTGGATGACGAAAATGCATCCCCAGAATCTGATGAAACAAGTCGTGAATTTGCTATCTTCACGAGTTTCTTTAATTGGTTCTTTGTTATTCCTGTTTCCCAATTGGTGCTTATCAATGCTACGTGCTTGGTTGTGACCCCATTAATTAGTTTGCCACTCTTAGTAATTATTTTTAACTACAAGAAGAATTGGCACATTGGCTTTATTAATGCGATTAAGTTCCCTGTATCCCTTGGGCTTTCCATTTGTATTTTGAATATCATTACGCATAACTTTATTGCATCAATCAATGAGTTCCTACCAAATTCTTCATATGGTTGGACTGTGTCTACTTTGTATGCATTGTTTTTGTTGCTTAATTACTTGTTTTTGAATGGTATCAACTTTATCTTTAAAGGATATAAGGGGGTATATCATGATGAAAAGTTGATCTTAATAATCCAAACTTCCTTTATTTATTGGGTTTTATTGATAGTTTCAACTAGTAAACTTTCAAAAAATAAAATTGGAAATGACCATACTGGAGAATTCCCATTAATCATGTTATTCTTATTGCAGTCTATTGGAGCATTATTTGGCTTATTCAGCTGGTCTTTCAAAAAAACTACACATGATGGACTTAGTAATAACGATGATGAGGCTTGTCAAGCTTTGCTTTCTCACGATGACCATAACAACTATGGTACAAATGAAGCAGATTCAGTATCACAGGAGCTGTCAAATTCATCAATATCCTTAAATTCGTCTCTGTCTCAAGTCACAAATAATCTTGTGAAAAATTTGCGTAAGTCATTCAGTTATGACTGGTCTATTCAATATATTGTCATCGTTCCATTATCATCATTAATTGTTTATAACACAGGTTCGCTATTATTGAGTGGTTTGAATAAGTCAATTCAAGAATCACTTAATGCAGAAAAGTTGATATTTGATCTAATTCAATTAGTTGCAGTAGCATTAGCTATACCATTCTTACCATTTATTTTCAAGATTAATAGACTCTTGGTGATAGCTTTAGTCTTACTTCTTTGCCTGGGATTTATTAACATATCTTTAAAGTCTCCGTTTGATCAATTGAATCCCTTGAAATTGAGATTTATCCAGTCAATTAATTTGGATGAATCCGCAGATATAAGTGTTGTTAATGTTTTTGGAAGATATGGATCTCCAATGAATGATGTTTTGCTTGATTTGCCATCCCTTAAAGAAACTGATGAATCATTAGAGTGCAAGCACTTACAAGATAGTATGCAGGTGTGTTCATATAATAGTTCATTGCTGCCTAACTTATCACCTGGTGTAACTGATTTTAATGACTATTTAGATGTACACGTTTTGAAAAACTCTTCCTCCGATTACCGTTATGGCTTATTATCGGGGGAGAT
The DNA here is from genome assembly GCA_024586305.1 of Debaryomyces sp. S3305. Classification (NCBI taxonomy): domain Eukaryota; kingdom Fungi; phylum Ascomycota; class Pichiomycetes; order Serinales; family Debaryomycetaceae; genus Debaryomyces; species Debaryomyces sp. S3305. The sequence goes on from JAMYHY010000027.1 coordinate 233,586, forward strand.
AAAAATCAACGTACCCGAAAATAGGGTCTGTCGCTTATCTTTTAATAATTCAAATTTTGAAAATTCAAAACAAAGCCTAGTCAGAACGATCTTAGTATACGAAGACAATAATTACGAGAATTCATCGAACAAGTTGTTTCCGTTAGAGATATCGGAACTTCAACTAGCTACCCTTCCAGAAGGTTTCTCCAGAGATAAAAACGGTACATACATTTATAAAAATTTGAATGGTATCGATAAACTAGAATTAAATAAATTGTCGTGGGAGAAACCTTATCACGTTGGATTCCAGTGGATGCCGAAATTCGTAGATTCTACTATGGCTGAAATTGAAAACAACAATGTTCCATATACGACTGACTTTAACAATTTAGGAATACAGATTGAATGTTTTTGGGGTAATTTGGGTTACAGCAATAATGAGAATAAAACAGAAAATGAAAGAATCCCTGCTTATGGTGAAGTATTGCATTATAGTCCCAATTATGTTAGCTGGGCTAATAAAGAAAGTGGTTTGGTCTCTGTTCTGAAATACGTTGAAATATAGGAATAGTATGATAGCATTATTACCTAGTAATCTTTAATTTATAATAAACTTTTTTTTATATATTTAGTTGGATCTTACAATACAAAAAATTATGCGAATTCTGTGGATCGAACACAGGACCTTCAGATTAACTGGACTGAAGTTGACTTCAGTCTGACGNCCCACGGCGGGAGTCGAACCCGCAATCTTTTGATTAGAAGTCAAACGCGTTAACCATTACGCTACGCAGGCAGATTGATATTGATTAAAACTTTCTAATTTTTTATACAAATATTAAGTATGGTTATACCCTTATATGAGTATTTCATAATGTATTGGGTATAGTATTCTTATAGTCTTCAATTACTACAATGGCTGATTTAAGTTATGTATTTCTCATATTATTTTCTTAAATATTAATCGAAAGATTTTTGTACTAATTAGGATAAACTTTTGAGGTTGCACTTCTGTGGACATGTTTTTGCAACTATTTAAAATCATATTAAGTTTCCACCCTTTTACCTCTTATTCTCTTTAACCTAATAGATTATTCAATATGAGGTGTTTTCTTGTTGTCATATCCTTAATTTTTAAGTCTGTCGAGGCCTTCATTCATCCAATTGCAGTACGAGGAAAGTCTTTCGTTGACAGCGTCACACAGGAGCCGGTATGTGTTGTATGTTTATAAATCGGGAATTCAACTAACTAACCAAACAGTTTTTTATCAAAGGAGTTGATTACCAACCAGGTGGTTCTTCAGGGGTTACAGATACTAAGGACCCGTTATCAGATCCGAAAGAATGTGTTCGAGATATAATAATGCTTCAAGATTTGGGGATCAATGTACGTATATATTTATTCAAAGGATTTGCACAAAAGATACTAACAAGGCTTAGACCATTCGTATTTACTCCATTAATGCTGACCTTAACCACGATAAATGCATGTCAATGTTGGCTGCAGCAGGAATATATTTGGTTCTCGACGTGAATTCACCATTGCCCAATCATCACTTGAATAGAAATGAGCCATGGAAGACATATAATGAGCAATATTTGAAAAATATCTACAAAGTAGTGGAACAATTTTCATATTACAATAATACTCTTGGTTTCTTCGCAGGAAACGAAATAGTCAATGATAAAATATCAGCCAAAGTATGTATAGATGGTATGAATCAAGCATATACAGAAAACTAACGCACAATTTTAGAATTCACCCACCTACGTTAAAGCCGTAATACGGAATCTCAAAAAATATATTGACTATAACTCACCTCGTCAAATACCCGTAGGATATTCAGCAGCTGATGATTTAGATTACAGAGTTTCACTTTCAGAATATCTTGAATGTGTTGACGACAATGTGGCAGATTCAGTTGATTTTTATGGAGTTAATTCGTATCAATGGTGTGGAGAACAAACATTCTACACCAGTGGATATAATATCCTCGCCAGTGATTATAGTTCTTTTTCCCGGCCGGTCTTCCTCTCTGAGTAAGTAATTCTTTCCTAAGCCCACAAGAACCAATACTAACAGAATCATTAGATATGGGTGCAATGAAGTACTTCCTAGAAGGTTTGATGAAGTCCAAACATTATATTCAACAAAAATGAACAAAATATTTAGCGGTGGATTAGTATATGAATTTTCCCAAGAACCAAATAATTATGGCTTGGTTAGCATATTGGATAATGGCGATATAAAAGTTCTACCTGACTTTATAGCATTAAAAATGCAACTTGAATCTCTTCCACCTATCAACAATGACCAATTCATACAAAATACGCTCGGAAATCTAAAAGGAAGTCAAAAATCCTCACCAAAATGTAAGAAAACCTATTCAAACTTGGATATATCTAAGGCTGTTCCTAAAATCGCAAATGATCTTATGTATTCTACCATAGATGTCGAAAGAGGTAAGTATGTTGAACTTAATGAGGATGATTTAACATCCAGTTACAATATTTTAAATTATAAAGGAGAACCTTATGCCGTTGACGATTCTATGGAGATAATTTTCGATCATATGTCAGGAGCAGAAATAATCAGGACTAATAATAAGAATGGCAAAAAGCGTAACTGTAAGTATAGTGTTTACCCTATCTTGAAAAAATAACTGTCACTTGAACTTATCCAAGGTTTCAAATGAATATTATTAGCCAAATGAATACTAACAATTCTGCAGCTGGGTCTTCCGTATCAGTACATAACTTGCTTAGTAAATTATTAGTGTATCTCATAGTATTAGAACTTACTCTTTGGCTTTAATAATGATCATATATATTTAGATCTTACAAAGACTCTATTACCTCTATGATCGAATATCTTTACTGTACAGTCTTCGTTTTCTGACAATAAAGGATTTAGCAAAATCGACCATTCTTTATTGTTCAATGAATGAATTTTCTTGTCTGGCTGTTCACTTTTCGTAAAACCACATTTAATACAAGTACGAATTTTTTTGGGCCTCTCCTTCAATACAATAGTAAGGTTCTGAATAGTCGATAAATAAGCCAACAATGTTTCAAAAGTATCTGTCAGAGGAGCAACCCAGTCATCTTTATCCTCGTCTTCTTCTTTTGTTTTATGCTTGTGTCTGAAACTATCAAAAAGGTCAAAATTTATTAGTTTTAATTCAGTTAGATTGGCATAAAATCCTTGACCTGAACAAAGTAATTTAAAAAATAGATTATATCTAGCAAAATTAAATTGCTTTTCTATACCAGTATTTTTTGTCACCAGGTAGAATACTTGAGAGTCAAGATCTAAAGTTAGTTTCGACAATTTTCCATTCTGCTTTATAACATCAATAACTGATAAGTCACTCCCTGATAGAATATTCAAAATCCTCAACTCTGTAACTTCCATAAGAATATCTGGGCATCTTTTTCTTTGGTTCGGCACCTTCTTAGATAAACTATTCGAGTAAATACAAGAGGATAAAGTCAATTTGTTAATACCACCAATCTTCGATGAATTTGAAGTCAATTTCAGATCGTCAAGAACAAAATTATGTAGGACTAATTCATCTACTGCACCATACACATTAAACAACGATGATATGTGGCTAGTTCTGAACGGTATAGACCAGCCACTTTGTACTTTTAGGACCAATTTTCCTAAGGTTCTAGGCGGCCTTTTTGATTTGAAACTAGAAAATATATTTGATGTATCGTTCGGTATATCATGGGGAAATGAAAATTCAGGAGATATTTCACTTATAGTAATTGTTTTTAGTCCATATGCTTCTTTGAGTAAATTTGTAAATGAATAAATGTACTCATCGAAACTGGCCTCTTCATCTGTGCTTTGAACACTTTCCACATCGTATGTCCCTGCAATTTTTGTCTTACGGTTGGTAGAATTTCTAGTAGGAGGATTTATAAAATGCACAGATTTAACCAAATTTATGTTATTACTCGGTTCATTATGCCCAAATCTTCTTGTAATTGAATGAGATGGACCAGGCAAGTGAGTCTGACTAAACTTGGAAAACCTCCTGGGAGTAGTAATTATTATATTATTGTAAAGAAAATTTTTGTTGATTATTAAATGAAACTTATTACAAGCCAAAGATAACCTCAATAACGTTTTTAAATCATTTTCAAAGCAATTAAATATTTCCAACAATATCTCAACTGGTAAGGAACAAAGATGTGCGGTTGGATAGTTTACACTTGCTTTCGATTTAGTAAAGACTTTTTTACGTCCTATTAATTGATATTTCTTCATATTTTCATTTGAGTTCTTAATATTGCTTATTGTTTTATTGTAAAGAAATGTAAAAAGAATAAATGTGTATCGGGTTATCTTTTATAATTCCAATCAGTTGAGAGATAAATGCGAATTTTGGAACATGCAGAGAATAAGTCAACTAATTCCCAAATTATCGTCAAGATAGTCAAATTATTATTAGAGACGGAATATCCAAGTCATTGATCGTTCATCTTATGATAAGTTTATCTATAAAAAGTTCTCTTATAGATATCAATTGCTAGCTATCATCAAAGGAACCATATTTTTTAAGACTTTTTTTTCTTTTTTTTTTTACAAAAAAATTCCATACGATACCAGTCAACACGAACCGATTCCTTGATGAATGTTGAGTAATGTAGTATCAAGTTAGAAATGGCGAAGATAGCTATCGGGATAAGAATTGAAAACATTAGAAGGTCACTAGTAAAAGATATGTAGTATACACGACCAGCCATTAAGGCCAATATGAAAATTGTACAAGTTTAGTTTGCAAATTGAAGCTGACGTTAATCTTAGGTATAAATATATGGCTGAAGAACAAAGAAAGCTCGTAGAGCAATTGATGGGTAAAGATGCCTTGATATCGCCGGCGGTGAAGAGAAGAGATCCGGAAATGACGAGTCATAGGGTGTGCAAAAGTTTTTTGGTTGGAGTTTGCCCACACGATTTATTCATTGGAACGAAACAAGACCTAGGAAAATGTCCAAAATTACATCTTGAGAAACACAAGTTGGAATATGAGTACAGGGCTAGAAAGAAAGGTGAGACATTTCCCGAATTTGAATATGAGTACTATAAGCATCTACAGAATTATATAAATGAAATAGATCGAAACATAGAAATAGCCTTGAAGCGCTTGGAACATACGCCAGAAGAAAAAGAGAAAATCGCTAAGGTGACGAAGGAGTTAGATAATTTGGATACAAAAATAGGCTTAATGACACAAGAAATTGACTGTTTAATTAAAGAAAATGAAAGTTTGAAATGTTTATTCGAAAGCGTTAAATTGAATGATTTATGCAAAGAAAGAGACCAGCTTGCTGAATCTGCCAGAAATATTGCGGAAAACGTTGGTCAATCATCTCAGCAGAAATTACAGGTATGTGAAGAATGTGGAGCGTATCTATCAAGATTAGATAGTGATAGACGGTTAGCTGATCACTTAATCGGTAAAATCCATTTAGGTCATGTTCAGATGAGAGCAGCTTATTATGAATTACATAACAAATTCAAAAGAAATACTACGTATTAACGAGTTTATGTTTACAAAGAAGATATATTTTTAGTATATATATGTATAATAGATGACGAAATAAATATTATTATATTCGAATCATAATTTATTCATCTTTCTTACCAACTTTTTCTTTAGAAACGTAATTAATGGCACGCAACCTTTCAGATAAAATTGGGTGAGAATGATGGTACGAAGAATACAACCAGTCAGCATCCATTGTTGATAAGTTTTCGCTCAATAATTTAATCAATGCCTTTGCCAAATCATCTGAGTAGCCACATTTCTTAGCATATGCATCTGCTTCATATTCGTTCTTTCTTGATAATAAATTCATACCAAATTGTGCAACACATTCAACTGGTTGGAAAATGTCATTGAATAACATGAATCCAATCATAATTGGTTGAACAGAAGTAAATCCGAATGAAGAGTACAAGGAGTTGTTATGAATAAAAGCAGAAAACATAGAGAAACTCAAAAATAAATGAGCCTGGGAAAATACCAACATTTGTGGTAAGTGTGACAACTTCCAATGGCCAATTTCATGAGCCAATACAGCAACAGTTTCTTCTTTGGTTGAATGTTTGATTAAAGTATCGTACAATACAATCTGTTTACTCCATGGTAAACCTGTAAAATAAGCATTAGAATGGGAAGATCTCTTTGAACCGTCGATGACATACAATTTTGTCAATGGGAATTTTTGTTCAGATGCCAAGTTTTCAATAGCGGTTTTTAATTCGCCTTCATCTAAGGTTGTAAACTTATTAAATAATGGTTGAATCAAAGTTGGGAAAATAGTCATACCCACTAATTGAACCACAAAAAGAAATCCACAGGTATACAAGATGAAAGAATCACCAAAATAGTCAATAATTTTCAAGAACGCAGCGACAACAGGAGATCCAAGTGCAATACCTAAAGCAATACCCTTAACCTTATCGGTAAGCCACAATCCAACAGTAAGCTTGTTGAATCCATACTTTTCTTCTAAAACAAAGTTAGAATAATAAGACAATGGAAGCGAAACAATTGTACTAATAATTTGAGTGGAAAATAAGAAAAATAATGACTGCGTAATGATACCTCCCATAAATTTTGGAAGAATAAAAGAACTCTTGGCCATTAAAGTGCCAGCGATATTCCAAAACTTTGGTAACAAATCATACTTAATAATAGCTAAATTTTGGAATAAGTTAATCGAATCTGAAAGGAAGCCAAATTTAGCTTTAGCACGGGAATAATCTTGTGATTTATCGAATGTTTCTTGTGAAACTTCGGCCTTTAAGGTATCTGGAGGGGTTCTTCTCTTCAATACTTGGTACTGACGATAATCTAAATAGTTTTCAAACAAAAACTGACCAACGGTAAATCCTACTATAATGGATTTCCAATTAATACTGGTACTATCAAGAAAGGAAAATGACTATATTTGTTAGTATTTGAGCCATAAATAATCAATATATGATAATTGACTACAATGGGAATCAACACATACATTTGCTAAGGAAAACATTGTATTCTGGAATAGTATATGTTAAAGAGTGAAGATATCAAAAGATCACTTTCCATTTATTTGCCGCTCCCCGAGCACTTGTCGGTGCGACGTGTTGTTTTCAAAATCGGAAACAACTTCATCTACACTAGAAAAATATAATAGATTTTTGCATTTACAATTCTAAATAAACGTAATATTTTTATCAAAAACTAAACTGAATAATATGTCAAATAAATTAAACTTCAAGTCATATATCATTTTCTTTCATTGGAGCAATTAGACTTATTTAGATTCAGAAGCTAATTTTTCGGCTTTAGCAGTGGCATCTTCAATACCACCAACCATATAGAAAGCATTTTCTGGTAAGTGATCGTGCTTACCATCTAAGACTTCCTTGAAAGATTTGACGGTTTCTTGTAATCTAACTAATTTACCTGGGATACCAGTGAAAACTTCAGCAACAGCGAAAGGTTGGGACAAGAATCTTTGGATCTTACGAGCTCTTTCGACGGTTAACTTATCTTGTTCAGATAATTCATCCATACCTAAAATAGCAATGATATCTTGTAAAGACTTGTAAGCTTGTAAGGTTTGTTGGACACCGGAAGCGACGTCATAATGTTCCTTACCGACAACAGCAACATCTAATAATCTAGACTTGGAATCTAATGGATCGACAGCTGGGTAAATACCTAATTCGGAAATACCTCTAGACAAGACAGTGGTGGCATCTAAATGCGCGAAGGTGGTAGCTGGGGCTGGATCGGTTAAATCATCAGCTGGGACATAGACGGCTTGGACAGAAGTAACGGAACCCTTCTTGGTGGTGGTAATACGTTCTTGTAATAAACCCATATCAGTGGCTAAGGTTGGTTGATAACCGACAGCAGATGGAATACGACCTAACAAAGCAGAGACTTCGGAACCAGCTTGGGTGAATCTGTAAATGTTATCAATAAATAACAAGACATCTTGACCTTCTTCATCTCTGAAGTATTCAGCAATAGTTAAACCGGTTAAAGCAACTCTAGCTCTAGCTCCTGGTGGTTCGTTCATTTGACCGAAAACTAAGGAGACCTTAGAATCACCTTCAAGGTTAATAACACCAGTTTCTTGCATTTCACGGTATAAATCGTTACCTTCTCTGGTACGTTCACCAACACCGGCGAAAACAGAGAAACCACCATGGGCCTTAGCAATGTTGTTAATCAATTCTTGAATGAAAACGGTCTTACCGACACCGGCACCACCGAATAAACCAATCTTACCACCTCTAGCGTATGGGGCTAATAAATCGACAACCTTAATACCAGTTTCTAAAACTTCGGAAGAAGTAGATTGTTCGACGAACGAAGGTGGATCAGCGTGAATTGGGTTCTTTTGTTTGGTCTTGATTGGGCCTCTTTCGTCAATTGGCTCACCAATAACGTTGATAATACGACCTAAGGTTTCACGACCAACAGGAACAGAAATTGGAGCACCGGTATCGTTAACTGGAGCACCTCTAACTAAACCATCGGTACCATCCATAGCAATAGCTCTGACGGTGTTTTCACCTAAATGTTGGGCGACTTCTAAGACTAAGTCTTGGTCACCGTTCTTAAGGGTCAAGGCATTAAGAATAGCTGGTAAGTTACCTTCGTCGAATTGGATATCAACAACAGCACCAATAACGGCTCTATAATTCACTCAGTTAGTATAATAGTCCATAAATATATTTATGTCGTGGTGCCAATCTCCACCACGGTACAAAATGCTATTGGCCCGGATCGCGAAAAGTGAAAAATTTCATTGGTCGAGCTCGCCTAGGCGCCTATATGGTATGGCCCCCTACTCGTCTCTTCTACAACGCCACTTCTATCTATCTCTCACATAGCGAATTATCTTCATCATTCTCCTTGGATGGTGTTCTCTTCCTTTCGTGGGCTCCATCCGCCCCATGATCCCTTTCTTCTTTTTCTTCCCTCCGCGTCCATGCTTGCCAATTGCACCGTCGAATCGGCCAAACGCACCGCCAATTCGCCCTATTATTCTCTCATCATTCTCCATTTTCCCTCAATGGCTTGAATTGACTGTGATCGTCTGATTGATTGACTTTTCATTCTAAAATTTTTACATACCTAACCTTACCGGCGACAGGAGCTGCTGAAGCTAAACCTCTGTTGAAAACAAAGTTACGCTTAGCAGCAGTGAAAGCATTGCGTGAAGCAGAGTTAAACAATCTTGGAAAAACCATCGTTATTAACTTTGGTAATTTAAAGACTAAACGTATTCAAGTATTCTTTAAATAAGAAACAAAGATTTAGAGAATTAAAATCAAATTAATATGGTAACACCGACGGTTGGCACACATTTTACCTCGACGACCTCTCCCGCCAATCAAAGTCCCGTATTGCTAGTGAATCGCACTCCGGATCCAAACGATAATTTTATTGGGCAAAAAATGGGATTACCCGGTTCAAGAATTATTGTAGACTGTATGCAGTCGGAACAAAGTTGCCGGAACCGTTCTTAGTTAGGATTTACTGCAAAATATGTATTGTCTAGACTATAAATTTGAAGAGAGAAGGGCTATTTTGCGAGATGTTTGGGAAATGAATTGCAGCATGGTGGACGGATCTACCTCATACAACATTACGGAGCCTGGAGGGATTGAAGGGATGGACTTCGGGCAAGAAGAAACGAGACACGCGAGACAGAGCCGGATCTGGGGTTTGTCGTTGAGGTGCTTGAACCGTGAGTTATTTTGTACAGCGGACATTTTGCCCCTACGAGGGTCGCGCAATGTACGAGCAGCAAAGGAGGTGAGATGGGCCTTCTTGGAGAGCGATTCAATGCGCGATGACTTGCGTCTTTTGGGGCCATTCTTGTCAATTCCAATTTTGCCAGGGGTGGGGTCTGGCGACGACGAGCGTTTTGCGGCTCGGATAAGGTTCTGGAACTCCTGTTCTTCGCTAAGCTTTGGCGATGTGCTGGTGATGGATGTTTCGCTGAGAGCCGAGAGCCTGGTGGCAGATAACGAATCGGATATGCCGTGCACCGTTTTAGCGGTGGTCTGGGGCACCAGCAGCTCATGGGGTGATGATTCAGGGGTGAGAAGTTGGTGAATTGGAATCTTGCGGAAATCCAGCAGCTCGTGCTTAACCAGTGTGATAGGTGGTACAGTATGGGGAGGAGCAAGCGATTCGCCAGTAACACAATGTGTCGAGAATAAGTTGCGATCGTTGTTGTTGATAATGCAATATTGGAACGATATGTGGGTCCTGCAGACATCGCATAAGTCCTCTTCGTCTTCTTGTTCCGAGGTAGCCGCGAACATACCCTTCTGCTCGTCCTCGAACTTCCGCTGCTTGAACAACTTGGGTTCGAATTTAACTTCAAACTTACTGATATCAATCATGTTAATATACTTCGATTGGGTCTGGACAAAGTCCTGCAAGCATTTCAAGCTAGCTTCTGCCAACCTGAGATTCGCATAGTCTGTATGCTTCTGGGTGTTGGTCTTCTTCAATATATTTTCCACCAACTGATAATGATTAAACACATTCTCCTTCTTGATAAGCCTGTAGTCTCTAATTGACTTCTCTCCGAATCCAAGCCACGAATTCATCGTGAAATTCACCGCTTCGTTGAAATTGAAACCGCAATTGAAGCCAGCATGGTAAACCCTGGGGTACGTAATAACAAATTCGTTAGGACGCTGATCGGCATAGACACATTTTATACCGTTTTTTACTAACGTCATTGGAGATAATAGCGTCACTAACTGATGCAACAAATCCGGTTGTTTTTGGAACAAGTCTGGCGCCGAATCTTTCATTAATTTCTCGAACTTATCTGCATCAGAGGATGGTATTCCATACCACTTTTTTGTTGCTCCTAAATGGCAGTAGTTAGCAGACAATGTATAATGATCTTCAACATGCCAGCAGAACGTAGAAAGTAACGATCCAATATATATCCATGGGACTGTCATTCCGGATATTGATGTATTTATGTAGTTCAACAATGACCCTTCTGCAAATGGAAGTTTGGTTAAATTCCAAGGATGGTTCATGTAATACTTTGTTTCTGGATCCTCGGGCGATATCCCTGGTGTGTTGGCCATCGGAAAACCACTGATCTCTCCTGGTTTTAAATTATGTATATCTGCACCATACTTCACCTCTAAGTCTGATTTTTCTACGTCAATAAACTCCCAGAATTTTTGTTCTATCTTGTCCACTGACAATGGCTCGTCATTATTATACTCATGTTCGAATTTCCTTTCAAATTCGTTGCATAGTTGATGAAATTCGGGTATCGAATACTTCAAATCAACTTGCTCCTCAAAACCATACTCCCCTGTACCTATAAGGCATTTATCACAATACCAGCTACCAGCAGGTACAGTTTCTAGAGGAGGATCTAGACATGACAAATGAAATGGATTATCACAATTATCGCATAGCAAAGTTTGCGATGGATTATCATGTTTCCCGCAGATCAAGCAGTTATCATAATTATCCTCAGAATCACTCTCAGGAAAGTCATAGTTTTTTTGGTTATACGAAAGAAAATCTGCATATGATCTTAGGTTGATTGAATATTCGTCTTCAATGTGAGTAGATTCCTTTTTTAATCCAAAATGATCATTTATTTGTCCCCATTTATCCTCGTTCATATTCTCATATCCTCCCATCTTTTCAACCATTAAATGTAGATCATAATAGTACACTTTGATTCTCGTTGGACGAAATTCTTTTGCATCATTAAGTCCTACTCTAAAATACAATTTTAGTTGTCGTTTACGACTCATTTTCATAAAACGATTAATATTATCAATAAAAAACTTTCTGCTTCTGGTAGTTAATCCAAGATCACTTAGCTTCTGTAACCTGGTGTGAAATTTAAACTCTGGAGAAATCAGGAATGTTGGCTGCCAACCTTTAGGAGGTACAACTTTAATTAACCCATATTCAGATCCCAATTTCGCAACCTCTTCACTAGAGAGGTACTTAATGGGATCTGAAAACTCTTCCATAGTGGGAGTCACTATGGGGCATGGTTCGAGTAAATCCTTATTGAACGTCATCGGTTTTAAATTACAATTTTTTAAAGCAAAATCCAATTTTTTTTTCAACAGAAAAGAAGACCTTATTTTCTCTATGTTCAAGAGATTCTTTCCTCCTACTATTAGTCAAATTCAATGGTTTTATTGCAAACAATGTGAAAAGCTAAAACTATCGAATAATATCGGTAATCGCACTGATACCTGATAAAGCAATGAACAGTTTTTAATTCGATTATATCCTGCAACTTCAAGTCAGAAATTCCAATAATAATATAGCTCTAGCCTCTAGCTTATGCAGTATGTGATACGTATATCAGAATAAACAAATTACTTAATTCAGCAACTTTAGATGAAACAAAGTATCTACATTGAATTATCTTCATTTCGCCAGGCTCAAGAAATTCGGTAAATGCGTACTGAGTGCGTTGTGTGCCCCTGTTGGAATTTCAATGTGCTTCCATAATTCAGCCAATAAACATATGAAATTGGTTGATGTTATCTAGGTTGTAATTAAACATTGGTTTTAAGTGTGTATGATATTGTAGCTTATATTTAAGCTTATATTTAAAGCATTGTAGGTATAAAATAATTATGTGTATGTGAGACGTAAACGGAATTTGCAAGCGACTATCGAAATATGAGAATTGGTGATAATAGAAATAAAATTGTACTCTCTAAAAATTATTGACTTTTAGAACAATTGTAAGTCAAATATGGAAGATTATACTATTGCTGTGTTAGGATGTGGTGTTATGGGTACTGCTGTTACTTCAGCTATTCTTAAAGCTAAGTTTGAACCGTACCCATCAAAGATTATATGCTGTACTAATTCAGAAAAACTGTCGACCGAATTAAAATCAAAATTAGATAATGACTTAATAGAAACCTCGCATGGGTCAGAGTCGAATAATAAGGCTGTTTCAAAAGCAGATATCGTAATTCTAGGATGTAAACCATATATGTTCAAAGATGTCTACGAACAGGTCAAAGGTTCGTTAAGTGGTGATCAATTGATCATTTCATTATTAGCTGGTACCACAATTGAGGAATTAAGCATTATGTCACCTTATGTCGCCAAGGTTATGACCAATACTCCAGCTCAGTTTGGTTGTGGTATGGCTGTTGTTTCGTTCTCAGACGAAGCTGAGTCTAAGTATTCTGATTTGGTCATGAAGTTGATTGATCCTGTTGGAAAGGCGATGAAATTACCAGAAAAGAATATGGATGCGGCCACTTCATTAGTCGGTTCTGGACCTGCTTTCTGCTTGTTGATCATGGAAGCATTGATTGATGGTGGTGTTAGAATGGGGCTTCCATATGCTGTTGCGAAGGAATCCGCGGCTAAAGTTATGGAAGGCACTGCAAAGATGGTCTTAGAAACTGGTGAACACCCTGCCGCTTTAAAGAGTAAAATATGTACTCCTGGGGGAACTACAATCGGTGGCTTGCTAAAAATGGAAGATGCAGGTGTTAGAGGAGGTATTGCAAGAGCTGTCGAAGAAGCTGCTAACATCTCTGCCTCCTTTGCCAAAAATAAATAACCCATTCATATACTTTCTTAATATATACGGATTCTATTGACTATAAATTCTATGCCTATTTCCGTAGTTATTATTTTTTCAACCCATAAAGGTTCATGAATGCATTAAGATCCTCCTGCGTAAGCTGAATATTAGCCCCATCTAACGCCTCTTTGAGCTTTAATAACGATGCCTTTACGTCCTTATCAGCCAAGATTTTCATCATTTGAAACATCGTTGGCTGTTTTCCGTCTGGTTGAAGGCCTTTCTCGGCCAATAAATTTTGAAAGTCGTCCAACAAAGATCTTATTTCTGGATTTTGTCTGAAAACGTTGATAAGATTACCAACTCTTTGGGCCTCCTCCAGTACATCATCTGGCTTGGAGGAAGACGCATATGTTCTTTGGCATACAATAGGTCTTTTAGCAGCTGCAAGATGTCTGGATGCTATGTTCCTGGGAATTGAAACACTTTTTGCGGAAATGCTACGAATCTTACAAAAGCTGAGTCTCAACATCCCGTAATATGTTCTATGAGAATATACTGCTACTTAGCTCCAACTATCTCTTCGCTACCTGACATCAATAGTTCCAGGATGCATTGAGGAAATTATCAGTAGTGTGTTAACCGAAATATTTATTTGAAAAGTACACGTCAAGTCTGCCTCGAAAGTCAACAATCAAACTATTAACAACTAACAATATCTGGCGGTTACGTTTAATTGATACTCATATATCAATAAATCAATCTAAATAATGTCACACGAAGGACAAGAAGAGTTATTAGACTACTCAGATTCTGAAGAAATCGCCGTTCCATCCACCACAGCACCAAGTGCTGCTGCTGGTGAAGGCGCCAACGACAAAGAAGCTGATAAAAAGGGTTCTTATGTTGGTATTCATGCCACTGGTTTTAGAGATTTCTTATTGAAACCAGAATTATTGAGAGCCATTGGAGACTGTGGTTTCGAGCATCCTTCAGAAGGTTCGTAATTATTCATCTAAATAAAGAAATGAGATGGCGTGGTATGGTTGACATTTGCGTTAAATTGCATTCTTCTTCACTATTGTAATGCATTAGATTCGGGAGTTTATTAGCGCCGAAGAAAATCGAATGAAGCTGTGTATGGCTTGTATCGAATTCCTAGCATTAGCATCCGTATCGTCATTGATAAGGATGATAACTAAAAATTAACTGATTAGTGTTCCGAACTAGCAGTAAGATGCCTAAATTGGGTCGAATAGTGGAAACCCAAGAAAAAGTACTATTCCATGGATAGTGTTAGAATGCATAATTAGAGCAGTCTCAACGCTATCCGGACATTGGTCGGAGAAGAACGAATTTAACGTTGCATGTCTAGCATCATCATTCCATATTAAAGTCTTTGAGTATTTAAGCATTTAAACTAACAAAATTTATTATAGTTCAACAAGTTTGTATCCCACAATCTATTTTAGGTACTGACGTTTTATGCCAAGCTAAGTCTGGTTTAGGTAAGACTGCTGTTTTTGTTTTATCTACCTTACAGCAATTAGACCCAGTTCCAGGTGAAATTTCTACTTTGGTTATCTGTCACACTAGAGAATTGGCTTACCAAATCCGTAACGAATACTCTCGTTTTTCTAAATATATGCCAGATGTTAAGACTGAAGTTTTCTACGGTGGTACTCCAATTACCAGAGATTTAGAAAAATTGAAGAACAAAGATACTTGTCCCCATATTGTCGTTGCTACTCCTGGTAGATTACATGCTTTAGTCACTGAAAAGTCCATTCGTTTAAATAACATCAAGTCTTTTGTTATTGATGAATGTGACAAAGTTTTGGAAGCTGTTGACATGAGAAGAGACGTTCAAGACATTTTCCGTAACACTCCTCATCAAAAACAAGTTATGATGTTCTCTGCTACTTTATCTCAAGAAATCCGTCCTGTTTGTAAGAAATTTATGCAAAACCCATTGGAAATTTATGTTGATGATGAAGCTAAGTTGACCTTACACGGTTTACAGCAATACTATATTAAGTTAGACGAAAAGGAAAAGAATAGAAAGTTATCTGATTTGTTAGATTCTTTAGAATTCAATCAAGTCATTATTTTCGTCAGATCTACCCAAAGAGCTAATGAATTAAACAAATTGTTATGTTCTTCCAATTTCCCATCTATTGCTGTTCATTCAGGTTTGCCACAAGAGGAAAGAATTGAAAGATATAAGTCTTTCAAAGAATTCAACAAGCGTATCTGTGTTTCTACTGATGTCTTCGGTAGAGGTATTGATATCGAAAGAATTAACTTAGCCATTAACTACGATTTACCAAATGAAGCTGACCAATACTTACACAGAGTTGGTAGAGCTGGTAGATTCGGTACTAAAGGTTTAGCTGTCTCTTTAGTTTCAACTAAGGATGACGAAGAAGTCTTAGAAAAAATCCAATCTAGATTCGATGTTAAAATTACTGAGTTCCCTGAAGAAGGTGTTGATCCATCTACTTATATGAACACTTAGACCCTTTCGTGGTATCTTTTTTACGTTTGAGTTCCTACTTCGAAATTGTTAGTGTTAGTGTATTATTTTAAAATAAAAGTTTTTTAAATACGGGTTAGTTGTAGTATTTAGAGCATTCCATATCTATTAATTGATAAACGCTATCGAGATCTTTCTTGGGTATTAAAAACCATTCAACGTGAATATTATACCCATTTTGAAAGGGTTTTTTAGTATGTAGTTTATCTTTAAGCGTTTTCAATTTTGAATTATTCTCTATTGACGAGCTTTCTTTACATCCAGTGCAATATACATCTCCACTCCCATACTTCGCAATTAGCATTTTATGAATCTCAGATTCAGCTACATTGACCCCCCTAGGACAAAGAAATCCGAATTGGTCGTCTTTGTATGTTCGAAGTGTCCCCGACTGCTTTTTCATGGATAAGCCTCTAAACCTGTGAATTATCATATCAAGTTTATTAGGCGAACCATTCTCCTTCTGTGGATGCAAGCACGTCAATTCATGGTGGCATTTGTCTTGCCATTGTCTCAACCGGCGTTGTACAGTTTGCGTGGTCATTCCAACTTTAATAAGCATGTAAGGGGATTTTTCGGACTTGAATGGAATCCAGGTATCTCTGTGTTTATTGGACACGTTAGGTAAGTTCCTCACTTTAAGAGACCAATTCTTATCATTATTACTCAATAATCGAGTTAATGTGTAGACATATATGTAGCCAATTTTCTCTGTCTGTTTTGCCGGACTTAAACCTCGCGGTACTGGGCTACCATGTATTATTTCCCTTCCGTTTCCATTGATTGATCTAATCTTCGCTGGACTTGCATCTTTTTTTCTTCCTTTTCCACGTTGCCCTATATGATAATGACAATATCCATCAGGAGCATTTATTTTGCACTGTATCCCTTTGGCCGTGATCCCTTTACACTGTTTGTACTCTTTGGTCATAAATCTCGTCCAACTATTGTTCTGATTGTGTTCTTAAACATTCAGAAGAAAAGTGCGTTGGAATATTTGTATCAAATCTCCAGCAAATTTGACCGTCCTATGAACAAATAAGTATTATTACTTTCCAACATTCTTCAGTCACGGCATCTGCCTACTAACCAACATCAAAGTAACTCCGGTAAACTGTAGACCAAACCTATCAATGTCAAATTCATACTATCACGTGTTATTCACATAAATTGCAACATCTTTACAATAAATAAAATAATCGGAGTTATGGTGTCATATCTAAAGAGGTATAAATACATTAACTTAAGCTAGTAGTATTTCTAGTATTAACATTTTGAGTGTAAGATAAAAAAGAAACACATAATGCCATCACATTTTGATACATTACAATTGCACGCTGGACAACCAGTTGAAAAGCCCCACAAACCAAGAGCACCCCCAATTTATGCTAGTACATCATATGTTTTTGATGATTCCAAGCATGGAGCTCAATTGTTTGGTTTAGAAACCCCTGGTTATATTTACTCGCGTATTATGAATCCGACTAACGATGTATTTGAGCAAAGAATGGCTGCTTTGGAACATGGTATTGGAGCAGTGGCTACGTCGTCCGGTCAATCTGCCCAATTCTTAGCAATTGCAGGTCTTGCTCATGTGGGAGATAATTTTATCTCAACATCATTCTTATATGGTGGTACTTACAATCAATTTAAGGTTGCTTTCAAGAGATTAGGAATCGAAGCCAAATTCGTTAATGGGGATAAGGTTGAAGACTTCGCTAAGCTTATTGATGAAAAGACTAAAGCAATCTATATCGAAACAATTGGAAATCCAAAGTACAATGTGCCAGATTTTGAAGCGATTTCTAAGTTAGCCCATGATCATGGTATTCCAGTTGTCGTGGATAACACTTTCGGTGCTGGTGGTTATTTGATTAATCCAATTGATCATGGTGCTGACATTGTTGTCCACTCGGCTACCAAATGGATTGGAGGTCACGGTACTACCATCGCAGGTGTCATCATCGATTCTGGTAACTTCCCATGGGAAAAATACCCAGAAAGGTTCCCACAGTTCTCTAAGCCATCTGAAGGTTACCATGGTTTAGTCCTAAATGATGCATTAGGCAAAGCTGCTTTTATTGGACATGTTAGGATTGAATTATTAAGAGATTTGGGCCCAGCATTGAACCCATTTGGTTCCTTCTTATTATTACAAGGTTTAGAAACTTTGTCATTACGTGTTGAAAGACAATCATACAATGCTTTGAAATTAGCACAATTTCTTGAAAAATCTCCTTACGTTGAATGGGTCTCCTACCTTGGTTTACCATGTCACGAATACCATGAGAGAAGTAAGAAATACTTAAATAACAAAGAAAATTATGGTGGTGTTTTATCATTTGGTGTTAAGGATTTGGGTGAAAACAAGGAAGATCCATTCCAAGAGGCAAGCCCAAGATTTGTTGATAACTTGAAAGTTGCGTCCAACTTGGCTAATGTCGGTGATTCCAAGACTTTAATAATTGCACCATACTATACTACTCATCAACAATTAAGCGATGAAGAAAAGGCTGCGTCTGGTGTCTCAAAGGATTTGATTAGAGTTTCCGTAGGTACAGAATTCATTGATGATATTATAGGTGATTTCGAACAAGCCTTTAACACCGTTTACGAGTCTTCTTAAGTAGCTTCAATAATCTCTAATATAACAAAAAAATAAATGAACTATAATGACATTATAAAGATTTAGTAAATGTTAGCGTTAGTATACTTTACTTAGTCAAAATGTTTGTAATATTTCTTCGAAAATTGCAATAATTTGCATTAAATTCAAATTAGTATGTAAAAATTCAAAAAAATTGGAGAAGCTAAAAAAATACCCTTTATAAGGTCGTTATGAAACCTCCGAGTATATAGTACATAGGTTTTCATTTCTTCTTCATATCTTTGTTATTGACTAATATTATACTATCTTGACAAGCCATTAGAAAAGCAAATGGCCGCAAAAATTGAGCCGCGCTATAAAATAAAAAGCTAGTAATAATAACTTAAAATTATATATCCTATTTTTTGCTACGTAAGATTTGTGTAAGTTGATACAATAGTACAGAATAAAGGGAAACACAAGATGTTAGAATAATGAACCCTGTATCCAATTTGAATCGAGCGATATTCACTTTATTTATCAGGTTATTAATCCGGTAGTAGTACCATGTAGTGCTTGCCCAGTTAAAGAAGGTGATGCCAAAACAAAGAACCAAGAATACCGATATAATAATAGAATAACCAAATAAATTTCTTTGATTAAAGGTTGCAAATTTATTTGTACCGGACAACGTGAAACATGATAAACCGAGTAGCATCCATATTATGGGATGCATGAAATTAACAGGTGACGCTAAATATGACATCATTTTCCCATATTTTTGAGACTTTTTGAGACTATGAGCTATTTTAATAGTCTTGAAGTCTATAGGAGCCAAAGCGAACGTATGGCTTGTGTTACTATTTCTCATTTCGTCAAGCGAGTCAACTAAATTCGAATAAGTAGTTACCAAGGATGTGGCAAGTTTGCTGGGATCTTCTGCTTTGGATACATTTCCTAATTGAAGACCAATATCTGTTACTAAACTAGTAAATATATCTAATCCATTCGTGGATACGCATTCTGTAGTAGTGTTGACTGTATTATACTTACAGTATTGAATTGCATTGAATTGATAAATATAATTGTCTGAAAATGTGTCTATAGTATCAATGTAGTTTATATCGTTCAAAATATTATTGTTATCGTTTAAAGTCACACTTAAGTCTTTGGCGAGGTAAGATATCATTTTTAAGCCTTCTGAGATGCTTGACAATAATCTTCGAGCTTCTGGCGAATCGTCTCTAAACTGAAGAGAGAATTGGGGAAGAAACATCGAATATGAAAAGCCTAAGAATACCTGTAATATAACTGCAATAAAAAGCATGCTCCAAATGGATTTGGCAAAATTCATAGTTCTGGTCCTCATACTTAAAGTGTTCGTTGGCTCTTCTTCCGAAGGAAAGCCATCATTTGAGTTCGAATATTGCCCCATCAATGACGAATTTACTGTATCTTCGTAACTTGGTGCTAAACGGAATGAAGGGGATATTTCATCTTTGTCCATATGTTCTGCTTCAGGTAAACAGTCTCCCAAATTGAAGTCTTGGAGTTCAATCTGCTTCTCCGAGATATTCAAGGTGGAATCAGACCTGTCAAATAGACTAGAATGAGAATTATCTGAATCCTGGGATCTATCGTATATCATATTTGCATCTATGGCTTTAAGAGAGTAAGGAATGCTTTTATCAATTATCTTGACTCACAAACATAAACATTTAATGCAAATTCTAGCGCACAAAAATTTCCGAATGTAAATATTGATGATCCTATGTGAAGGAACTATTGTTCTTAATTCAAAACGGTTTTTGCATAATAAATTACAACCGATGCTGATGAAGTGTGTATATTGGCTTTGTCTTGATTAAAGTCTATTTATATAATTGTTATTATCTAAGATTTCCATTTCATCAAAGTTCAAAAATGAATCACCAGTGGAGTTTCGTTTATTGTCTAAGGATTCAATTGTATCACTCTGTAAAAATGGATTGTTCCTAGTATTATGCTGGAAATGTCTTTCTTGTAGTGAATTAGACCTAAAATTGGTATCATGTTCTTTATTATTCTTTCTTTTATCAACAGATTTATCTGACGCATTACGCGTAGGCGTATTATTACCCTCTTCTCTAATTTTATTAATATGACTAGTTAGGTTTTTTGACGTTCCAAGAGACATAGTGCTGGCACTCTTAGTTGGCTTGTGACTATTTACGTACCCATCAAAGGTCTCTTCTCTATAATGATGAGCCATCGACTCTGTCATCGGATACTGCGAGTTATTAATATTGATGTCGTGATATAATAGGTTACTTGATTCATCTTCAAATATTGGATGATTCGCATCACGGAGATATGACTTACGGCTTTTCTTAGAGAGGTTTCTGTTTAGACGGCGAACGGACATTTTCCTTGACAAGGTTTCTCCGAGCTTTCGTAATTCGTCTTCGTTTCTAGCACCATAAGCATCGTATTTTCTATTAGTCGCATCATTATAGACATAAGCAGCATCATATTCATGGCCCTCATCATCAGAAAAGTCTCTTTCCTCAATATCATCGTCATTTTTCGCACCAATATCTGCAGATGCATTGTACTGAACACCACTAGATATATTTGCGCTTGTCTTGTTGAATCTGTTATATTTATCCGAAACACTTTGATTACGTCTGAGACCGCCTGAATCGGACATTCTTGTTTCCTCGCTGTCACTTATATTATCATATCTATAGCGGATACTATCAAACTCGTCTTCTTCATCAAAGTCCGGTGGATTGGCACACCATAGAGGGAAAGTCCAAGAAACACTTGAAAGCAATGAAAACGTAAAAGACAACCACAATAACAGGAACCAAATATCGCCAAAATGTAATGCAATTCCATAATCTCCCAAGTTTGATTTAATTTCACCTCTAATTTCAATCAATAAATTAGTTATAAGACTACTGGATATGGCTAAACTTAGAAATGACGCAACAGATATCAATGCTATAATATTCATGACAAAAACAGGAATTTTATTGAGGTCTTTTTCCGGGCCTCTATTGCTGTATAAAACATAGCCAAATATTAGCACAACTAGTTGAGAACTAGCTCCAAATATCAAACCGGATGGAACTAACTTGTACTTCTTATTTCTTTTGGATATTGTCTCTTCGTATTTTTTATCATTCAAATCTGAAGACTGGTACGCATATGCTAAAATGCTCTGTAAACCTATCGATTCTAATTCCTCCTTGTAATCAAAAATATACCTCTTCGTCGACTTTGAGCAAGTAAGGACATCGTTATGCTTATCTATATGAACAATACCATATCTGTCCATTTTTTGTGTGACGTTATAGTTACCAAAACACCAGCTCCATAAGGAGGTAACAATGTATTGAGGGGCATCAGCAACTTGATTTTCAGCATACGAGGTTAACAATGATATTTCGGAATTAGTTAATGATGAATCAACAGGTAATACACTATCCTCTGAATCGCCAAGAATAGTTGAGGATAAAGACACGGAACTTCTCAAACTATTATATAAACCACGGGCAACATCTAAACGGGCACAGTTAATCCTTGCAATATATATGTTCCTATTGGCAAGGGAGCCTATCAATGTTGCAATGATAAATGTTAATGTGGCAATACATGTGAAAAGCCTAATTATTTGTAGAAATCTTGCTTGAGTTGTGAGATTTCTAAAGGGTAGTAAAAAGTGATACCCTATATTATTAAACATCATTTTCACCAAGCAGCAAGCTTCTTTCCCATAACTATATCTCCCTTCAAAAATACTTCTATAATGTAAATAATACTACTATCTTTAGTCTTTAAATACGTGTATAAATAAATAGTGTAACAGTTATTTGCTATTTAGTATCAAATTTTACATTAGATCAGCAAAACACCGTCCTGTATATAAATAAATTGATTTAATGCTATAGAGGTAAGGCACTTCTAAGACTTATTATGATAGAGCCGTAATCTGCAAATCAAGAGTCAAGATTATAAGATTATTGACATAGAGCGGTATTGTAATTATTTTAAATCTAAGTTAATGTGCCAGGACCCCCAGGAGCCTTTGGAGAATACATGATCATTTTTAGATGGCTATTGAATAACAAGACCTTAAAAACATATAAATAATAGTAGCTAAATAAAGTATTTCCTTAATTTACAAAATGAACTGAATGGGATGCACACCGGTTTTAAAAGTCTTCGTCGAACTTTAACTCGCCATATTTTGCCTGGTAATATTCTGTACCAACATCATAGGTTGGATTCCCGGAAATCGTATTTGAACCAGCACCAGCATCACGGCCATAAACTGCATCTTCATCAATATCGTCAAACTTCCTCTTTCCCTTTACACCCTGGTCAAAGGCTCCCAATGTGCTAATAGCTGGCGCATGGCTTGCATAATTGTTTTCCCATTCAGACAAATTCGAACACGTTCCAATAGTAGATCCAACGTTAGTCAATGCTGGAGGTTGACTCATATGGGTAGGTAATGGCACTCTGGCCGGTTCATAATCTATATTGCTTCTATTCTGGTTACCCCCGAATATTCCAATGGGCTTAGGTTCAACTCTTCCATATTCTCCATTACTAGCGTATCCCATACGATCGTATGCATTATATCCATTATAGTTGTTAGATGGTACATTATAACCATCTGCAACCGATTTTCTTATTCTCATCCCTAGCGTCGATAAAGAAGCAATATCGCTGTTCCCATGCTGTGGTTCGATACCTTGGTTTGCTGTTCTCTTAAAATCTGCTGTCTCCATTTTCTTTTGTTAAAAGGCTTCCCTAACTATTGGATAATGATTAGTTATCTCCAGTAAGAATAGATAGTTGATCATCTTGAGGCTATTCCTCTCAAGGTGCCTATATTAGCGGTAAATACACGTACATTCCTTCTATTTCTAATTATTCCCAATCGGGAGACATCCGCCTATTCTCTAGCCTTATGATGCGTTCGCGGTTGGATACTCTTTTTAGTGAATGTATTGAAGACAAATTCTCACAAAAAATGGGTACGATTTCCTAAAGTGAAACAAAGACCGATTGGAGGGGCCCCAGGTTTATTGGGCAATTGAAGCCGAGTCAGCCAAATATATATAAACTGGGTACTTTAGCATGGACGTTTGGAAAAAGAATTCAACGTAGTAAATAATAGAATAACTAGGATAAAATGTCAAATCCAAACTTTAACATATCATCAGAAGTTGCTGTCAAGTACGAAACCGATTATTCGGCGCACAATTACCACCCATTACCAGTGGTATTCACTAAGGCCAAAGGTGCGCATGTGTGGGATCCAGAAGGGAAAGAATATCTCGATTTTTTGTCTGCATACTCGGCAGTGAACCAAGGACACTGTCACCCTAAGATTGTGGAAGCATTGGTTGACCAGGCTTCGAAATTGACGTTATGTTCGAGAGCATTTTCGTCGGACGTATTTGGGGTGTTTGCCAAGTACATCACCGAGTTTTTTGACTATGAGATGGTTTTGCCTATGAACACTGGGGCCGAAGCGGTTGAAACTGGGTTAAAATTAGCCAGAAGGTGGGGTTACGTTGAAAAGGGTATTCCTGAGGACGAGGCTATTATCTTGTCGGCAGTTAACAATTTCCATGGAAGAACATTAGGGGTCATTTCAATGTCAACCGATCCAGAAGCTACCTCCAAGTTTGGACCTTATTTACAAGGAGTAGGCCCTCAGATTCCTGGCGAACCAAAGGGTACCTTGTTGAGATATGGGGAAATTGAAGATGTCGAAAAAGCCTTCAACAATGCTGGTGATAAGATTGCCGCAATTTTATTGGAACCAATACAAGGAGAAGCTGGTATTGTTGTTCCCCCAGAAGATTATTTGACTAAAGTGCAAGCTTTATGTAAGAAGCACAATGTCTTGTTAATCTGTGATGAAATTCAAACCGGGGTTGCTAGAACCGGGAAAATGTTATGCTATGAACATTCTGCTAATGTCAAACCAGATGTCATTTTGTTAGGTAAGGCAATATCTGGCGGTGTTATGCCAGTTTCTGCTGTCTTGTCCTCCAAGAAAATCATGTTGTGTTTAGAACCTGGTTCACACGGTTCTACTTATGGTGGTAACCCATTGGCTTGTAGAGTGGCCACTGCAGCTTTGCAAGTCGTCAAGGACGAGAATCTAGTTGACAGATCCAATAAACTAGGCGAGCTTTTACGCTCTAAATTAGAAGATTTAAAGGCTAAGTCGAATGGAGTTATTTCAGAAGTGAGAGGTAAAGGTTTATTGTGTGCCATTGTAATTGATGACTCCAAAACCAACGGTAGAACTGCCTGGGATCTTTGCTTGTTGATGAAAGACCATGGTGTTTTAGCTAAGCCTACCCATGATCATATCATCAGATTGGCACCACCATTGATTATATCTGAAACTGACTTATTGAAGGGTGTTGATTCAATTGAAAAATCATTACTGGAATTAAAGGATGCTCCAAAAGCCGCTCATTAATTTTATACTGTATTAGTTTATATCTTCAGATCAAAGAAAAATGTTTGATTAATAAATAAAAATGGCAACTTTACTTCTAAAAATTGCTTAAACTTATAATGATACAACAAATACTAAAAACAATATATATATATATACCTGAAACAGTTCACCGGATTGTACCAAAGTGTCCAATTATTTAGTCTTCCTCGTCTTCTTTCCGTCTATGCGTTGGCATTTGACCCAAAGCCGCCAACCTTCTTTTCTTTTCAATGTCAGTTTCCTCTAAGATTTCATCTTCATCCTCATCAGTCTCTTCAGATCCACTAGAAGTATCATAGTCATCATCAGTAGCATCTCTTCCGGAACCTTCTTGTATAGTTTCAGATTTATTACCAACATTCAAAAAATTTGAGCTCTGACTTCGATCATCTAACAAAATTTTGGTTAATTTAGATTCAATTGCATTTTCAAACTTTGGGTCTTTTAATGGATGGTTTGGATTATTTGTATCATCATGTTCAGGGATTAAAACGTTTTCTATATCGTTTTTCTCTAAATCGTTTGCATTTACTTTTTCTTGTGGGGTACTTTTCTTTAGTCCGACGAAATTTAATGCTTTTCCAACCATTGAATTACCAGTATTAGATCTAGCCCTATGAGCGGAATGACGATTCACCTTATATCTTCTAATAATATCACCGTCAGCATTCTCAATAACTATAAAGTTATCAACTTGATGAGCAAATACTTTACGATGCTTAGGGTCATTTTTCTTATAATAACCTTTTCTCTTGCCTTTACGCCCGAGACTGAGGGTTGACGATCTTGTCAATTTACCTAGGGACGTGTTTGGTTTTTCCTTTGTATTTAATGACGTGTCCGTAGAAGTTCTATCGCTTTGTGCTGTAGAATATTTTGATAATTGACGGCTTAGAGAACTCATCGAATGCGTACTTATATCATCTTCATTTTCGGGTTGACCTTGTAAAGATTTAAGAGGCAAAGTTTCAATGATCTCACCTGCTTGATCTTCAATAATAATCTTTTCACCTTCTTGGAATGCAGTTGATGGAACACTTTTACGACCTTCCATTGCGCTTCTTTCAAAGGAAACCCTGCTATTCTCGTGATCTTCGTCTTGCACAACCCTGCCATGTGAATCATAGCGAGGAACAGCAAAAACCATTCTACCTTGATCTTCATTCGCAACCACTTCTATAGAATTAGAGGAGCCTGGGCTATCATCAAAATCTTCCTTTGAGTTATCAATACCGACTGCTGAATCCTGTTCCGACCCTTCATCCGATGGTGTTCTGATTGCAGTAGAGGGAGTTCTGCCTAATTGCAAAAATTCAGCTTGAGGCTTTTGTCTTTGAGGGGTTAATCCCTCATCAGCTTCGCTATCCGCTGAAGCCCTTGATAATGATTTCTTAAGTCTTGATCTTGGATCCCTCTTCTTCTTATGCTTTCTTCTTTTGGCTCCACCCGCTGGCCTGACTTTAATACCACTAGTTTCCACAGTATTGGACTGTTGCAATTTATCATCTTTTTCAGTAGGTGGTGCTTGGGTATCTATCCTATGTAAAGAAAATGAAGTTGATGCTTTATCCAATTTTTGTAAACGTGACATCCATGATGGACCTTGATCTTGCGTATTAGTAGTTGTAAAAGACATCGTAATAGCCATTCGATTAAGACGCTTACCTAATGTTAAAACTGCCACCGATGATCCATGAACTATAATTGATGTGATGACAATGAAGCACACAATGGGCCAAATACATGCGAGCAATTGGTAATGTGGAAAATTAGTCTTCGGTAAATGTGCCAAAGGTGTTTCGTCGCCCGTGAAATGTGCCTCCAAATCCTTACGAGCTAAGATTGCAGCAAAAATAGCACCTACACCAATTGGTCCAAAATGCCCACAGAATAATGCTTCTCTCCAACTTTTGATGTCAGGAGTAAAAGGTTTCAATATTAGAACTGCTGGCATACGTCTCAAGAAAATGATCACTAATGCCAAAATAATTAATCTCCAAACGTTCAAACCAATTTCAGCATTATTGAATTCAGGCCAAGGTACAATGGCACCAAAATAAACGAAGAATGATAAATTCAATATCAAATCAATAACAGTTGAAACATGTGATTCTTCAGTTTTCTTTGCAAAGTCACCGTTCCAGCCGAAGGCAGTACCTGCAGCAAATGAAACCAATAAATCGTCAACACCTAACATCGAACCAATACCAGCCGAATTGAATGCTAAGAATACAAATACCGCCAAAAAAGATTCTCTATCAATTAAACCTTTCTTTTCTGCAAAAGCTACAGCATATCTCATGAGAAGGCCTAAGATCACACCTAATGCAACCCCGAAGAAACATTCCCATAAAATGGTAAGCAAAAACCAATCCTTGACAATTTCACCAGCATTACCAGGATGAAGAATGATGTTCAATGATAAGAAAATGAATGGAAATGCCATACCATCATTACAACCTGACTCTGCCGATAAAACATTTCTCAAATGACCAGGAACTCTCTCCGCAAATTTACCCTTACCAACAACAGCTGCTGCCAACACTGGATCAGTAGCAGTTACACATGCACTAACCAATAATGCCGAACTGAAGTTGAAATGCGGTATTAATACCCAAATAAACAACCCAACGACAAGCCATCCACAGGTCATCACTGGCAATAAAAATATCGCGACCGATAACCAATGCTTCTTCATATATTTTCGTGGTAATTCTACTGCCACCGCAACAATTTGAATGCACAACACTATTCGACATATTTCTAACGTTATGTAGTCACTGTTTCCCCAAGTTACCGGTTCAAACCACCCAAGACAATGTGGCCCCAAAATCAAACCTGCGATGGTAGCAACCGTTGCTTCTCCAATATATAACCTCTCTTTAACAAATAAGGACACCAATGAAAAAATGGTAGAAAATATACCAATGCAAGCATAAGCAATATGTGCTTTCTCTAGCTGAAAATTTGTTAGTATGTACAACCCACTTGTAAACCATCTCATCCAACCAAAAAAAAAAATTAAATTCTGGGGCCAAGATCGCTATTTTCTGTCAAATCCACATACCTCTAGCTGAGACCAAGTCATATTTATGCTATGTTCTCGCTTTTCTCACTATAAATTATGAGATATAAAAAGAGGAACTTTAACAAAAGAATAAGTACTCTAGAATATATTAGTGTCAAGATAACGTTTTCCGTCAAAAATGACACAAAAAATTGCCAAGATTGTTTTTTTTTTTTTTATTGTATTCTTCTTTTATTGCAGAGGATTGAATCTAATGGTTACATCGTCATAGTACAAAGGCACTATGTATTAAGATTCCTCTAATATCGTAAATGGTATATGTCCCAAACATTTAAGCGCATGTAGCTGTTGTTAGAAATATATAGATTACCTTTTAGGCTGGATTCTAAAAAGTGCCGGTTATGTGCGCGAATATGTATCGAAGACTATTTTTCATTTGCACTGGAGTAAATGATTATGGACAAACTAAACTGATGATAATATTAGCAATATGACTAATGATGAAATACAGAAGCCTTCAGGGGAAGGTATGTGGGTTATAGGATACGGATCGCTAATTTTCAAACCACTTCCATATTATCAGTTCAAGGTAAGTGGGTACTTGAAGGGATTTATCCGGAGATTCTGGCAAAGCTCATCTGATCATCGGGGTACACCGGAAGCACCAGGAAGGGTTGTTACATTAGTGTCGTTAGATGACTTGAAGAAGAATCCTAAATTTCATAATGATATACATATGTACGAGGCTGGAGACAAGGCTCAAGAAACAGATTTGTTATCCAGGACCAATTCATGCGCAGACTCAAGTACCGAAGACATACATGACATAACACACAAGATTAGTAAACTTGAGGAGGATGATTTGAAAGTATGGGGATGCGCATATTATGTGGGCCCAGATGATGTTGCGAAAGTGAAGGAGTATTTGGACATCAGAGAGAAAGACGGATACACTACGCATAAGGTTCCATTTCACGTATTAAACGTGTGTGACGACTCTGAGGATGCAAAAGAAGTAATGCAGAGAATACCTAAGAACAAGAATGGTGACTATATCATTGAATCCTTAATTTACATTGGTACAATAGACAATGTGTCATTTGTTGGACCAGAGGATATTGAGGAAACCGGAGAGAAAATCAAAAATAGCCGAGGTGCAAGTGGTGAAAATTCGAAATATTTGATTGAATTATGTAAAGCAGTAAGACACTTGGACGATAAAGGTAGATCTCGCGACTATTATTTAGAGGATTTAGTAAAATTTGTAGAATCATAGAGCATAATATACTAGTTGGATCGTTTTATTTGATCTGAAGAGCGGAGTGGATCTAAAAAAAAATCTCCCGGGGGTGAGTCGAACACCCGATCTCAAGATTACTTTGAGGTACTCATTACAGTCTCGCGCCTTAGCCAGCTTGGCCACCGAGAGAAATTTCGAAAAGTCTCTAAAGTTTCAAGTTCAGGTACTCACTTCGAAGAATCTACTATTGAAAAATTGTACATAAAAGTGTTTATATTAATATATATCTACGAAAATTAATAACCCTAATTGTTACCTGTATAACTATGCGCATGTTGACATCCTAGCTAATAAATATTCACATTAATAAAAATTGTTGTGCTGCAGAATCAATTAAGCTTGCTAACTGATCAATCTCATGCTGTGCTCTACCAAAATCGTTTAATTCAAGGTAATCCCTAACACTAGGGAATGTATTCCACTCATAATCCTCATTGCCATTATCGGGGGCCAGGAATGGTACTCCGAATAATACATTAACGTACCCTGGACGTGGTGGCTTTACATATTTAACAATAAATTTCTCATTTAGTTCTATCATATTATCATTCCATTTCCATCTATTCATTGCCAATAACGAAGGCTCAATGTCCGATGACTCTTTGACAAATTGCTTCCATGCTTTGCACCATTCTTCAAACCTAACACCAGATGTTTTCAATCTATCTATTGAATTACGTAAAGTTTCAAAATGCATAATCGGTTCTACCTGCTTTTCGTATTTATTGATCTTATCATTAGCATAATTTTCCAAATCATCGGAATACGTAACCAATTTACTTGCCATGTTTGCAAAATTATACGGAATAATGGGCAATTCTGCTAAGTTTAATGCAATCTTGGATAATAATTCAACTAGCTGCTTGTGCTTGCTCATAGAAGAATCAACACCAGATTTTTCAAAATTGCTAAAATTATCATAACAAGAGTTTTCAGGATAACTAAAACCAGTAAACTTAATTTCTAAAGATGGAATATTCGCCAAATTGATGATAGGGATGTAATTTTTTTGGTCAACTAAATTGTTAGAAATATCGTCACTTCCCTTATTCTGCTGGGTATAAAGATCATAGAGACTTATTCTATTGTCATCATGCCTTCTATGCTTAGAGCCATCCTTGTCACTCTTCACCATTTTTAACGCATCTTTTATAACGTTATGCAAGAATGGGTGTGACTTAATCAGTAAAAGATCACCTGCTATAGCATCACTTAAATCAATATAAGCATATCCCTCCTTTTTCAATGTTTCCTTTCTACTCTCGACCCATTCAGTCGATCCCCCCAAATTGTATTCGGAAGCATCAAAGGATGCAAAATATATTGACCTCGCAGGAGACCAGTTGTATTGTCTTTGTAATGCACTGAAAATTTTAATCAACTCAAGTAAAATAACGGTACCTGTATTTGTAGACATAGTACCAAAACATGTAGAGTCTCTGCTAGCTCCTATAATAATACCCTTTTCTACTTGTTCCCTGCCCGGGATTGATCCAATAATATTCCAGATTTGATTTGTTTGTCTTTGATCATGGGTGATCCGTAATTTAATCTTTCGTTTGGCGTCAGAGGACTTCAAGCCCGAATATAAACCATCATCAAATTTTACACCATTTTCACCCAACTGCGAAATAAAATGCGAAGCATCTTTCCAAGAAATAGGAATTGTGGGGATTTTAGGCGTAGTCTGTGATTTGAACCATGGTAATCTAGTTACATAACCGTCTTCAGAGGACCAACCGGGTGTTAAAACGTCCCCTGGACTAAATCTACTAACACCAACATTTTCCTTCTGAATCACATCATCATGCGTTACCTTATTATCCCCTTTTCCTATATCAAACTTTGAACTAATGAAAAGAACAGCCTTCACACCTTGCTGTTGGGCAATCTGGATTTTATTTGCATCTGGAATCGAACCACCGTATTTGATTAAAAGTATTGAGTCTTGCAAATTTACATTATGATCCCTTAAATTCTTAAGGTCCTCTTGAGTGCCGAAGTTACCATATATGTAAAAACTTTCATACTCACCATTAGTATTTAATGAGTTGGGGTTATAAGACAAATATTCCATATCTTTCTTATCTTGCTCGTATAACGTTGCTTCATAAGAAGAATCCGCTAACTTAACGTAGGTTTTTTTATCATCAAAAACTGGATAGTTTGTGAAACTTTGCAATTCTTCAAAGTCAATCATTTTTATACCATTCTCCTTCATATAACTTTGCACGTATTTACTTAATGCTAAATCTCCCTTGGAACCGGCTATATGTGGCATCGACGACAAATACTCCAAGTTCTCTTTCATGACTTTGGCGTCAATATAATCATGGGCAGAACTTGCCAACATGTCTATGTCATAAAATTTACCCGAAGAAAATGCTCCTCCACTCACACCATTTACCCCGTCACTAATGTTATATTTTGTTATAAAGAAAATAACAATCATTATGAAAAAAACATATAGTAAACGTTTCACCACTAGCGGGTTTCCCAACTTCAAAATCGATTTCTCGTATAAGAGATTAAAATGACTGTAGCCTTCGTATATAGGATCGATTATTTTGCTAACCGGATGCATTATCCTAGTGCTAAAATTACTCGCAAATTTCTTTGTCATAAAGGATGCCCGTACCATGAACCCATCATGTTCTCTTGGTTGTTCGAAATCTTCATCTTCTATCTCAAACTGCTCTATTCCGTTATCGGTTCTATCTACTAGATTAGACTCTAAATCATCATAATTAGGCGGTTGGCTAGGTATATCTGTTTCATTTGAACTTATCCGCTCATACAGCTGATGGTTCTCTCTCATAGTAATATCCTCAACCTATTAAATAAAGAATACGCTATGGTGTATTTGATCTATTCTTAGTTTAGGCAATGCTACTATAACTCCAGAATTTCTTAGCGTGTATCGGTTAAATAAAAACACGTGAAATATATAATGATTTATTTAGTGATCACTATAAGCAAAGGATTCTTTCTGATCTTAGTTGATTGTGGAAGAGAGATATAGGTTTGAGTTTCAGTGAAAAGAAGTGAAACAATAATCTATTTCCACTACTGTAATAGTCAATTTTTGTATTCTCGGGATACCTACTTTTCATAGACATCCTAACATGGAGAATAGGTGCATCAATGAGTATTAATAATAAAGACCTGATTATGTCGTTGACGCCAAAGAACGATTCCAATATACCAAATAGAGGATATGTCGGTGATAAGTCCAAGGAGACGTTGTCAAAGAAAAAAAGCCAACAGAATAAACAAAAACCTAAGCCAAAAGTGAAATATAGCAAAGAATTTGGAGCATTAAATGATGATTTTTCACACAAGATAGAGACCCAAATTAAGAATGGTAAGCCAGTTAATGGTACGAATAGGAAAAATCAAATTTCCATTAATCATTTGTTAGAATTCCAGTCGTACAGGGATCTGAAAGAGTACCAAAGTCGTCATTTAAAATCCACACGAAGGAACAGCAATAATAACCTGTCAAGACCGGCAAATTCTCATGGACATAAATCGAAGGATTATTACTATTCAAAAGTGCATCTAAAAGGAATGTCGTTCATTAATGTAAACTACAAATTCGTGGTTGACTATAGAAATGATTACAAGGCACAACAGTTAGATCCCAATGTGCCTATTGATACGAAAGATATTTTGAGAATTGTTGTACCAAAAGGTAATTCCTGCCCCATTTGTTTGTCTGAGGAACCTGTGGCACCTAGAATGATTACATCCTGTGGTCATATTCTATGTTTGACATGTCTATTGTCGTTACTAGAGAGTGAAGTTCCTGTTTTCAAAAAGAGGGAAAATACTGCAGTAGTTGAAAAATACCGTGATTGTCCATTATGTTTTTCCGTTATACGTAAGAACGAGATTAAGCCTGTATTGATTGATAATATAGATGAGAGGTTTGAAGTCCCAAAGGTAAATGATGAAGTCGTGTTATCATTAATGGTACGGCCGCATGATAAAGTATTAGCTTTACCTAGTAGCTACAAAGAATATCATGAAGTAATTGAGAGTTTTCCATGGGTTAACCAATCGATTCTGGATATGCCTGATTTTGGGCAATTCCTGAGAATTTTCAAAGGAGATCTACATTATTTACTTAATATGTATGAGCTGGAAAAACAAACAATATTATCTGCATACGAAGAAGAAAAGTTGCTTTATAATGACGACGGTAAGTTCACAAAATTGGCAATTAAAAATATTGATGACGATATTGCAAAATGGAAAGCATACTACGAGGATATAGAAGGAAAATCATCAAATTACGTAGGTGATCATCGTTCTAAGAGCAAAGAATTAGACGCTTCAAATTCGTATTTTTATTATCAAACTGGATTCAATGCGTCCTCTACATATGTTTTATCTCCATTGGACATGAAGGTATTGAAAACAAATAATAACAATAACTATACACATCTACCGTCTTCCATAGTGGCAAAGATAGAGAATATAAGGTACGAAGAATTGGCGCCTGAATCGTCAATTACAAAGTATAAATATTTGTCGCATCTACCATTAGGAACAACTATTGGTTTTTTGGAATGCAACTGGTCGCATAATGAATTCATTAGCCCCGAGACCTGGCAAATGTATAGGAACGACTTAATTAAGAGAAGCAAAAATTCAAGCAAGAAGTTCCGTAAGGAGGAAAAGGACAAGAAAAGAGCTATGAACGAAGAGGAGATTAAAACCAGGAATTTCTTTGAACGGGAGAACAATGGCAGTAACGAACTGAATGATTATTATGACTCTCAAATCGAACGAGGGAACTTCGGAAGTTTAAGCATTATTGATCACCGTGAATTGCCACCACTTTCTTCAGAGAATGTTTTGGAGCCTAGCCTTAATAATGAAATAAGTAGCGACTCATCTGTAGGCGAATATCAAACTACCATTTGGGGTACGAAAATTCCAAAAGCTGAAATTGTGAACGATGATTCTGATAGTGATGATTGGGATGCTACAGAGATGATCAGAAAAGCAAAAGAGGAAATTAATAGACAAGAAACAGATAAGGGAAAAGGGAAAGGGAAGCAAAAAAAGAAAAAGAAACTTGTTCTTCTCTCATCCAACTCTAATTGGCAAATGTAATTCTACAATGCATTATATAGTGTTGTGACTCTAAATATACGTTATATGTAAATGTCGTTTTCTAATGTCGCACAATATTGCGATCAATATGCTTTAAGCTGTCGTCTATACACTATTAAGCTGCTTTAGCATTTAAGTAAGTAAACGATGTCAGCCCTCAAGAAGACCAATTTGAAGTACGTTATCAAATTTTGTTCTTAGTCTACTTTATGTGGTAGATTAAAGGAAAATACATGAAAAACTAACAGGAATTAGCTCAATTGTTCAATTACGTGCTACGTGTGATGATAATTTACATGCATCATTATCAGAATTGGGATATACGCAATCCTTCAGCTTAATAGATATGAAACTAGCCCTAGGATATCTGACTGTAGTGATAGCTGGTTTATTATACGTGGTAGATAAAAAATTTGGATTCGAGAAAACTTATAATGTCACAGTGATTTCGGTAATTCTTTATTTTTTAATCAGTGGAATTTTATTCTATTTGACATCGACAAAGAAGTATAAGAACGTCAAGTACATTGGTCTTGACGAGTCCAATAAAAAGATACTGATTGCAACATGGACAAATAAGTACGATCCAATATACCATTTGAAAATTAGATTTAATGATGAAGAGAGTCTGGCCATTGCCACTAGCTTTGAATTTATGAAAGTTTTTGATGCTTTTGGATATTATAAACAAGACGAATTGACTAGATTGCTTAAGAATGAATTGGATAAAATCAGCAAGAAAAGTAATTGAATATATGGTGTATATTATACCATTCTAATAAATAAAATATTTACATGAATAACTCATTGATTTTCTATAATCTGAGTATCTATACCCGAAAACCTTCTACAGTAGTCTTGCATAAATATAGGCAAGCTTTTAACAATTGGCAAGAAGTTTGCATAAAGTGGAGTACATAATACACCCTTTTCACCTTTTTCTATTTTGCGTACGACGTCTTTTGCCAAATCAATATGATTGACTACTGGTGCAAGAAATTTCATTGGAGGTATTACATCACCAAACATACTTGTAGTTAATTGGCCTGTAGTCACCAACAATAACCTAATCATAGGCAAATGTGATACTTCCTGGGTTAGAGCCTCGTGTATTTGAATTACAGCAGCCTTAGATGCAGAATAAATAGACAAATTCCTAGGTGCAAGTGTGCCCAATATCGACGAGACAGAAACAATGAATAGATTATTATTCGTAAGTTCTCTAGGAATAACTTTTTCCACATGGTTTTTCAAGATAGCCCTTAAAACTAGTATATGAGACATAGTATTGACGTTAAAAATAGAATCGATCTTTTCCTGTGATAGATTCAATAAGGATTCGTTATGTCTTATACCTGCATTATTAATGCAGATGCTGATATTCTTTTTTTGGTTGTTCAAGTTCTCTATGATTTTCTCTATTACAGACAGAAGTTCCTTTCTATTCCCCACATCACATTTATGATACTCTATTTTAGACATGTATTTATCAATAAACTGAAGTTCAGGACTAATTATGTCCAAGATTATAACTTTGCCAATTTTCTTTTCTAGTATTAATTCTTCGGCAAGTGCAAGTCCTAGCCCTCTAGATCCCCCAGTAATTAATGCAATATCCTTTTCATTGATTGCTTTAAACATGGGGGAAATTTTATACTTCTCACTAAACCTATGAAGACATATGCATAGGCCTAGAAATATAGAAGTAACATTATACTTCCAATGAAAACCATCGATTGTACTAAAATTCGAGTTAGATTTATGATCATTAATTAGCTAGACAATTAACATACATACCTTAGCAATAAAACTATGGCCAAAATATATTTTGCTGAATGCCATAATCCAATGATGAGTTTGTCAATGTTCATAATGCAGCTAATCTCATGGTTCAAGCATTCTCAATTCAATTTTTCACTTTTTGATAATCGCATTCAGTGAAATAAATTGCAGCGAAGACAGACATCATTAGATGTGAAATTATATTATACAATATTATTTTATATTATATTACGTTAGATTATTCTATATTATATTACGTTAGATTATTCTATATTATTTTACATTGTATTTTATTATACTAAAACATGTATTATTTTATTGAAAATTTGTTTCTCTATCATAATCGTAGCCTCTTGCGATTCCAGCTCTACCATCTTCAACAAGAGCACCATCTTCGTTATGTGCTTCCTCATCACTATCATTTTGTTGGAAATCACTTCCTAAACCAGTCCAGTGCCTTGTTTGTAAATGAATAGCAGATGTAGATACGGTACCTTTGATTGCAACCGCATTGGAAAACTTCTTCACCAAATCTTGAGATCCTTCATTATCTAATTCAGGGTGTTGTTCTTGAGAAGAGATTTGCAAATGTTGTAATTTTCTTAATGGTTTAGACGTACTGACATACTGGCCAGTAACCGGGTTAAATTCTGGAGCCCCATCATCAGAATCTTCATTATTTTCATTTTCATCGTTAATCTCTTGCTTGTTTCTCTCGTCTTCCAAATTCATATCCTCTAATACCTTATTGAAATCAGTGACCCATTTTCCACTCCAATTCTGTTCTTTTTTTAATGCTAACAATAATTCATAAGGAGTAACAATGGGCTTGTAATATTCATTATTCTCATCTATAATAATCCCTTGGTGATCGCAACCTAAAACACACCATATGTCAATATTTTCAAAGTTTGCCAATTTTGCCACGTTAGGCTTTCCAACCACAAATACATAATGCTTTTTCCCGGTCCTTTTAATTTTCTGACCTATCCTATTTATCAAAGTTTTTGTATTCGCCAAAGATAGAGTGTTCACCAATAAACCAACAGTGCCCGCCGATCGAGCCATATGCATATATCTATAACGACGCATTAATTTAGGGTATGGACCTTGGGATGCTAATCCAGATTTTGGTTCAAATGTAGTGACCGATTGAAATCTAGTTGTGAGTTGCAATAAACGTGGAACAGCAGGAACCTCTATATGAAATAGATCATGATTCGATAAAATAGTATCAATATCAGCATCTATGTCAAGCTTGTCTAATCCGATAATCGTTCTATTCAAGACATTCAAAATCGAACTTTGAGATGGACAAGGTTCGTAGCCAATAATACTAGCATTAGACGATGGATGTAAGTATAAGTCCGCATATGCCAAATTTGGATATTCAAGTTTTAAAATATTGTATAATTGATTCAAATACTGTGTATGTGGCGCATCTGCCATAATTAATATTTTCAGATCTCTATTTGCATAAGTTTCCTTAAATTGAGTAATCACATTGTCAAGTTTCAAACTGGGCTTACCAAACACATATGCTGCTGGTAATGATTCTACAACATTAAGACATGCATCACCAAAATGTATCACAAGATCACTATTGACATGACCAGCTGCAACTTCATCAATACAGCATGATGAATATGATGTATCTGCTAATATCCAAAGTTTTTGAGATGAAGATGATTCAACTTTATCTTTATCCGTCTTACAGCAGTTATTAGAAGAACACTGGGTTTCGCTAAAATGCTCATTGAGTGATATAAGTCCCAATTCTCTTTGAAGTTCATGTACAATAGTAGCAGAATCGCAAATTAAAGAATCTGGGAACTGAAGTGTAACATGTCTATATTTAGGGATCATATTAAGATCATGCCCTTCGACTTTCTGTCTTAAAAAATTACATATTTCACTAATATTGTAATATTCTCTAACTCTTTTTATGACTTGATCATCGGTTGCATCATTTGGAAGACCCAAATGACTTCTAATAACCGTCTTGGAACAAGCTTTATCAAACTCAAACGTAGAATCATCTTGCTGAGTAGACAATGCTGGAACTATTACTCCTTCAGCTGTCATCCTAGTTCAAAATAAGATAAAAAAAAATAGCTCTATGTATTAGATATCTCATCTATAAATTTTCAAAAATAATTTTATGAGTTGCGACAAAAAAAAAGAATTCTTCTATGTAATTTTATGTAGATCAGCTGCATTCCAAACCTACAAATCTCCTGCCCATTCAATCGGCATCGGTCTATATCCAACCACAATACCTTGGGTTAAGTTTTGTAGGCAAATTTCAGTTTTCTTCACTATCTTCACATTATTGATGTTCTGTTCTGCTATTATCAACTTATCTCCGGTATTTTCCAATACCACTGATGTATGATCAGGATTACCCACTGTGCTTACCGACCCACGAGATTTATCCTTAAATATACAAGAGGTATATTGCAAAATATCACCTCTTCTTAATTCATCTAGCGGAGATTTTCCATCAATGTATGAGATACCATTTTCAGTACCCTGAAGCAGAATTATAGGATAACCATGGTGATAATAAGTTGAGACAAAGGCATGTTTTCCACACCCCTTTAGCAAAGCATCACGCGCAAGATCCCAGCACTCTCCAGTTCCAACTTTCTGGCCCATTTTATTTTCACTCCATGAAGCTACGTATTCGCCAAACCTATTTTGGTTAGCAATTAACTCATCCACAGTTGGTATTTTATTCAATATTGGAGATGGAATAAATTTAGTAATTTCTACTTGCGCATCGTTGATATTATTATTCAGCCATGTAATGGCGTAAGAAATCATAGCCAAATCTCGTAGCCTTAAATTAATATTCCTAGTATGCGATTTGTCTGAGCCTCGAGTGATATACAGATAAGAGGTGTTGTAGTTAAGACCGGATAAATCCTTAGGTAATACCATTGGTCCTGATGTGGTTGCGAACCAGCCTGTTGACAACTGTAAATCAAGATTTGGCGGACCCAGTCCAATTGGAGGACCTGCTGCCTTCTCTCTTCTGTAATTTCTAGATGGAGGTAGAGGTGGTGGGGTAGAAGTATTAGACGTAGAACTTCGAGGTCTTGGAATTGATGGTGGAGGAGTGTTAGACGTAGCACTTCTAGGGCTTGGAGTTAGTGGAGGAGTGTTAGATTTATTGGCATGTAGATTACCAGATGAGTCAGGAATCGGAAGGTTTTTCTCAATAGTATTGGAAGCGAATGCCATTACAGGCTTGGATCCAATGATAGGCTTCGTTTTAACAGCAGGCTTAGCTTTTATTTCAGGTTTCGATTTAATTATAGGCTTTACTTTTGTCGCTGGCTTGGGTGAAGTAGAAGGCTTTGGACCAATTTTTGGCTTGGGCATCAACGTCGGCTTTGGCTTCACCTGAGCAGCAGTGGCATCAGACGGCTCCAGTTTTGCATGGTCTTCAAAATTAACTGGATCAAATTTACTCTTCAATTCTGAATTAAAGTCATCAGAATTTAAATTATTCTTACCTTTTAAACTGCTATTGGTATTCTTTCGTAAAGCAATTTCTTCTGCAAAGTTAGGCATAGAATTTTTTGCTTCTTGTTTAAGCGTGTCAGTTTCTGCGTTTTTCGGAGATTCATTGGAAGATAATTGCGTAGACTTCTTCGTGGGTTTCGGAGGTGGTACTTTCTTTTGAGAAACGTCAGAACCAGTGTTGTCTCTTACTTGCATAGAAGCTGGTAAACTAGATGCCTGAGACGACGCTGAATTCACGCTCGCAGTATTACTCCGTGGTGGAGGAATAGGGGTAGGCATAGTGTGCACCTGTTTTTGGGTTGTGCTACTCGACCGACGAGTAGGTAATGGTGGAGTCTGTCGAATGTTTGGTGAACTTGAGGTGGTTTCAGAATTTTCTCTAAATGGCTTAGGAGGAGGCGGTCCTAAGTTTGAAGGATCCATATCCAAAGTGGTGGACTTTGGGGTAATCGAAGTTCCATATTTACCAGCATGAGAAGGTTTTCCACCGGTTTTCTTAGAAGATGTAGCATTCGTTGACTCTGAAGCCCCTCTGTTTTTATGAATTGGAGGGGGTGCAAACAGGGAAGGATCAGGTAACGATTTTTTTACAGGTTCGCTATCCACTTGAGTGATTTCTTGCTGAATGTTTTGTAATTGGCTATCACTATATGCTGGTGGAGGTTGATTAGAATCATTTGCTTCCGAAGACCGTTGGTAGGGAACTTGCAGCTGTGGTTGAGGTTGGTAGATAGGCTGTTGAAACTGTTCTTGCGGCTGGGTCAGGTATGATTGTTGCTGCTGTTCTACTTGGTACGTGGGCTGCTGAGTTTCGGTAGGATAAGACTGTTGTCCATTTTGGTGTTGCTGAGGCTGGGGCAGAAATTGAGTTTGAGTTTCCGCTTGAGTTGGGGGTTTAGGAATTGGCCTTTTCCCTTCAGGCAGCTGTGATTGGACCTGTTGATGCGGCTGGTATAGAGTCTGTGAATATTGAGCATCTTGCGAATATTGTTGTTGAGGTTGATATGAAGGCTGAGAATATGGTTTTTGAGGCTGTTGATGCTGTTGATGCTGTTGATGCTGTTGATGCTGTTGATGCTGTTGATGCTGTTGATGCTGTTGAGGCTGTTGATGCTGTTGGTATGGAGCCTGATAATACGGAGCCTGATAATACGATTGCTGAGGCTGTTGATGTTGGTATGGAGCCTGGGAATATGATTGCTGAGGCTGCTGCAGTTGTTGAGGTTGCTGACCTTGAGTCTGATGGTCGAAAGGTATCACTTCTCCAGGTCCCGCAACCCTCTTAGGTGGGAGCGGATACGCATTGACGTCAATTTGTCTAGCCTGGCTCTGGTCATAACTTCTTCCCGTATTTGAACCTAGATTTGAGCCTGAATAGGCACCTGGACTAGCACTTGTATTTATATTATTATTATTTGTTTCATAATTAGATCTCTCTGTTTTGTCTGCTTCATTACCCGATACTCCCTTGCTTTCACCTTGACTATTCTTATATGTTCTATACCCTGCTTTTCCTAACGCTTTAGTACCTGTTCCAATGCCTTTAGCCGTGGCTTTTCCAGCGGCAAGAAAAGTACCTTTATTATTATCCCAGAATGACATTATTATCGGATCAAAACGTATGGTTAAAAAGAATCATGTGGAGGTTTCCAACTCGAATTATTGGTATTTGGAGTAAACCGCATTGAAATCGTGATTTGTTCAAATTCAGTATCTAAACGTATTTTGCATCTATATATTTTTCATTTAACAATATACCGTATCAATTGATCATTAAGACCAATAAATAACTAAAAACACTACCAAACGCTAATCCTACACTTAAAAAGACGGCTGTAAAGCCTCCGGCAGCTTCTTTTTCATCATCAGTGTCACAGTTGTTGCCCACAATCATGAAGCATGAAGTACAAAGCTGACCATTTGACACACCAAACAAAAATTGTAGCACTACATACCATGTGTCTGAATTAATTATAGCATTCGACTTTCCGGGAGATGAAGAATTAACATTACACGTAAGGAATAACGGAATAAAAAGTAATCTGGCTATTGAATACATCAATAAAACTTTAGGGTTCTTGATAAGAACCGACAACCTTGGCTTCCCACAGCACACACGGCCTAGCAAATCCCCTAAGTTCCATATTAGATAAATAAACGGAATGAATATTTTCCGCTGTAATAAAATATGGTCCGAATTCGTATGGACTGATTCAACAGTAGATGCAAAAACTGGGAATATTAAGGTTATACCGAAAGTTAAGAATATAGTCAGCACAATCAACTTCAATTTTGACCATAAAACCATAAATGGAACGTATGTCTTTTGCACTACTCCTGACTCTTCTTCCATGTTGTCATCAGAGCTATTCAACGGTTGTTGTTCTTCTACCATCTGGTTTAAAGTTCTATAAGTATTTTCTACCTTATAAAGATTAGTGAAATATAATAATGATATTGAAAGCATAGCTATCAAACTTGCCGTGATGTAGTAAATGAACACTCCATAATTTTTATCCATATATAGGTTCTCCTTGTCTGTACCTGTTTTTTTGTCTCCAACGATTAATATAGATATAATCAATGCACTTGATGGCAATACACCTGCAATTGCCTGTCCAACCATTACTCCATTCGCATATAAACTACCCAAGACATTAACGGTAGCCATTGTACCGTTCTGAGCTAAGCATGTTGCAGCAGCAGAGATGAACACCATAACCATCAACCCTGTAAAAAATAGGTAGTCGTCCATCGTAATGAAGACATTCAAAACGCATGAAAATGCCATAATGACGAAAACTCCTATTGTCATAGAAAACCCAACATTAATCCTATGATTGTAATTCACCCCTACCTGAACTTGAGATAAGTAGTAATTGTACAAAGCCGACGTTATTGTCGACACGGACATCATTGTTGACGAGTATATTCTAACTAACTGTGGTGAATGCTCAAACCGTTCGGAATAGAATGCAGATGCCGATAAAAAACAATTCCATGGCCATAATAATGATATTCCTATGATTGTAAATGTGAAATACTTCAACTGGGATAATTTAATTTTGAATATACGCTTAATCTGGAATACTGTAGGAT
Source organism: Debaryomyces sp. S3305 (assembly GCA_024586305.1). Lineage (NCBI taxonomy): Eukaryota > Fungi > Ascomycota > Pichiomycetes > Serinales > Debaryomycetaceae > Debaryomyces > Debaryomyces sp. S3305. The sequence continues at coordinate 276,668 of JAMYHY010000027.1, forward strand.
CATGCATTGCATGATATTCTGGTCGTGTTGCCTCTTCAGAGTATCTAGGACTATGTGATACCATATTTCCTAATTCTATTGACGTTCTTCTACTCAAAACTGCCGATTTTATTCAACTTTACCAAATTCTGAATAGAAATCCGTAAGAGCTTATCTATGCATCATAACTATTCTTCATAGCATACGCGTTGGATTTCTCTTATCTACTTAAAATCATACACAGGATAAAAATTACCAATTATTATTATATTTAATACCGGAGCATAGGACCATATGAACAGATATACGTGCATGAGTAATTTCAGACCATCTCTTGGTATATTATAAAGCAAACTTGGCCTGAGAGCTCATTTGAACAAAATATTGTCTTTGTAGAATTAGCTCAACTTAGATTTTGCGTGATTCGGCTCGTTTTATCTTCAAATACAACTGAATTGGTAACCTAATAGTTCTAATGACATTAATTTAATGAAAGCTATATACAGATTATATAAATGAATTTATATGAAAAGAGTTGGAATAGATTGCAAATGGAATTTGCTTCATAAAGTAACCGGGCATTCATTTCTTGGATCTAAAATAAACTTCCTCAAGATATTCTTTTGAGTAAATGGCTTGAGTTCTTCAACTGGGGTCTTTGATAAGTCGGATAATATTTGTTGACGGTGAGATGTGTATTCTTCACTCATAAGTTTTTCTAATATAATTTTAATATTATCCACTCTGTTTTGAAGTATGGTTAAGTCCTTGGCAGCCTCATTAACTTCTAATTTCAAGACCGGCTCAGTTGAAGGCCATGATTTAATGTTGTATTTCTCCTTAATGGCATTTATTTCGCTCAAGAGAAACTCTCTGTCTGCAGATGGGTCACTCTGGAAAGTATTCGACAACTTATCCAAAGTTTTCAAGTCCTCAACTTGAACGATGGTATTCTCATATTCTTTCCTTCTTTCCAAGAATTGTTGGATCTTTTCTGTAGCTTCCTTCGCAACTTTTTCTTTGGCCAATGATTCATACAATGCAAATTGCTGACCTTTGTTAATTTTGATGTCTGCAATAGCAAAATATTTTCTGGCAGATATTTTAGGAATGGCTTGGATTCTAACTATATCTCCCTCTTTACAAAGATTCCCTTCATCGTGAACCAAGTAATCTTTTCTTTTAATGACTTCTTTATGAACTTTAGTATCATATGCCTTGGTTTGCACTCTAACCTTTACGGTTTTCAGCATCTTACCTTGCGATATAACAAGCCCAATGAAATTTTGTTTAGCCATTCTTTCCAATATCGTAACTTGGCTTCTTTTCGAACTAATTGGTATTCTAGTACTACAGGACTTGTTTAAGTCGGTGAAAAAATTGAATTTCTCATAGGATCAAAAATGTTACCCGGCAAAGATTTTATCATACAATTAATTACGCTATGGATCACCTATACTACTTTGTATGTTTATATGTATATATACCACAGATAGTTCACTACGAAGATTCATCATAGACTTCTTGTAAACATTTTTGTAGTTTATCAAGCAAAATTTTATTTTCGTCTGCGGTACCCACGGAGATTCTTAACGCCCCTGTACAATTCAATTCGTTACCTCTGAATCTGACAACAACCTCATTAGATACTGCTAGCTTGTTATACAATGCTTTGGCAGTTTCATTCGAGGGTTCCTTATTTTTGTCTAATATTTCAACTAAGACAAAATTTGAGTCTAATCCACCAATGTTTCTGCCTACTCCCTCTATTTTCTGTAACTCATTCATCAATAGATTTCTCTGAGTGATTATGGAAGATACATATTTAGACATGACCTTCAATCCGCTGTCAATAGAAGTAGCTCTTAAAGCAACGTTAGCCGTTAATGATGAAATGTTGTAAGGATACTTCATAGCGTTCAAATACTTAGACAATTCCGGATTTGCAAAGGTTATACCCAATCTAATACCCGCTAAACCAAATGACTTGGATAAGGTTTGTAAAACGACCAAATTTGAATATTGGTTAACCAAAGTCGTCATGGACTCACTATTGGTATCTCCTTCAGATTCAGTGAAATCAATATATGCCTCATCGACAACAATCAAACCATTCCACTTTGAAGCTGCAGCTTCCAACAATTGGACTATATCCGATACCTTCAATAACTGACCAGTTGGATTACCAGGCGATGTTAAGTATGCCAATTTAATTGAGTTATCATTAGTCACTTTGTTGAGAATACCATCAATATCCACCTGGAAGCTTGGATACTTCAATGGAACTTCTGTCAATGCCACATCATTAACTGTAGCGCAAATTGAATACATACCATACGTTGGAGGGCAGATCAATAACTTATCCTTGCCTGGAACACAGACGCAACGCAATAATAAATCAATGCTTTCATCTGAACCAACACCTAGGCACAAATTTTCAGGTGTCAATTTATGCTGGGTATAATCCTTCAAGAATTTATTTGGTCTTTCATTACGAATACCTATTATTTGTCCCTTTAAATCAATCTGATGTGGATCTGGATATCTGTTTAATTCTAGGGCTTCTTCTTCATTGGAAACATCTTTCAAAGCCGGACCATGAGTATTTTCATTTGCATCAAGCAAAACACCCGTTTTAAAGTCATCCCGGGCACATCTATAAGGCTCAAGAGTTAAGATATTTGGTCTTACAAGAGATTTCAATTCAAACATAGTTATAGTCCTAATATGTTCCTTCTCATTGAATATTCGACTTGACTTCTTGTAAGTATCCTAGCGATATGACTCTTATATGTTGCACGTGCTACAAACCATAAAAAAGATCATAAAAGGTAACTTTTAGATCGTATTGATGCATTTGAATGAAATATACGTAGTTATTAACCTAGTGATGTTGATTAATAAGAAATGAAGAATTACTGTTTAATTGTATCTATAGAAATATTTGCCTAATAGTGTTATCGTAATTGAGAGTTAAGTCTCATGTAAAATAACCGCATTTGTTAACTAACAAATAGATAGACTATTTAGATTTGTGGAAAAGTCAATAGCACTAAATGGCTCATTCAGATTGATACAAGAATCTTCACGTAACCCTCTTTTGCATACAGTCAATTTGTACTTTGAGATATGATTTCGGTATTAGCGTGATCATTACCATTCGTTTCGTTATTTGTCATTTCTATCGGTGACAAAGTAGGTGAGACAAACCTAACGCTAAGATTTTGCCTTTTACTTTTATCACGGGAAAAGCTGGATTTATACTTTTGCTGTAAAATGCCTTTGATTGCTGTAAGGTTATCCGAAAAGCTATTGGGAGTTGTTGGAATAGAGGGTGTTTGCTTATGGGGCGTTTCCATTTCGGGTGCAAAATCGATGTTTTCGTTATGATTGGCTCTCTTACTGTTCTGGATGATAGAATTTTTGCTTGAAAAACATTTGGATAGTAAATTTGTTCGAGATTGGTAGTATAAATAAGAATCTATTTCGTCGTCTAAACTCTTAAATTGGGAAGTTTCAGATTTTGAGGACTTTTCATAGAACATATTTTTGATTGTACCCATTTTGAATGGCATTCTGAATGTACTATAAGATTGTTTCCATGTACTTTGATCAATCGATGATAATTCAACGTTCTCTATTGCTGGTATATCCCTTAAGGAAGGTCTATGAGTGTTGGGAGAAAAGACTGTGTATTCTAACACTGCAGATTCTGTCTTAGGTGAGCCATTTACTATAAATTGGGTATCACTCTTACCTTTTGACTCATTATGGACAAAATTGCCATTTTCTTCTTGTGAAATATCTACAGCTGTACTACCTATTGATAAGTCTTTGCTGGTATATGAAACTCCCTCAGTTTCGTCATTCATCGATCTCGTATTCTCCCCATCTGTTTTAGCATCCAAAGCTTGCTCCAATTTAAAGAACCGATTAAAACTTTTTTCACCCTCAGAACTACCATTATGGTATCCCTCATATCTCGACTGTTCTCGTAAGCCGTTTCGATTTCGATAGGTCTCGAATACTCTAGATAAGCCTTTTCTGGTACTGCTTTCCACTAAATCATCATTCAGCCTCAAATTTGAATATTCTGGGTTAACTAGCGGCTCTGATATTTCTTCAGGTGAATTGCTTTGCCTGCCATGAAAGAACTTAGATAGTATCCCCGAAACAGTTTTCCCAATCGTCCTGTTAGTATATTCACATTCTGAATCACTTGCCCTAGCATTTTCTTCTTCATTTGCCCCTGTAACTAAGCTGTGACGGTTCAAGATCAAATTTCCCAACCTTCTTCTCTTTGGCTTGAATTTGTTAGCTATGTTACTCTGCATTGTTTTGTATTCCGTTTGTTCAGAGTCTATTTCCTCAGATTTTGCATCCTGTGTATGCCCTCCATCCGTATCATGAATAGAAAATTTAATATCCTTAGTACCCGTGTCTTCTTGTTCTAAAGTCATACTACTGTCTTTTGTCTATACATCAATTCAATATTGTAGATTGTGTTTTACTCTTACGTTCAAAATGATGTTAAGTGTTTAATATTCTCAGTTAGTTATCGTTATCTATAACATAGAATTACAAGAAAAACTACTAAAATAAACTAATCTCGTTAAATTTCTATATGACTTCCTTCTGTATTAACAAATAAGCATGGACCAGAACATATTTGAAGATATGCATCCATATTGCAGCCACAAATGGATTGCAACTTTTTTTTGTAGATTCTATTATTACATAATCATTCAATTTCTACGTGTCAAATTATCAAACAAAACCGCCATAGTAAATACTTTTTTAGTCAGGTTTTTATCTTCAAGGCAAAATGAACGTGGCATTAGGATACGACGCTAAGACCAAAAAGATATCTTTACCGGATGAGGCAGAGAAGTTGGTTCCTACGCTCAAATTAGAAGTTGATCAATTGAATACGTTGACGAGCGAGCTTATAGCTAATGGGGCCGACGTACCAGCACCTCCAACACAGGAGAATTTCAATAAGGATATGACAAAGATGATCAGAAAATTGTACGAAGGAGGTGTTCAGGCATTCAAACAGGGAAAGTTCCAAGAATCCGCCAAACAATTTACCATTGGAATCGACATGATATGTAGAAGACATAAATTTGAAGCATTCCAGGGAACTTTACAAGAGCTCAGCTTGTTTCTTATGAGTAGAGCGGATGCTTATTTAAAGACGAAAAACTATTTAGGTGCATTTAATGACGCTGATATGTTACTTGGGATGATGTTGTGTACACCTGATAACTTCTTGAGAAGAGGAGTAGCCAACTACTTCTTGGGTAATTACGAGGCGGCTAGAGCAGATTATCAGAGAGGATTAGCGTTTGATGAAAATAATGAAAGACTTTTAACAGAATTAGAAATTTGTTTAGATAAGATTCTTGAGGAAAACGGTGATTATCTTTGAAACATTATTTAATACTCGTAACACATAATAAGAGCCAGTCTCTTCTTATTCATTTGTAATATAATAACTATATAACGTATATAAATCAGTCCCTTTAATCGACATAATTATTAGGTATAAATACTGATGAACCAGTCGTAAATGCAATGCTCGGAATTTTAGCGATAATCGCTATATCAGAAATTAGAATTAAACCAAATAAAGTATTTAATATAAGACGTGCTAACCACATATAACAATGGCATCTGATGAGCCATCGCAGAATATAATAACTCTTTCTTCTGATGATGACGAAGATGTGAATGAAAATGTTTCACTTAAGGATAATCAAATAAATGGGCACGAAATACACGAAATAGATAATAACCATGATTGGGAACAAGCGAATAGCAACGGTAACACCACACAAGTTAATCAGCTTCCTAAGCGACAGAGACTTGATTCTTTATACCTGAATAATGGCCCGTTTAGACCGTCGTCAAACCAAGGAAATGATTTAAGCTATATAGGTAGTTCTAACCATACTCAACACCGACAGCTATATCCTAAGACACTTACAAATCCGATGAAAGAATTAAACCGGATGGCATATGAACCACAATCAGTGCTAAGTAATGCAAGCCGAAGCGAACCCAAGCAATCAGAACTTCAAGCAAAAAACAATAGTGTAAGCCAAATCCAATCCATGCAAGTACATCCACAATCGATTTCTAACAATAATACATTTCAAAACCGATCCCGGCAAATAGGTCCGCAAGAGGATATAATTATTCTCAGTAGTGAAGATGAAGATATGGATTCAGATGGAGATATTATGATATTGGACGCTGAAGAAGCGTCACGTATCGGAAAGTTCAAGACATCGTCATTCGAAAGAAATGCAAATATGCCTTCCAGAGAGATAGGAAACTATGAGACTCCAGCCAATACTCTTACAAATAGCTCAAATGGCCCATACTATTCAGTTCCAGCAGTAACCCCTAATGAAAAGCAAGTTACATATAACAACCCGGTTCCAGTTCCACATTTTACGAAAGATGATCGTCCGGAAGTTGAGAAATTAAACTTTCAAAGAGCACATGAAAGCATAGAAGAGAATATTAGGCGTAAGGAAGAGCTCCTACATAAACATGAACAACTCACCTCAGATTTTACAAAAAGTCTGAGGAAGGCCAACGAATTATTGCACCATTTAACTTTGCTACAAAACCACTTAAAAAGGGAAGAGGTCCAAGAAGATAGAAACGAAAATACAATTTTGTCTCTTAGAAATGAAATTTCATTCAAAGGTGCCGAATATCATAATTTCAGACGTAGCAAAGATGCAACAGCCACATCTCTAAGCGGTATTGCTTCTAAGCTATCATGGTTAACTGTATCTATACGGGATGCCAAATCCCGCATTGACAATTATGGAAAACTTATGAATGGTGTTAGTATAATCGACAATCCATTTGTTCTTAATAATAATTCTGGTAGAAATAATCCAGATGATGAAAATGAATCAATAATGAAAAATCCATTTGGAAATATAGCGGGCTTCTCGTCTAATGTATATTCGGATAATGATCAACAACATCTCCAAAATTTATTAAATAATATAAGACCCGACGAGGAATTGGATGAAAAAGGGTTATCACTCACCCCATCTGAATTGGCTATTACTTTATTAAAACACCAAAGAATGGGTCTAGCCTGGTTGTTAAGAATGGAAGAATCTAAATCAAAAGGAGGTATTTTGGCTGACGATATGGGTCTAGGAAAAACCGTGCAAACAATTGCATTAATTATGGCCCATAAATCCGATGACGATAATCGTAAAACAACTTTGGTTATAGCGCCAGTGTCTTTGTTGAGACAATGGGCAGCTGAGATTGAATCTAAGATAAAACCCAATGCTCAGATTAAAATAGCCATATATCACGGTTCAGAAAAAAAAACTCTTCGTACATTTAAATCGCTAAAAAGATATGACGTAGTTTTAACCTCGTATGGTACATTATCATCTGAATGGAAGAAGCATTACCAAGGTCCATTAGAAGAAGCTCGTCTTAGTCGGAACCAAAATGTGATCCCTGATTTAGAAGCGGGAGGAACAAGTTACACTTCGCCTTTTTTTGCGACTGATGCTGTTTTCTATCGAATAATTCTAGACGAAGCCCAGAATATAAAAAATAAAAGTTCAATTGCTTCTAAAGCGGTGTATTGTATAAAGGGAATCCATCGATTTTGCTTATCGGGAACACCAATCCAAAACAACGTTGAAGAGCTTTATCCTATTTTGAGATTTTTAAGAATCAAGCCTTATAATGATGAAAGCAAATTTCGAACTGATATAGTTTTGCCCATTAGATCTAAATCTTCAGGATATGATGATTTTGACAAGAAGAAGAGTATGCAAAAGTTGAGGGCATTATTGAGAGCCATTTTATTAAGGCGCTCGAAGAATTCTTTGATAGATGGAAAGCCTATTTTGTCTTTACCAGATAAGCATGTCGCGGAAGACACGGTTCAAATGGAGAACGAGGAATTAGCATATTATAGGGAATTAGAACAAGGAATTCAGAAAAAAGCTAAAACTTTGTTGGCGAGTGAAAAATTAGGTTCGACGTCTAGTATCTTAACTTTATTGTTAAGATTAAGACAGGCTTGTTGTCACAGTTTCTTAGTTGAAATGGGAAGAATGAAGGCCGCAGAATCTGAGGCTGCTAATACATTAATTACCAGGGATTGGAAGTCAATGTATGCCAACATTCAGAAGTTTGACGAAGATACCATTAATAGAATTAGGAATGAGGTACATCAAGGAAATTTACTAAAGGGCGAAAATGAAGGAGAAACTAATACTAATAGTGATGAAGATTTGTTTACTTGCCCAATCTGCTATGATGTTTTGGGTTATGAAAGCATTGTTTTGTTTTCTGGTTGTGGCCATATGATATGTAGTAATTGTATTGAAAACTTTTTCGAAAGGTTTGAAATTGGGGATGGGTCTGAAGGGAAGCGACTCGCGTCATGTTTCTCGTGTTCAAAGTCAATCAAGGAAAATGAGCTAATTGATTATAACATGTTCCATATGATTCATCAGGAGGGTTATGATAGAGATAAAATTGCAGAATTCTATAATATAAACTATTCTTCTAATGGTAAGACTACAAACATGCAGAAGATACGGCAATTAATACAAGAGAATAAAGGGTTCACGCCATCTGCTAAAATGGAAAAGTGTATGCATTTGATAAAAGATGTCTTGGAAAATTATCCAGATGAAAAAATCATTATCTTTTCACAATTTTTAAGTTTATTCGATTTGATGAAACTTGTTTTAACCAATGAGAAGATTCCATTTTTGAGATATGATGGTTCTATGTCTCTTGATGAAAAAAATAGTACCATTAAGCAATTTTACCAAGGATCTACCAAAGTTTTATTGATTTCATTGAGAGCTGGTAATGTTGGTTTGACCTTAACCTGTGCATCACATGTTATTATAATGGATCCTTTTTGGAATCCATATGTTGAGGAACAGGCAATGGATCGGGCTCATAGAATTGGTCAGCAAAGGGATGTTCGTGTACATAGGATTCTAACCGAAGGTAGCGTTGAGGGGCGTATTATGACCTTACAGAACGAAAAGAAAGAAATAATTAGCGGTGCGCTTGATGAAAAGGGAATGAAATCTGTTAGCAAGTTAGGTAGACAAGAGTTGGGGTTCTTATTTGGTTTAAATGAATTGAGGTAATTCATTTTATCTGTAGTATGTATTTGTTATTTAATAATTTTCAATTCTTACCTCTATTATTTATATGTATAATAAACATAATATTTAGATTTCGCTACAGAAATATTCTATGCTCTGAATTTCTTGACTTTGGCCATATTCTTTAACCAATCTTCCTCTGAAAGTATAGCATTGTTACGATAACACAATTCCCAAGTTATGAGGCTTTCGAAATCAACGTTATACTTAGCCAATGATTGACAAAGGTAAATTATTTGTAATATCAATCCGTCTTTTTGCGTCTGCTTGTCAATATTATCATCATTCTCGCTAGGTGCAATAAGCTCAGGTAAATATTTCTTTAATTCTTCGGCCAATAAGGAAGCCAAGTTCTTGATAAACTGGCTTATCAACAAATTGTCTTCTTCATGTTTTATATCTATGTCATTGGAGGCTGGTGAGTAGTTAAAAATTGCATGATAAATTGATAATGAGTTAAAAATGAATTCTCTATAAATTTCAATATATCTTTTCAAGTATGTTAGCTTATTAAATTTTAGTAAAGGAGTCAAATTCGATAATTCATTTATAATGAACTTAAATCTTGCATTAAGATATACTATCTTTAAATATTTTTCCTTCTGCAACTTCCTATTTGATGTAATATTGACTGAAGATGATATAGCAGAAGACGTGTTATAATTCAAAAGATCGAGCTTATTCAAAATCTGGAAAATTTTTAATATATTGTTTTGTTTCAAGTTCGTATTGAGTAATTTGATTAGTCCTTTTACCATTAATTTCAACTCTTGTTCTACTTGATAATGTATATTTTGGAATATTGTCAAATTCGGGAACCTAATGACTAATGTTTGGACCAATATTGATATCTCTAAAGATTCCTGATAATTTCCTTGTAATATGCAAACTTTGCAGAGAGTTGGAAGCTCAAGTAAGTCCAAAACTGAATCAATGTTCGATAATATCGAATTATACGTAATCATTGAGTTATTCAATCTTTCATTTTCAGCAATTTCAAACTTGTCCCCATTAGAGTTTTCCATATCCAAAATCTTTATCATCGACCTAATTTCTTTATCAAACCCTGAATTGACATCTTCTCGAATGTTAGTCAAGTCATTACTTATATCGATAATCAAGTCTCGATTGTTGTTCGTTATGGATGCCAACTCCATTTTTATTTCTCTCTGTTGCAGATCCAATTCCGCAATTTCCTCTGTTAACGTTCGTGATTGTCCTTCTATATTAGAAACATCTGTATTCGAACTCTTACTGGTAGTTGTATAAGTATCTGTACATAGTAAATCATCATTAATCAATAAGTCTACCAAATACTGCTCCGATATTTGTCGTAATTCCGAATTAGATTTGAGAAATTCCGCCAATGTTGGATCTAAATCCTCCAGGAGTGTGTCCAACAATATCCCTGACATTCTTGCCGTTATACCGTCTTTATCGTATATGCTTCACCAATTCTATCCAGTATATCCTACTGATCTAGTGAATCTATTCAAACATGCAAACCTTCAAATTTACAGTTTATGTCTGGGACACGACAAGGTCAAAATAATTGACCCTTTTCATTGAAGATAGAAGATGAATTGAACAGTCAGCATCTTAAACAGAATAAGAACAATTAAATAGAATGGAAGGAGTATTTTTTAACATTGATTACGGTTATGTTGAGGGAGTAGTTAGGGGTTACAGAAGTGGACTCTTAGGTAATAATCAGTATGTTAACTTAACACAATGTGATAATTTGGAAGACTTGAAATTACAGTTATCGGCTACAGACTATGGTAACTTTTTGGCATCTCATTCGGGACCATTATCAACTTCTATCATGCAAGATAATTTGTCCAAAAAATTGTTTCAGCAATTCCAATATTTAAAATCACAAGCATCAGGTAAATTAATTAGGTTTTTAGATTTCATCAGTTATGGCTATATGATAGATAATGTGTCATTGATGATTACAGGAACATTGCATGAAAGAGATCGTTCGGAGATCTTGTCTAAATGTCACCCATTAGGATGGTTCGATACTTTGCCTACATTGTCAATCGCAACAGACATCGAAAGCTTGTATAATACAGTCTTGATTGATACGCCGTTGGCGCCATTCTTCAAGGATTGTCTTACAGCCGATGACTTGGATGATTTGAATATTGAAATTATAAGAAATCGTTTATACAAGAATTACTTGGAAGCATTTGTCAACTTTATCGAGGACGAATTTACTTCACCGGACAAAGAAATAATGACAAATTTGTTGAGTTTTGAGGCTGATAAGAGAGTCATTAATATTTCACTCAATTCATTAAATAACCCAGACTTGACTGCAGAAAGCAAGCTATCTTTATTCCCAAGCTACGGTAGATTATACCCAACCTATCATTCTAAATTATCCGAAATTGATGATGTAGAACAATTGAAGGCTATCGTCGATTCCATTGGCGAATACAAAGACTTGTTTTCTGAAGCACCAGATTCCAACTCTGGTGGCTCGAAAAATTTGGAAGATTGGTTTTACTTACTCGAAATGCAATATTGTAAAAATGCATTCACCCAGCAATTCACCTTATCAACTATCTGGGCTTGGTTAAGTTCAAAAGAACAAGAAATAAGAAACATTACATGGATTGCTGAATGTATTGCTCAAAACCAAAAGAATAGAATCGACAACTATATTTCTGTTTATTGAATATATCAAGTTTATTCGTTTCCATTATTTAATTTCATCGTATATTTCTTTCATTTACACTATAATTGAGTTTAATGACTTGACTAGGTAAATGGCTTTCAGGCTCTTTATTTCTAAGATTTTTCTTATTGACTTGAATATTTACATATAGATTATTTAAAATTGATAGCGCACAAAAGTTTGTAAAAATGGCAACATATGTATTTTATCATTTTGTTATACTGATTGATATTTTCAAGATATATGCCTGATGTCCAATGATTCATTAGATTTCCAGAAATCTTCAGGAGCTTCTGGAAATGACGTTAGTAGTTCACCGTTTACGTTTACTGCATCTACAAATCAAGTATCACATTTAGCAGATGTATTCTCATCGATAACATCAATTAATTCCCAAGCGTTGATGATTATAACAACAAATGGTATAATAATATATTCCGAATATAACCATATATGCAATGTACAGTTATCTATTGATCCATCCTTATTTGGAACTTATAACTTTTATTCTGAAAATAATGCTAGTTCCCAGCAAGATAATGAAGAATTAAGACTTGGTGTCGATATAGGCTTAATAAGTGATGCATTTATTGCAGCAGCATCCTCTATTGTGTCAAAAAGCAAGACAAAAGCTACGGCTAACAATGGTAATACAGTAGCGACTACTGGCTCTGTTGACAATCAGGTGTGTTATATAACCTACAACGGTGAAGGATACCCTATGGTTATAGAATTCGAAGATAGCTTAATGAGTGAAAAAATAGAATTCTTGACGTTTTATCTTGATATAAGGTATCCCTATGATGTGCCCAACAGTCAAGAGGAAGAGGAAGACGAACAGTATAACCTAGTCATCAATCACAGTGAAATTCAATTTGAGGTAATATTGAAAAGTGACGTATTTACTAATCTACTTAAAGATTTGCAGCAGATAAGTACGATTGACTTGTTCATGTTTATTTCGAATGAGATGAGACACTTAGGCTCGAATAGACAAAAATCAAAGAGAGGTCGAAAGCCTGGTCCATTATATATGGATAAACAATTTAATTTCATATCCAAAGGTCCGATTGGTCATCTGAAATTAATATTTCCAAATGAGAAAACTATACTAGAGAAATTGAATATATATGGTAAGGACCACGATGACTCGGAAATGAAACCTATAAATACTTCATTGATTTCCTGTTATAATTTTGGTAACTTCAGTAAGATTTTCAAAGCAGTGAAGCTTTCCTTCAAATGTAAATTAATGAAAGATTTATCTGGTATATTATCTATTCAATTACTTTGTAAAAATCCACAACTAACAAATTACTCGGGTACTTTAATAACATTCAATATGCTAGAATCAACGACGTCCGTCGATAAATTTAATAATAACGAAGAACCAGAAGAATTTGAAAGATTTCACCTCAACAATATTTTTGACGACGAATCATACGAATATATTAAAGATTACAATGATAAAAACCATAAAATGGTTCCTATTCCTAATACAGATTCTACAAATATTCGAGAATATGAAGAACTAGGGAATGAAAAAGATGATCCACCTATATTATCATATGCTTCATTCCGTAATACTTCGAAGCTGGCTACAAACAATAATGTACAAATTAATGAAACGATTTATGAGGAAGATAAGAATGGAAATCATAAGAAGCGCAAGAAGGAAATAGAACCTGCTGATGATAGTGATAAGAATATCAAAACTGCTGGTGGAGCTATTGACATTCCACTCTTTTTGTGAAGTTATATACATATGTACATCATAAGTAACTAATTTTAAATGCCATTTGTAACGTCAGTTTCAATCTTTCCATAACATTAACTTTTCTTACCTTTAGATACCTTGATGAAATGAATAACAATAAGATAATTAACAAGATTAAAGGAGAATTGGTTTTAATGTAATTCTTCGAAAAGTTCAAAGAATATAATAGCTTTCGTCTTAAACAAGCAATATCATAACCACTATTTGATTCTCTAGCAGTTCCATTATCCTTCTTTGATGAGTCTGTTTTTCCTGACGACTGTTTTATTTGGTTTAAGGATTTATAAGTAAGATTTTGTTTATCCTTTAACTCTTTTTGATTTTGTTCTTCACACTTTTTTTTGTCGTTTAATTTCTGTTGTCTCTCTTTTTCTTTTTCCTCTTCTTCCTGCTGTTTCTTGACTTTGTCGATTCTAATGTTACTCAAGCGATTCAATGATTCTTCAATTTGAGACAGATATATTGGGTTTTCACTTACTATCGAGCTAGCATCATCAAAGTTTTCATTATCTGGCAAAATCTGGAAAACGTATAAATCAATTAGCTTTTTTAAATACACATCTTCTAGTCTTGAAACATAGTCGAATTGATAATAAAGTTTGTCGAATTTTAATTTCAAATTTCCCGCATTTGTAATTATAGCTCCATTAATATAGTAGATAAGGAATAAGTTGTACAATATTTCAGAGGGTATTGCATTGATATCATCATTGTAAAGTTTGTATAGTTCATCTAGAATTTGATCTTGCGTCAAAGTTGTAATTACTTCTTGTTTTTCATTTCTTTCCAAATTAAAATTCGTATTTTTGTTATCCTTGTCTATGAACAACCCTATCTCTGTCAAGTACAAATTTAAAATCTTAATGAACAATTGTTCATTTATAATATCACTAGCGAACTGTCCGAAACTACTTTGATATAATTTCTTAATTATTTCGTAGGATTTACTAAAATTCTTGTTCATAAAGAACTTCAATGCCAACTTGTAGTTACTTTCAATTAGCTGTCTCGGTTGCGACGAAGACATAGAGCTACTTAGTGATGCATTGGATTCATCCATTTTTTCCCTTATTAAGTTTTATACTGATTGGATATATGCTAAGATCAAGTGCTAAAAGTATTTTCTAGATAACTGTGCTGATCATTTTTCCGTGATTCAGAAATCTCATCCTCGGTTGGTTCTCCAAGTTTTAGGTGCAAAATTTCTCAAGACATGGGGATTAATTGAATCGTTTCTTACTTCTACAAATACACTACGTATATTACATACATATATTTTGAATTATCTTTATACATTTATAATGTTTGTATCTCCCATCGCCACCACATTGTAATTCTCTATATGATCTAAGAATATAAGTATGTGATTACTGAAATCCAAAAGTTTTTCTTGCTATTGATTCAGCGGTGAGCCAAAAAGCTGTATCAGTATGTATATTAATTGTAACACTAAGATCAGCAAAAAAAAAGCTTAATTCGTAGAATAATCATCCTCGTAAATAACATTAGGTTCACCAATTTTATACTTGTCGTATCTCCAAGTATGAAAGTATCTCCGGATGTAGAACCAAGTCACACCCAGTAGTAAAACTGATGTACCCACAACAGGAAAGCACCAGTACGGTATTATCAGCTGCGATGACGAGGAATCTGATGGCGGTGGAAAGAATGGAAACACCGCTAAAAATATGTTTGAGAATAAAAATATAATAATGCATATAATAGGAGCAGAAAACTTAGACGTACCATTATCATCTTCTACTGATATCAAGGAGTCAAATTCTGTATAGCTGTCATCATTTAGCTGAAGGATTAAGTTATCGTTGTCGTCATAGATACTGGTATTAGCTGAATTGGTTTCTAACCCATTTCCAGTATTGTGCTTCCCCCATTTCTCACTTTTTCTATTCAAATGCAAATAAATTAACCCAATTGTTATTAACAAGTTGATCCATGTACCAGGATATATATATAAATTAACAACAAACTCATAAATTTCCGATGATGGAGGTGCAATCATAATGATAACAGTGATAAACCAATGTAATAATAATGAATGATTTATATCTTCAAAATATTTGGAAAAAGGTAAATAATTATTTCTTGCAAGCTCTTGATTAACATGAGCATGAGCGAACGATACCACCATTACATTTCCTAGATTAGAAGAAGAAATTATAATTGGTAGAATCCTTGACGTTATGCTTTCACCAAAAACTTTATTGAAAAATATTCCTGCTACCAACACCCCACTATCTAATAATTCTTGTTTAGGAATCACAATTAAATAGGATATAATAACCAAAAAGTATAAAATTGTTGTTATAACAACAGCGGATGGGGCAGCAATCGTAAGAACGTGGTAAGGATCAGAGACTTCCAGTAATACATAATTAGCATTTTCCCATCCTTTAAACGAATAAATGATCTCTAATAGAGCTACCGAAATTGAATAATAATTATTATCCCTCTTGGTCGTAGATTCAAACAAATTTGAGAAATTATCAACACTGGTTGGTAACTTTATTATATCAACTGAGACAAGTAAACCTATTGCAATAATGAGGACCAATATAAATATTTTGAATACTCCTAATAAATTGAATAACGAAGTACCCTGATTTGGAAATTTTATATGCAAAAATATGCAAAAACTTATACATAATACCCCAATAACCTTAACACTCCACCCTTCTTCTTTAATTTCCTCTCCATTTACAGCGAATAATACATATTTCCCAAAAGCAAAAGCATTACCAGAACTGAATCCTAGTAAGACCATTTGAAAGGAATAAATGCATCCCATGAGACCCTTAGGTTTACGAAACACCCTCAACAAGTAGTTCTTTTCTCCTCCATTTGTGAATGGTAAATTTAATGCAAACTCCAAGAATATCACTAATCCACTGAAAATAATTATTCCTCCTACCAACCATAAGAACAAATATAACCCAACATTCCCCTGGCAGTATTGAAATATTATAGCTGGTGTCAGAAAAATCCCTGTGCCTATCATTTTATTCACAATTAGAGACATACATGATAATGTCCCTAATTTATGATATTTTCTTCTTTCCGCCAAAGGCATTCTCGAAAAAGTAGATGATCCTATGGACACCTTTGGTAATAATGTTGGCGCCATTGTATGCTATGTGATCTATCGTCTTCTAACTCTATGTATCTTTCTCTTTTATTTACCATCACCTTTTCATCTTAGCTATCAATATGGTTATCAGTAAATTTCACGTGACTATATGAGTCAAAATCTACGAGCCATACTAACAAGTTATCGGTTATTAATGAATAAATCTATTATCTATGTTTTATTAAGGAATAAATTAAAGTTATACTATACAAGGTATCGAAGTTTAATCGAAAGGAGTTTTAAAAGCCTGTTTTAAAACTCATATTAAAATTTAATTTATGGCGAATTGTGAATGAAAATATGCGGGTGAGACTCAGTTGAATAACGAATCAAGATCAAAGAAATCTTTACCCAAACCATTGCCTTTTATCAAGTGGTTCACACTGACACTGATACCGCAATTCTTCAATACGTTTAGTTCGTCGATATTACTCATGATTTGGTTAATATCATCGTTGTCAGAGTAGTCTTGACTAAGTCCGCTAGGTTCAGTAGTGGAATCAGTAGAACTAGAACGTCTCAGAATATGCGAATAGTAATAAGATTTCTTATCAACAAAGGTCTGTTGTTCGGTATCTTCATCAATGTCCACGCTGTATTCGCCAACAATATTAATAGTATCGTTGATCAACTCGTACTTTGGTAAGATATTATGCTTGGAGTGATCGTATTTTTTGTCGTAGACAACTTGTTGAAAAGCTGGATCATTATTGTTTTTGTTTCTCCACGATGTGGTACAATGAGAGACGTCGTGGTTCATGGATGGAAAGTTTACATTCAAGGCGACATTCTCTGGTAATATTCCTTGTTCTGATGTAGTCAATTTGTTAATCAAGTCAATCACTCTCCCATTAATGAATTTTATGTTTTTGGTGAAGACGTTCTTTTTCAACAATTGCTTAGATAAAACGTTCTGTTGGATGTTGAAAAAGTTCTCATCTTGGAAATAAATGTGATGATCATCACCGGTAGATACACCAATGACAGGGTATTTCTTTAGCATAGTTAAACGCATCATCGAATCCAATACATTATCCGAGTTTGGATGATTTTCGTGAAATAATGGTTGATTGATAGCTGCTGAAGGAGTTAATGATAAGCCTTCATCAGGACCCAAGACGACCAAGTCAGGCTTAAAATCCGGTTCAAACTGAGGCAAAAGCACGTCAAACGCGATCAATAATGATTCCAATGGAGATGCATTCACGTACCAAACCGATTCGTCCAATGGGTCTTGCCCAAAGTAGTTGTTGCTAATCATTTCGGCTGACTTTTCGTCAGAACTTTCCAAGTCTTTCTTCAATATCACATTCTTGGCCCCGCGTGGCAAGTTGTTCAACTTTTTTATCGCTTTGTAGTACTTCTGGTGCACTGGCAACAAGTGTCCGAAGTCTCCACCATTGAGAATCTCACGTTGTTCTCCTTGCTCTCCCTGTTCTCTTTTAGAAGCTTCGTTGTTCCCACTGGCAATCCCTGCATCATTAATGTGTCCATTATTATTCAAAGGTGCTATCAATCTGACGTTGTGACCCTCAGCCTTTAATCCAGCGTACAAATGACGTGTGTTTTTTGACACCCATGAATCTTTTGACGACATCAAGATATTCAATCCTAATACCAAGTTAACAAATTGCGAAGCAATCACTATTAAGGTTTTGATCAACATATGAGTTCTTTATACTTGTATTTTTTGGTTTCGCTGTATTTATACTATTTTAGTTCAATAGATGCTTATTCAACACAACTAGTATATCTTTAGATGGAATTGTGTCGAAAGGTATATATTTATGGTATTTTCTTCAATGTCGAAAACAAAATTTTTAATTATGGCCCACTCGACTACTTATATAAGGGTATGAACTTTAAGAAAACATACCGCATCTTTTAAGCCACATGGTTCAATAACATGCATTTACCCACATGCTATCTATTTTGACCGTTTTACCGTGTTCGTCGGAACTCTAATAATAACCACATGGTTATATTTGCGATCTAATTAGAATAATCGTTATGCTGAAGGCCATCGAAACGTGGTTCCAATTTCCGAATAAGGTGCAGGACTAATTGGCTGCAAATTTTAATGCGGTCCACGTGTATCAAGGAACCAAAGGTAAGCAGCCTAAAGGGGTACGATTAGCCCAAAGTACTGTATGCATTAGGCAAGTACAATTAGCAACGGGACATAAGACGTCCTACAATAATAGAACAAGATGTACAATAGTAGGTATAACTTCAAGTATAATTGTAAATAAAACAAAAAGCATAAAATCATTCAGTGACATTGGTAAGATTGCCTTAAAGAGTAGCGAATACAACCAATAAGAAATTGATTGCACCGATGATGTAGATGGCATTGTATATCGATGCCGATGTGAAGTTGGATGATAGCCTTTTATTCACAAATTTTTAAATGAAGGCACGGCAGCCGGCCGATACTACATTACGCATGTAGTATTATATGTTATGTATACTTCCATATCTACTAAGATCTATACTTATATTGTAGGTCTCAATATATGGCTGTTATGACAGCAGATGTTGAGCTAAGTACTAAGCTCCTTTCGGAATTGCGATGGAAATATGAGCTGAATATCGCAGTCAATCACGTTGCGGCACATTGTATATGCGACAGAGCATGGGACCAACGTTTTAAAGGGTGGATTTACTACTTGCAGCCCGAAGTGCAAATTTCCGGGTAGATATGCACTAACCCAAGGATGATGTTTCATTGTGAGACTAGCCAACGTAGGAGATTCAACTCGTTTACGGTGAGAATTAAAAGATTGGTTATGTGCGTAGCTGCCTAATAATGGTAAAACACACACTAGCTATTCATATACACTCGACTGACTCATATATATCTATGTATGCCTTTACTGCCAGTTCTAAATACACATCCTGCTAAGAAAGTTGTCTAGTTAACCACTTCAAATATATCTGTGAATATCTTCTGGTCTGAGACGTCCAATGAGCCAAATATTACGGTATATTTGGCATTTTCATTGGCATGCAATCTTTGACTGAACTGTTTGAAAATTTGGAAAACATTCAAATTATCTAATGGAGACGCTGCTAGTGGATCTTCGATCAATTCTTGGTCTTCTTCGTCGAAAAATCCCGAATTTTTTAGCTTAGCGTTTTCTTGCTGCAAAAAGTCTAAGTATTCGGTAGTGCTGGCTTCTGGTTCGTGGGTGAGGTGTCCACCCGTGACGTCGTCTTCGTCGTCCTCATAGTCATTGTGGCTTTCCCAGGCGTCATCATAGGCTTGACCCGAAGTAAACTCAGACTCACTGAAGTTCTTTCTTTTGTGCTCCAAGTTTTCGATAGCTTTGGGCAACGCCTTCATGATAGAGGCGAGCTTCGACCCGATCTGAGCGACTATATCGTTACCTAAAAGATTCAAAGCTTCGTTGTTATCCATCAAACTGATCAACCCAAGTGTCGATAGCTTCAAGTCGTATACACGTCTCAAATTGGGAATGGTTTCGAACCATTCTACGAAAAATGATACCAATTGGTGATGGTTTTGCAAGTTCCTTAATGTCGCATTTGAATCATGCACCATTGCTGCAATGATAACATTCAGGATGGTAATATTAAATGAGCTGGACTTGACGTGCTGTTGATCCTGTTGCATGCTTTGCGAGATCTTCAAGACGCTATCAACCAAGTTCGGAATGTATGCGTGTGCCTGAGATTGCAACATTAATATGAATGTTTGTGCTAACTCACAAGCAAGCACGATGTCGTTGAACCCTACTTGTGCATCGTCACTCTCGATTATAATATTGAAAATATTGTAGAAATTTTCTACCAACTGTGGTGATTTCATAAGGTCTTCTTGCCCATAAATCAAAAAGTTTTGTAAACATTGGCTTAACTCTTCCGTGTACATCAATGCGATACCATCCGTGAATGATTCGTAAAGATATGTAAAATTCTTCCACATGATTGGGTTAATAGATCTTGAAAGGAATGTTGAGTTTTCCATCAATTCACCTACTTCAGTTAAAAAGTCATCTATTTTATTAATCAAGACAAATTCAATAACTGGAGAAAATACTTCTTCCAATTTAGCGCAAATCTCCCGGGAATTTTCGAATGATAAAAGAACCGTAATCATTGTATTTAACAAGCCAACCGCTGCCATAACTTTATCCGTCTGATCTTCATATTCTCCATCGAATTCGTCCACATCTACTTTTGACGCTTCGTTGATATCAACGGCCAATCTCATAAACTGCTCAACCAATTTTGCCATTAAGTCAACTCCAAATGGTTGCAATTGCTCAGAGAAATTCTCAACACATTCTTGCATTACTGCTGAAATTGCATCATTGTCAATTTGATTAGACAATTCCAATAATTTTGACATTGTAGGTAATATAATAGTCGACAATGCTTCCTGAAACTCTGGCAAATGGATGTATGCTTGAATAACCAAGGCACATTCAAAATCAACCGGTAAACTTGATTCTTCATTCGATGTGCTGAAATTATTAAGTATTCCATGGAATAATATCGACAAATTATCTTTATTCTCAAAATTTAAATCAGCAAATTTCAGAGATATTTCCAACGTTCTTGCCTTCAAGAAATCAAACTTAGAAGAAAGATTAGGAAAAACTAACGCCGTCAAAAACTGTTCCATCTGAGAGTAATATGGGGACAGTGGTATAACAACGTAGTGAGATATCCCTCCCATTAATCTCAATGCTCCTTCTCTCTTCTTAGCTACCTCAAGTGTTTCTTGTTGCTGCTGTAAATCAGTCAATTGGTTATATACAAATTTTATAATTGGCTCCAACGTTGTCTTTTTCCGTTTATCAACAAAAGTAACCAACAATCCAAGAGCCGCGACATCGGGGGTATCAAACTCGTCATATATGTCAAAATTAGAGTGTATGTATTCATGGGGATCGGTTTCGAAAATTTCCAATACATGGTCAGATGGACATAGTAATGGATAAATTAAATGAGATACCAAATTTTCAAAGTAAGGCTTGATTAATACCCATGTTGACTTTTGCGTGACACAATGACTTAAGAATTGTAATAAATAATAAATGCATGATAGACTTAGCCATCTCTTTTTTGAACACCACTGTTCTATGATTGATAAGACGTTAGTTATCAAATGAGGTATGAAATCATCACAAAACATTTTTTGAAAGTTTGTGTATGCAAATTTTTTAGATAAACTTTGTGACGCATACCTTGTAAAGATACGGTATAAATTAGCAACAGCCCATTTATAGCATTTTGAAATTTGCAAGAATGATTTTTCCTGTTCACTTAAAGTAGAACTCAATACATAAACAGGAGCATTCATATTGACAATTGATCCATGAAATTCACCCCAAGCAATGAAAAATTCTCTAGTCTGTAAGACAACTGGTAAGTCGAAGTATGTCACAAATTTATATACTTTGAGAATTAGCTTTAATATTTCTGCTGTCAACTCAGTCATGTTTTCAGAATTGGAAATTATTGAGTTACCAATATTTAATAAATGTGGAAAAACTTGAACAATGATTGGGTCCAATTCACGTTCTCTATCGCTATTGGAGACCCATCTGAATTTCCTAGATATCTCACTAAAACATAACAAACCAGTATACAATTGTGAAAAGTCTTCGTCTTTGGTGGCCCCAACAGGTACTTGCTGTAAAAGAGCCCCCGTGGTCTCCAATAAGTCTTTCCAATTATTAGGAAAATCATAAGAGATTAAGACCCTCAATACCGGAATTAGCTGTTGCTTAGTGTTATAATCACTTTCAATTAATACTGGTAAAATACGATCCCTTATACCAGGCTTCTCATCATTGTCAATCTTATTCTGTTTTTCACTTCCCCAATATTTAACAACTCTATTCTTGAAAAATACCGCTGCAGCCTTCTTAATAGGAAGACCTACAGCTGAATTATTCGATGATATAATATCAAGGCAACCACCCAAAAAGCCTGGGGTTAAGACTAATTGACGAAGTTGCAATTCAGCTTGATGTCTCACTGTTTGATCGGATTGCAACGTAGCTGAGAAGCACTCTAACAATAAACTTGCATCCATACTTAATATATCAACAGTTTTATGACCGTATAAATTACTCGGACTTCTTAGGTTCCGTCGATAATAATTAGAAACATCCATTTGACTATATGTCCAGTCGTCAAATAAATCCTTCTAACTGAAAAAAACTTATTACACAAAATTATTCTAATTTTTTCAAAAAAATTATGCGCGAGCCGGGAATCGAACCCGGGGCCCAGCAATGGGAACGCTGGATTTTACCACTAAACTACCCGCGCATCAATCTTTAGGTAAGCAGAAATAAAAGTATATAACGAAAACTTACAGCCTTCAATTGCCTACGTGATACATACTATCAACTATTGAATTTTCTACAGAGTAATTATATTATGCAAAAGTATGTATTAGAACCAGATATTCTGATATAATGTACAAAAGTCAATTATGAAAGTACCTCGATGGATCTTAGTCTTCTTCCTCTGCTTCTTCTTCGTCTCTATCTTCGTCTTCGTCTTCTGCTTCTGCATCAATAGCAAATGTGGCCGCATCAGCTTCTTCAAAATCATCACTCTCACCATTTGCAATTGTAATGTTTTCTGAGTCATCATTATTAACCATAATATCTGTAACTTCTTTATCTTCTTCGTCATCAGATTCGATATTCATGTTATTAAGATTGTCTCTCAATTGTGTTTGAGATTTCAATAATTGTAATCTACCTTGCAAACCCAATAATCTAGGCATTAATTTCATGCCCTCAGTTAATCCTGCTTGTAACGTTTTAAGGTTATCGTGTTGATCTGGCTGCTTGGCAATAAATCCACCATGCATTAGCAAGAGCCATTTCAACCAAACAGATAACGCAGAATTCTTAGAGGGTTGCGACGCGACTTCTTTGCTGATAATTTCAAATAATTTAGTAATCAAAGCTGACGAAGATTCAGGGGTAGAAAAAAGTTTAATCGTTTCTTTGATGTTCCCATCGTCGTTGTTAGATGAACATAATTTAATGACCTTTTCTTCTGCGGCATCTTTTGGAACGTTCAATAATTTAATCAAGTCTTTATATAATTTATTAACCGTGAGGTTATTTATTTTGGTAGTTTCAGGAAATTCAATATCATCTATTTTATTATCAGCCACGCCGTTGACTCTCTCGTTATAATCAATCGAGATTTGTATTTCACCGGCTGAATTGAAATTCCAATTGATACTTTCAAATTTAGGCTCATTACCATTATACCAAACTCCAACTAATCTCTCTTTTTCTCTTAAAAAGACATCCATGAAAATTATATTATCTGTCGAGTCATGAAAATTTGTTTTAATTAAGCAAGTTGGTATCTGTCCTTCATGATTCGAATCGAAGTCAATTTTGAATACTTCAACACCTTCTGCTGTAACTGCCATTAAAATTTCTTCAGTCATATCAGTATTCGGAATTAATTTCACGCCATATATTTGAACTGTAGAAGTTTTAAAAGTTGTAATTTTGACAGAATCTGAAGTATCATACAAATAGATCTGATTCTCATTTTCTCTTACAACAACTACCAAGTTCTCTCTGAGGCGTGATTGTTCAATAATAGTAATAGGAGAAGTATCAGAGATCTGAGGAAATTTAGTTAACAATGACTTTTTAGGTTTTGATGGGTCTACTAAGTATAAATTATTGGATCCTATTAATATGTGTTGAGATCTAGAAGACCCACCTGTCTGCCTGATAGTTTTTGCTAATTGTATTTGCTCATCTTCCTTAAACTTAAAATTCTTCACCTCTTTACTTTGTGCCAAAGAAATTTCAACTATTGACCTATTTTCTTCCAAGACTCCCCAAACAGAGTCATGGATTAATGAGGGAGTCAAGCTAATTATCTTATGCCCATAGGATATTCTATCGATAATTTCATTGTGGAGCGGTGATAATATCAATATATCACCATTTTCTAACGCAACTGCTAAATTCATATTATCTGATGTCCCTTCATTTAATTCAGCTTCTGAGGATGATTGCTTTCTTTTACCTCTTTTCTTTGCTCTTTCTGAATTATTTATTCCAGAATTATTTATCCAACAACATGACGTAACGATTTCATCTGCTTGCAATTCGATTTTGACAATCGATGAATCCAATATGATTGATTCCGATGCTTTCTTATTTATAGGAAATATCTGTACCTCATTCCTACCATTCTTCGAAATTATACTGGTGAAATACAAATTGCTATCATCTAAACATCTTCTAAGATCACTCATCTTGCGAACAGCTATGGTTAGAATGGATGTAATGTTGATCTTCAATGCTAAATCTATATCTCTTCTCTGCTCTTCTCATAAAAATTTTGGTGCGCAGATTTTCTTTTTTTAATTTTACACGACTCTGCATTCTAAACCAACTAGATACCTATATACAAAAAACCTATTGATTTACTTTGATTCTTGAATCTCAATCATTTGTTGGACTTGCGATCTGCATAGATCTTTCAAATCTTCAACATCAGCTCTTAACTCTTCAACTTGCTCGGATTTTTCGCCGATTAGTTCTAACATTGTTTCTTCTTGCTTCGACTTTTGATCTATTTCAGTCTGCAATGTAGTTATTTGTTCCTTGAGACTATTGACTTCTTCGATTAATTTGAATTGCTTTAATATTTCTTGTTGAGCTTGTTCCTTTTCCAAAGACAATTGAACATTTTCATCTTTCATCGTACTTAATTCAATTTCCAATCTCCTTATATTTGAACTCATTTTGTTTATCAATTGAATATTATTATTGCCAGATGTTGGAATGACACCCGATATGCTACCATTACCCATATGACTTGGGTATTTGGAATTGAAGGAGTAGTTGTCATTAGCTAGCTCAGTAGCCGTATCAACATTGTCCATCAAGGAAGCCAGAGAATTATTATGCCAACGGTTCATGAATACCTCGGAGTATTCTCTCGAAACAGCTGGTGTGGTTGAAGATTCACCAAATTTTATATCTGGCCATCCAGAATTATTGTAAGATGCATCATTAATACTAATTGACGAATGATGTTTCATAAATTTCGGAGGTTCAAGATTAAGATGCAAACCATTTAGATTTTGCCTGTTTGGGGACGATTGTTCAAATGGTCCCAAACTAGAGCTACTATTGTTCTTTGGTTTTTCTAATGACTCTGTCAATTGCTTAATCTTAGAATTAAGGTTTTGGCGGTCAGTATTATAAATTTGCTGAAATTTATCAAATTTCTCCTGTAATTCCTGATAATCAGTATCTTTAACTTGGTTCTGGAAAGCAATTTCATCTTTTTCATTTGTTAATTCTTCAAACTTCTCTATTAATTGATCATAATCTTCCAACTTTCTTTGCAAACTATTTTGAAGCTTTTGAATTTCATTGATTGACTTTGTTTTAGACTTCTTCAAAGACTCCACAGACGAAGTCAATACATCTACCTTATTCAAGAGATTCGATTCGATTAATTTCCAATTTTCTTGCGAAGATAAATACTGTTGTTGCAAACTATGATGGTTATTTGATAATTTAACAAATTCTTCATAGTCTATCTGTTTAGAATTAAGGGTTCTATCAGCATCACTCTTCTCACCACCATTACTGTAATCCTTTCCGCTCAAACTACCAAAAGAACGCTCATTTTCGACTCTCAAAGACTCAATTTTGCTTTCTAGGCGATAAATCTCCTTTGAATTCTCATCTCTTATACTGCTTATAGTCCTTTTCAAATCATTAATAGTGGTATTTTTAGATTCTACTTCAAGAGAATTTTGCTTTTTTGACATGTCAAATTGAATTTTGAGTTCATTCAATTTCTTTATAGATTGTTTTCTTTCAGTGGACTCGGTTTCATAAAGCCTTTGTTGTTCTTTATATTTACCCTCCCAATCTAGTTGTTTTTCTTTCTCCAAATCATTATTAGACTGCGATAGTTTTTTGGAAACGTCATTGTAATCGTCAATCAATTGATTAATGGACTTGAATTTATGCTGTTTTAGAAAGTCTTCTTGCTCATTCAATTTAAGTAATACTTGCTCGTTCTTTTTTGAATAATCATTCAATGATTGCTCCAAATCATTATTCGATGCTTTTAATTTTTTAATGCTTTCGTTAAGCTTTAATTCCTTTACGGATAATGCTTGGCCTTCTTTCATTAATTGTTCAATCGTTTCATCTTTAGATACCAACTGTTCTTTCAATTGGAATATCTCTATCTCTTTATTGCTATTTCCAGGTTTAGACGATTGTGACGTCAATCGTTTATTTTCTTCAGATAAATTAGCATTAGTGGCTTTCAAATTCTTTAATTCGGCCCTTAGTTGATTAAGTTCGTCAAAGTATTTATCCTCTGATGCGAGCTTACTTTCTTGTCTAGTGTTGTCTGCCTTTTCTTCGTCTTTTATAGTAACTTTTTTCTCAGCTAATTCATCGTTTCCCTGATTTATGATTGAATTCGTTGGTTCATCAGGGCCAGCAGCTGGTGGAGTTCCACCAGCTGATGATGTCGGTGTAAGAGCTGATGACCTCTGTTTTTTTCCCTTTGCCGCTAATGCCAATCTCTCCAGTAATGTTAATCTTTTCTTTGTTTTAGGATGAGTGGTATCAGTGGTTGCAATTGAAGTTTGTTGGGCTTCTTCAGAATCAACAATAGTATCCGTTGGTTTTGATTCTGATACAGCAATCGCCTGTATATCTTGCTCCTGATCTGTTCCCACTTCTTTATTCTGTTCAATAGCGGGTTCTAATTCAGGAATTTCTTCAGAATCGATCGGATCTTCGATCACTGTCTCGTCTACAGTGCTTTCCTCTCTGACTGTTTCTTGTGATTCATCCTTCGCTACGGCTTCTGTATTCACTTTTTTCGCATCAATATCCTTATTTACCACCTCATTCTTCTTGGCAGCTTTTTTATTGTTCTTTTTCGCCATGCTTTCCCAAGCTATATGAATATTTGCATCGGACAATGCATAAGTTTTGAGTTGACCATTTTTTGCTCCGTGCGATTAATCTCAAAATAATATGCAGTATATGTTTTCATGAACCATTTTTTGCAATAAAAGTAGTTAACAGGTGTATCGTCGAAACAAAATTACAAACTTGATTATAGTGAGGAATATATGCATAATAGTATTTAGTTGACTGATATGTTTTTAAACCATTATTCAAATAATAAGTGTTCTTAAAATTTAATTTGAATAAATCTACTTAATTACATAAATTAAAAATTAATATAAATCTACGATATACAAGATAATCTATACAGCCAGACATTATTTGAATTGTACATTTATTATTATATACTATTTACTTATTATTGCTTCTGAGCATTAATTACCAAGTTTTTCAAATACAAAGCCTATATAGAATCCTACAGCTTCTTTTTCAAGCCCTTCTGCTCCATATTTTCCATCCGATCTCTTCATTCCCTCGATTAAATTTTTATTCAATTTGGAGAAATATTTCGGTATTTCTTGGTTAAAAATGTCAATAAAATTTTTCTTGTACTTTAAGACTAAGCCATACTCTTCACATAAGCCACGAAATACTTCAAAAGGAACAACATACTCTGGAACATCGTCGATTGCATCCTTTAAGCTGTAATTGTATCCATTACCAAAAGGTGGTCTGAAGACGCCTTCTTCTGGGGGATCTTTATGGAAAGTTACCGAGTATAAATCATTACCAAACTTTCTATTTTCTTGATCAATAAAAGCACGATTCACTATTTTATCTCTAATAAAGTCTGAAGACGGGATCGTGCCAATAAGCGTACCACCAGCCCTTAACGACTTCGTCACGTTTGTCAATAGTTGATGCACTTTCTCTTCTGTTTCAAACGCATAATGCATTGCAAATTGCAAAGAAACACAATCTACAGGAAACAAGCCATCTATTATACCAGGAAAATTTGGCTCCAAAATTTCAGGTATACTACTGCTGAAACAGTCACCAGTAGCAAAGCATGCTTCGAAATTATACCTTCTAGTATCTCTTTCCTTTTTACTTTCGGCCGTTTGTGGAATAAAACGAGCCTTATTTCTTGAATATCTTGAAAATGCTTCCTTAACCGATGCATCTGATATATCAATTCCAATATACTGGTCGACAGAAACGAATTCACATTTATTTAAATCTCCTCCTTTACCGCAGCATAAATCAAGTATGACAGTTGGGCGGTTAGACTCTGGGTTGCGTTTAACCCAATTACCCAATAAGATATATTTAATAGCATTATTGAAGTTTCTTAATTTGTAAATGGGTGATTTTGTTCTAGACCCCTGGAATTTTGACTGTTGAGTCCTTTGATTATAATGTGACCTAACGATACTGTTGATATCTTTTCCTTCTTTATTGTTTATATGACTTTGAAAGGTTTGATATAAATTTGATGATGGGTTCGCAACTGCGAGATTACTGTAAGGAGCTACGACATCATCATCAGCTTCATTGTATGCTCGCTTCTTATCATATTGGCTAGATGCAGTTTCAGTGGCCGGTCTTCTTACTCTATCATTCGAATTGATAGTGTTAGTCATATATTTGGAATACCTTTCATCTGGGTTATTAACTGGAGCAGTCGGCGTTACAATTGGTGTAGATCTTGAGCCATATTTATCATACTTATCGGCTGTCTTACTCTTCATCCACGCTGGAGTCTTTTTATTTTCATCATTGTATACCGAAGATATAACCTTATTATTGTCTTTATTTTCTCTTCTAGAAAAAGAATCTGATATATCTATACCATCATCGGCTCTAATCTTCTTGAGAGGTGGTTTGTTAATATCGGATTTTGATTCTTGTTTTGAATGCCCTTCCGTATTCTTCACGTCTATTTCATCCTTATTAATAGGAGAATCAGAACCCAATGATCTGGCAACGCCTGCTTCTTTATCTGACATACGGTGGTAGTTATATCTGATGATAATACTTATTATTGTACGTTAAAATTTCTTGAAATAATCATAACGACATTATTTACATATCGCGACATTAGATATTCCAGTTTCTAAATACTATGTTTATAAATTAGATTTAATATCGAAAACATCTCTAAAATCTTCAATGATTGGAGAAAGAAATTGCTTCTTATTTGGTATGAAATGCCCTCCTTCATGTATATATTCTCTCGAATTATCATTCTTGAACGTTGTCGACAAATACTGTGATCGAATACCAGGAACGGTCATATCTTTAGAGCCATATATGTTAAGAATTTTAGTACTTGAATCCATGTTATTATAATATCTCTCATAATCGTTAATTATCTTTACCTTAGCCTTATACTCGTTTATATCGTCTATTTGGTAGTTCAAAGTTAACTTGTCATCTTTGGATGGTTCAATTGGCTCGGTAAATGCAAAGCCAGAGAAAAAGACCGCTATTTGAAAGCTTTTATGATTAGAAAGTAACTCGCTTATTACATTCGTTATAATTGCACTCATAGCAGCACCCTGTGAAAATCCTATTATACCATCATAAGGTCCATTTGTCTTAATATAATCAACTAAAAATTTCAATGATTCATCAAAACCCTCATATACATTTGGATCTTGGTGCTGCCACCAGCATCTATTACAATCCTGGTCTATTATAGATTTCCATTTTTCGTCCGCATCTTCTACCTCTTCAGCTAATGAAAATGGTAAGTCCTCTTTGTTCTTAATTATGAATGGCGGATTTACGTAATCCAACTGGAGGTTAAGTTTCTTCGTAAGAAGTTTACGAAGACCTGATGACTTTTCAGCGAATACCTTTCCACTTTGCAAGTATCCGGGCAAACATAATATTTTCTTGCTTACTGTCATTACTCTTTGCTAGCTCTCTTGTCAGTTTAAATTTTGACCATCTTAAAAAAAATGTTGCAGAATAAATATCATCACGTGTATACCGATCTCTATTTCCTATTTACATTATAAAAGTATTTACACTCTGCAAAGTATTTCGGCTAGGATTAACCTTCCTAACGTTTAGCAAGAGTCCCAATTGTTGTTTTACCAAATCTTTATTAATCTTAGGACAGCATTGAAGTGGAGCCCAGTCTAAGTCGAAATGCTTGCACAATAAAACCAAGACTAAACCAGCACTGATATCCTTTCCAGAGTCACAAAGGATCATAATAGTATTATTCCCTGAAATATTTTGAAGATTTATTTCGGGGATAAGAGTAGGAAGAATTTCTCTTAGTTTTTTTGATCCCTTCTTAGAAGATTCAACTTTATATTGCAATATAGTGACTTTTGGATCAACCGGAATGTTTGAGATACTGAATAACTCACTCAATATCACTAACTGACCCACATTCTTATACTTACTAATGAATGAGTTGTAGTTCATATTCCTGTCTATGATTCCAAATATTATTCCAGTATCATTGGAATCGGTTTTCACATGACTGACGTCTAAATCAAGATCATCGTTGGATAACACAGCTCTTCGCTTTATATATTTTTCGTAAATCCCATTCATTCTCAAGATAAGTTCATTTTCTGACATCCAATCATAAATAAATCCCGTATCATTGTCAATTATTTCATCATTTTTTTTACCGGCCTCAGCAAAAATATGTTCCCAGAAAAATCGGGCATCAAGATTCCCATTACATACTTCTTTTGTAGCCCAAAGCTCGTGGTCATCGGCAGAACCTTGAATATAATACCATGAAGTAAGCTTTATCTCACCGTTAGTCAAGTTCTTTCTTACAGTGAGTGTTGAACCACCATATTCACTAGGCTTTTTAGACGCTGTTACGCATTGAATCAAGAAATAAGATCTTTCAGTCTTTGCCTCTTGTCTATGATCAAAGAAAAAAGAATCATTGTCACCAAAATCTTCGTCATTACTCTTACACCCTGCATAATACCATTGAGGAACTAACGGCTTTTTATTCCCATCGAGATGGTGCATTAGCTTTTCTTTAGTTACTAAACCTAACTTCTTTACTTCATTAGAAAAAGAGTGTATGAGCTTCGTGATTTCATTTCGCTCACTAGCAAACACCATATTTTTTGGTGTTGAGACCCAATTGTGTTCATTCTTCAAAGACAAAAGGAATTTGGCATCTGTAGAATCTTTTTCCAATCCAAGCTCATCTAGTATGTCTTTATCACTTTCCCCTTCATATAATATAGTATTTATAACAGCACACCAAATTGGAACCGTCTTCAGCAATGCATCCGGCATAAGCTTTCCTTTTCTTGTTGAGTCAATTATTGCAATACCTCCGTATGCACTTATTATTGGTAATAAATGAAAATTTAATCTTCTTAAAGAAAAAGACCATTGACCTGTATGGCCGTCAGTAGATTTGAAATAAGAAGTATCCGCTTGTTCCTCTGGCGGTAGATACCATAATCCACATCTTTCGTTAGGAACTAATGGTAATCTGAACTTATCTTTCGTTGTTTCAACAAACAGTGCATCATATATAATGGATTGAAGCCTATTTTTAATGGATAACGAATCTTTTCTAAGCTCTTTAGTTACACTATTTATATCCAAGTGGCTTAGTGTCAATTTATCCATTATTAGTTACTTCAATGATCTACGATTATTCCTGCTGGGACATGTGCTTTGTGCCTGAATTTTTTTACTACTATTAAAATCCGTTATATTACTAACTATGCAAACTATACAGGCAACAATTCTTAACGTTGTTTCATTTTTCTCGCCTTCTTTAAAGCTGCTAACCTCTGCTCTTCTTCAAGTTCTTTACGGTCTTCCAATTCAGCATTGCGCTTGGATCTCATTTCTTCTTCCCATATTTCTGCACCAGTTGCTTCCATATCATCACCAGAGTCGTCATCATCATATCTATCATAATAAGATCTTTTCTTACCTCTATTAAAAATTGCCCAGATTTCATCCCTATCATAGTCCGCTGCATTTGAATTCCCGTAGTCAGCTTCTTCTTCATCAGACACAATAAACGATTCAGAGTACTCATCTTCAGAATCGTTGTAGGAATGAGATCGATTGCTCCGAGCACTACTAGGCTTTGTCTTACCAGAAGACTTTAATTTTTCCTCTAGTTTTGTTGATGGTTTTCTAACAGGTAATGGTGCCCTAGTTGAAGGTTTATTATCATCTGAATTAGGATATTTGGAAGTTGTAACACGGCCTTCCTTCCTTTTGGGTACATTTCTGTATCCTTCGGTAGGCGCAGAACTGGCTCTTGACAGCGGTTTATGTTTAGCAGTTGCTGGACGAACTTCAGGAGATTTTGCTTTCGGTCTGATAGATACTGATAGTTTGCTTTGGTCAATTTTTGATGCTTTTTTCATTAAATCATTAAAATTCATCTTTTTAACAGGTCTATGCGATGGTGGTACGTTTGAACGCACATTAGAACTCGAGGAAATACTAGAGTTGTTCATTCTACCGACTCCGTTGTTCTTTTTGACCTCATTGCTTCGGGAACTATTGGTACTGGTGTTTCTCGAGTCACTTTTTGGCTTCTTTGGGGCTAACCCTTTCTTTTCTCTTGCTTCCTGCTCTTTCTTCTCTCTCTCTAACTTACGGGCTGCCTTTAATCTAGCAACTACAGGATCAACAGTTTTAGTTTCACCATTGCTGTATCTATACTGATTTTTATTACTCACTTGTTCGCTGCTCCTGTTGGATTCAGGTGTCCCATCTCTACTGGATTGGTTTGTTTTAGGTATAATTTGGCCTTTTCTTTTGACATGCTGCAATATAT
The DNA here is from genome assembly GCA_024586305.1 of Debaryomyces sp. S3305. NCBI lineage: Eukaryota > Fungi > Ascomycota > Pichiomycetes > Serinales > Debaryomycetaceae > Debaryomyces > Debaryomyces sp. S3305. The sequence goes on from JAMYHY010000027.1 coordinate 310,180, forward strand.
TCGATAGAGACATATGTATCAAATAATGAAATCAGAACAAGTTATGTTGGCTGACTGATATGAACTATTCACAAGCAAGGTCCTGGTCATAAGATGGGACTGAAGTGCATTATTAGTAGCAAAATCGGTAAACACACACGACCCATATACTTAAATACAACTAATGTTGTTCCTTTAATAATAAATATCTAAGCTTTTTATAAATTTGTATAAATAACTATATAAATAATTGCATTGAACGCTCATAAGAAAACCTAATCTTTTGGTCCAATCATCTTTTCTGGTCTGACCCATTCGTCAAATTCTTGTTCATTTAAAACACCCAATTCTAAAGCAGATTCTTTCAAAGTTAAACCCTTCTTGTGAGCATTCTTAGCAGTCTTTGAAGCAGCATCATAACCAATCTTTGGGTTTAAAGCAGTAACCAACATTAAAGATTCGTGTAAAGTTTTCTCAATTTTGTCAACATTGGCGGTAATACCTTCAACACAATGTTCTCTGAAAGAAGCTGAACCGTCAGCAATTAATCTAATTGAAGACAACAAGTTAGCAATCATAACAGGCTTAAAAACATTCAATTCGAATTGACCAGATGCACCGGCAAAAGTAATCGCAGAGTGGTTACCGAAGACTTGGGTAGCGACCATTGTTAATGCTTCGTTTTGGGTTGGGTTAACCTTACCAGGCATAATTGACGAACCTGGTTCGTTTTCAGGCAAGGATAATTCACCATAGCCACATCTTGGACCGGAACCCAAGTATCTGATATCGTTGGCAATCTTGAATAAAGAAACAGCAACGGTGTTTAAGGCACCCGAAGCTTCAACAATGGCGTCATGAGCAGCTAAGGCTTCGAACTTGTTAGGAGCAGTCTTGAAAGGAATAGAAGTCAATTTAGAGACTTCTTCGGCAATCTTGGAATCAAAACCTTTGACCGTGTTTAAACCTGTACCAACAGCAGTACCACCTTGAGCTAAGAATTGCAAGTTTGGTAAAGCTTTTTCGATTCTTTCAATACCGTTGGTTAATTGTTGAACATAACCAGAGAATTCCTGACCCAAAGTCAAAGGAGTAGCATCCTGCAAGTGGGTTCTACCGATCTTAATGATATCCTTGAATTCATCAGACTTAGCTTGTAAAGCATCACGTAACTTGGTTAATTCAGGAATCAAAGAGTTAGAAATTTCAGTAGCAGCAGCAATGTGCATGACTGTAGGGAAAGTATCATTAGATGATTGAGACATGTTACAGTGATCGTTTGGATGAACTGGCTTTTTGGAACCTAATTTACCTCCTAAAATTTCAATAGCTCTGTTGGAGATAACTTCGTTAGCATTCATGTTAGATTGAGTCCCTGAACCAGTTTGGAACACAACCAATGGAAAGTGGTCATCCAATTTACCTTCCGCAACTTCAGTAGCAGCTTGTTGGATAGCCTTGGATAATTTAGGGTCTAAAGCTCCCAAACCTTCATTCACAATAGCAGCAGATTTTTTTAAAATACCAAATGCTCTCACAATTGGGATTGGCATTCTTGCGGCCTCACCACCGATCTTGAAGTTATGCTTAGACCTGGCAGTTTGGGCACCATAGTACTTAGCAGAATCAACTTCGATTTCACCGAAAGCATCTGTTTCGATTCTGGTCGAGCTTAATAATGCAGAAGTTGACGATAATGATCTTAATTGAATAGATCTAGCCACTGGAGTATATTTACTGGTTAATCTTAACATTTTAACGAATTAGTCTCTTCAATAGGAAATTCTACGATAAAAAACAGTTCAGTACGATAAAATATAAGACTCTGGGGTTAATAAATATTGGCTCATTCAAGCGGGTGCTCGGTAGAGGTCGGAATCGATAAATAAAATTTGATTGGCTGATTCGCGTTATAAATTAGGATGCAAAATATTCACAGAGGTGAATACGGTTTATTTATAAGCTATAATACACTTAGTTCTATAATTTAATCTATACGTATACTTGAATTAGGTATTTTCAGTTTTTTGAGTTTATCTTTCTAATTCTTCAAGAGAAGGCCACGACCAATCTAGGTAATTTTGAGCTTTCGATATTGGATCTTCGCCTTTGTGAGCATATGTAGATTTCGCACTGTCTTCTCTAACTTTCTCAACATGTTTGATATACCTTGAACCATACTCAGTAGGTAAGGAACCAAGGAGCAACAATAAGGTGCGATAATTGGGTCTGAAATTCAAACTTTCCCACCACTGAATGATGATTGACAATTCGGAAATGTAATCATATTTCGCGAGTAAATGGATATATCTTTGCCATAGGTCATCTTGGGGATAGATTCCGGGGTCGTTGTCCACTTTTCCGAGATCTTTGTCAAATGCTTCAGTCATAACATGCTGCTTGAATTCATGGATCGCAACTTGAGGCGCATACATATCACCCCACATTATACAAGATGTCTTATCATTTACGTCAGTCTGCTTCATAGCTGCCTTAATTAAAGCAGCCAAACATGATTCGTCAGGATTGAAGTTATTCTCTTCGAATAACTCCTGTTTGTATAATTTATATATGTTCTCGGGCTGAAAGTTTGTTTCACCATTGAGCATGATTCCAACGATCTTCGGTGTTTTCTTTTTGAATCCCGTATAGTACAAATTCCTTGCGTACGAGAGAATTGACGAGAAATTCTTAAAATTTTGTGGCGACTCTTGACCTTTAATGGTGGTTATGGGGTTTAACTTTTTGTACCTGTCCCATGGATACTTGACCTCGGAATGTTGTCTATTCCTTGAATGCACATTTCTGTATAGAATGGTTAAGTATTTAGGTAGAATTGAGCTATAGTGTGCCATTGCCAAAAGGGAATCTTTCTCTTTGGAATCAGAGTTTTTCTGTAAAATTGAAATGAATTCGTCAATGTCATCTAATGTCTTGATTGGTTGTAAGAGGATTAATATAATATCTTTTGTGATCAAGATTCTTTCTTTATTATTTACAAGTTCGAGAAGAATCTTTTTGGATCGCTTTTCATCAAGTAAACCAAACTCATTAAGCTTTCTAATAAACCCTAACCAAAGTGTGGCTGATTGAAAATAGTCTGATGCTCCGTTGTTGAAATTATGAAGTAGTTCTTCTGGTGTAACTGAAAGAAATATTCTAGTAAAATGATAGGCTACCATAGATTTTGAATTCGAATGATATAATTCCGAATGCATTAGTTTCTTTTCAGCTATTGTGAATAACTTTTCTGATTTTTCTTGTGATATATTATTAATAGCTAAAACTATTCCCATGTTACCCTCAATGTTCAATTTTGAATGTACCTTTTCTCCTTTATCCCCAACTTTGGAAAGAAACTGAACCACAACTTCCTGAGTTTTGATAATGTTCGTCATAATATTGGGTTTATAGGTTATTGAACTCCTCAAATAATCAAAAATAAGCTTCCAAAGTATCCCATTAAGAAATTCTTGAGTTACAAGCAGAAATTGGTACCCTGTAGTAGTATTACTGAAAAAATGGAGGGATCTGAAAATTATTTCCGGCAATTTGTGTGAATCATATTGAATTCCATAAAAAATTAAATTGTTTATGCAGAGTTTTAAATGCTTTATTCTTTTATGATATGCAGCTCCTATATCTTTCATAAAATCAAGCCATATATCAGCCTGTAGATAATATTCGTTTTTAGACATAGGTGTACGAAGTAATATATCTGAAGTTATGCATGAAGGAATCTTAGAAAGATTTCTTAAAGAGTCGCAACTGACACTAACACTAGGTGCCATTATTGAATGAATCCATGGTATTAGGTCTCTCTCAATGGAATATTGTTGTTTATATGCTCTTTTGGATAAAGCTAGAAAACAAAGAAGGGCCATCTGTAATGGTTTTATAAAGGCACTATTTGTAGTTTCTAGAATATCAGTACCTGCAAATTTTGAGATAAATTTAGATGTCATTATGTCTAGCAGAATTCCTGATTGGCCTTCAATTTGTGATTTAATTTGCTCATAATTGAGCTCCATAGTCTTGGAAGTAACAATTTTATTCAATATGATGGTGAGATGTTCGACTTGATTAGCATATTGAGATTGGAGGTATTTTGAATCTAGGCCTCTATCATCAAGGATATATAGCAATGAGAGAGTGGAGTGATAAATAATAGGTTCTAGCAACTTTTGCATTTTGAATGGATTGGGTAGCACTTGACCTGACGGCTGCATTTCATGTATCTTTCCTTCTCTTTCCTTCTGAAGTCTGACTAGCAAATATTTTATAGATGGCTCTATAACAACATATCTCTTCTTATACAATTGCCTTTCTCTTTCTAATGATCGGTAGAACGACCGATGTGGTTTGTCCATTGTTCTATCAAATATTCGGAGGTGGAGTCTATCATGTAATCTAGAATTAAAAGTCCCAAAACAAGCTTTATTTAGTAGGATCTTACAATCAGACACTAAAGTTAGTCGCTTGAATCGATTTAATGATATTATCATTGTTCATGCATAACTCCACTGAAAACGAATTGGTTAAGTGATGCTTTTGATCTAAAATGTTTGAGCTCAGATTTGAAGATTAATATCTCAGAAAATAGAAAAAAAAAAATACACAATTTAACAAATGAACCAAATATATGTCCGAGTATCGTTACAAGGAATTATTAAAGGAGAGTTTTAAAGGTAGTCAAGTAGAGAATGATACAGATACAAGAAAAAGGAGAAAGGTTGGTAGACAAAATAGGTCCAATGGGCTAGATAATATAAAAATAGAGAATCACGAAGTGATTACGATATCAGGTAGTGACCAGGAAAGTGAGGATAGTGTTAATTCAAGTGACTTTGAGGATGTTAGCTTAGATGAAGAAGATGAATCACATGGTTTAAACCTATTGCCTGATAATTCAGAAGATGCAAATGACAAACAAGAATCTTTGTCTATAACGATAAATCCTGTTCAAGAGGAGGTTAAGAAGAAAAGAAAATTTAATTCCATATCTAAGAGTCAAAGAGAAGAACGGAGAATTATACATCAGATGTACTTGGGACTAATGTTATCGCATGGTGTTATCAGAAATAGATGGTGTAACGATTATAATTTATTAATGGAACTAAGAAAGAATATTTCGCCTCAAATTTTGGAATTATTGCACCAAAAGGATTCAGAAGATGTGTTGCCTCTTGTAAAGTCCAGGAGATTTCTAGACGGACTAAAAAAATTGATGATGATGTATTCGTCGAACTATAGAGTTACTTCTCAAGGATTAGTTCGCAAAAATTGGAATGAATTATCAATTAAGCAATCAAAGACCGAAGTTAATGTCACTTTTAGTAAGTTTTTTAATTTAGTTACAAAATTTAGAGGGTCTCGCGATATAGCTGCTCAAGGCTTCGTAAGCCTATTACGATCGGTCGATTTGAATGCAAGGCTAATTTTTTCATTACAACCTCCCGATTACACTTCAATTGCAGAGCTACCAAAAATTAATAATACGAATCAGACATCTTCGACGCATGAAGTCACGAAGAGCCCTTTAATTCAAAGATTTTCGGCTCAAAATAGCAAAAGGAATCTTCTAGCTTCGACGAGGAAGAAATCGACTACTGTAACAGGAGAAGTAAAACATGCAAATTACTTCGAAGATTCATCATATCCTATATTTTGGGTGGAAGTGTGGGATAAATATGTTAAAAAATGGGTAAGTATCGATCCCATTGTGCTTCAGACTATTGAAGTTCCGCCGATGAGACGAAAATGCAAATTTGAACCGCCATCTACGGATATGAGAAACCAGTTAACTTATGTAATTGCATATGATAGACTAGGAGGTGTTAAAGATGTAACTCGGAGGTACAGTCTATACTATAATGCTAAGACTGTTAAGAAGAAGATACATTTCAGATCTGAGGAAGATGAAATATGGTACAATAGAATACTTCTAGCATCTTGCCTGCAAATGAGAAAAAATAAAATTAATAAGATAGACATTTTAGAATCCAAGGAATTTCACACAAGGGATTTAGCTGAAGGAGTACCGAATAATATTGCCGACTTCAAAAACCATCCAGTGTATGCATTAGAATCACAATTGAAGCAAAATGAAATAATTTTTCCTAAAGACGAGAGCAGTACTTGTGGATTTTTTAGGAATAAACTTTCAAAGAAATCACAAGAGAAGGAACAGACTGTTATTCCTATTTATAAAAGGTCACATGTGTACGGTTTAAGATCTGCAAAGGCTTGGTATCTTCGGGGAAGAGTGCTAAAAGTTGGGGTGCAACCATTAAAATTAAAGAAGAAGCAAACGACTCAAAAACAGCCCGATAGCGATGATGACGAGGAAGAAGAAATGACAAGGCTTTATGCAGATTTTCAAACTAAACTATATATACCTCCACCTATTGTGCATGGCGAGATTCCTAAAAACGCATATGGAAATATCGATATTTATACTCCTAGTATGCTACCAGATAATGGATATTTGATTGATACTACATTACAATATTCAATGAAGATTGCAGAAAGAGCAGCAAAAATAATTGATATTGATTACGCAAAAGCTATTGTTGCATTTGATTTTGGCAAACCTGGCAAGAAAAAGTCTCAGAACAGAAATCCCACCGCAAGAGAAGGAGGAATATTAATCGATATTCAGTATAAAGAGGCTATGTACTTAGTGATGGAGACTCTTTTAGAAGAGGAAGAAAGCTTGAAAAGAAGAGTAGTCGAATTGAACTCATTGAACAATTGGAAGTACTTTTTGACGAAATTGAGAATATCCGAGCGGTTAAATAAAGTGCATGGTAAACTAAATAGCGAGGAAGAAGAATCGAATTTCACTGATGAACTGGACGACAATGATTTTAGTATACATAGTGACAATTCTGGTAGCGATACAAAGGAATTTGAAGGCGGTGGTTTTTTCATTGATGGTAATCTTGAATCGAGTTCCGTTAGAGAAAATAATGAACCAACACCTGAAAACTCTGAAGAATCATATTTACGGAAGCTGGGAAGAAATAAAAGAATTATGGAGCCAAATTATATGAATGAAGATACGGATTTTATAGAAGATGAAAGTGGAGGCGGATTTTTTGTAGAGGATTCCGAGACTGAAGTTAAGTTTTCACAACCAAAACTTGTTGAGCCACTGAACAACGCAGAAATAGACGATATGCCTGATTATTACTTCAAGCAGGATGAAAATGGAGAGTTGATATATGATCCATCTAGTGATGGTAATCAGAGAAGGCTGGAGTCTAGTAGTGCTAATGGTACTAATACCCCTAAAGATAATCATAACTTATCGAACACAGATTTATCTAAGGAAACTTCATCTATCACAGCTCTAATAAATGGATCAGATACACACGAGGAAGCCTCTCAAAGAATTATTTCACCCGTTGATAATGATATAGAAGCAATAGGAAAGACGGTAATTGATAAAAATGATTCATGCTCATCAAGCTGTCAGAAATCTCCAAGTGAAGTAGAAAGTTCTCAAGCCTCTCTTGGGGAAGAAATTACCAAAGAGGAGCAGGTATTTGGATTTGAATATAGTGATACCGAGTAGTTAGTAATCATTACCGAATGTATAGATTAATGATAACGTGATTCCAGATTACTTGCGACATTTGATATCTAAAAGCGATCAAAACCTAATCTTAGATGAAAAATGTTTCTTTTTGCAAACGAAAGCAATGAAGGATTAAAGAAACAAGAGTAGGAGTTATGTATAATGCCGTAGCAGAGAATGTTCTTGGGACTATTGGTACCATATTATGGTGTGTTCAGTTGGTGCCCCAGATAATCCGGAATTTTTATGTGAAAGATTGCGAAGGTGTCCCTAGTATGATGATGTTCCTATGGGCTCTCAGCGGTGTCCCTTTTTCTATATATTTCTTTGGTACTGATGGTTCGATACCACTCAGAATCCAACCACAACTATTCACTTTATTCTGTGTGATTACATGGATACAAACATTGTATTATCCGCCGGTGAAATGTGGACTAAGGAAGGTAATCATTTACGCTAGTGCGTTTATTATAATAGCGGTTGGAGCTGAAGTCGGATTCATATTTTGGTTGCGTCCAATTTACCGGGGAGGAAAGGAATGGCCCATGCTAATAATTGGTATAATTGCAACGATATTGATTGCACTCGGGCTCATTCCTCCATATTTCGAATTGGCCAAACGTCGAGGACGAGTTATCGGCATAAATTTTGTATTTGTAGGCATGGATTCTCTTGGAGCCTTATTTTCTTTAGTAAGCATTGTTGTGGGCACAATGGATATATTGAGTATCGTGTTATATGCTGTTGTAATTGCATTGGAATTTGGTATATTTGCAAGTCATACTATATGGTATATTAGATTTGGGAAGAGAGAAAAAGCAAAGGAAAATCATCAGGAATGGGACCAAGAACTGCTAGCGGAGTCTGAATATGAAATCTCACAAGGACACTCACAAGAAGACTCACAAGAAGACTCGCAAGAGCAGGAATACAGACAAGTTTTCGGACAAGAATATAAAAACGACGTAGATGAAAATGAGGGAGCCGAAAGAATAGAGATTCAAACCCACATATCAGGAAGTGATAAGGAATATGAATACAACGAGAAATATAATAATCATGATGTATAGATTTTATAGAGTTTATTATGATGATAAATATTATTATGATGCATTGTGCACTAGTAGTCGATTTGCTCGATCGCGAAAGATTAAATATGTTAAAGTTATTTTATCGAAACAACCATTGATTACATATGGTGTTTATTCATTGAATATTATGGTATGTATAAGTATCAATGTATATTCTCAAAGATTTTACTAACCGCTAAATATTAGTCTTCATTTGCGCCTTTAAATCTTACGGAGGATCCATCAATTTCCAAAAAAGATTTAGAAGAAGAACATTCACGAGAACTTCAAATAGAAGAAGCATTTAGAATATATCAAGAAGCACTCAAAGCACAAAAGGCAAAAGAGAATATTGATGCATATTTAGCATATGAAGAGTTATTTAAATTGGACGTCATTTCGAATCATTATTACGAAGAAGAAGACTATATAAGAGGCCTACAGAATGGGAGTGCCAATACAGTGATAGATGAATTGAATTACTTGTCTCCAAGCGTACGGTCCTTGAGATACTTAGTGTTCAGGAACAGAGGATACTTGTACTATGAAATATTAAAATCGACTACAGAAATTTTGGCAATTTTTAAATTAGAGGAGAAGACAGAAATAGAGGGATTCGACATTGAAGATAGAAAAAAGCAACACATTAGAGAATTATTTTACTCCATGCTTGATGATATGATAATTTCATTGATTTATCAAGAAGCAGACGAAAGGTTGTTAAACACCTTATATGAGATATTTACGTATCTCAATAGTGCAAAATTGGCTAGATTCACATTAGAATACTTGATAAGCGGAAAGGATGAAAGTGATGATTTGTTTGGATTAATACCCGTTGAAGACTTGTACAAGCAAAAGTATAAGCTATTATTACAGAGACTTCATATTTCAAAACCATTATCATCTGATGGAGATTATACAAAGGAATTAGAGCGAATAAGAGAAAAGCTAGCCTTCTTAGAACCAATAAAGGCCGATTATAATACACTGATTGAAAATACAACTACTTTGAAGACCCTAAATATAAATATTGAGTATGCTCAGCATGATCTTAATTGGACTTCTGTTATTGATGACATCAATAAGAAAGTTAAACATTTGCAAGATAAGGAAAAATCACAAGAATTATCAAGACTAAGAATTAAAGATTTAGATCCGTATTTATTAACCGAGAATCCGATAGAGAGAGTTAGATTTACCATTCCCGTACCGGAGGATGATTCCACACTTGATAAAACGAACCTTGATGTAGAGAAGAACGACTTCAATGAAATGGATAAAGAGAATAATGAAGAGCCGGAAGGAGAAATTGTACTTGATGAGGCTTCTAACCATATCAACTCCGACGAAGAAATATTTGTAGAGGCAAAAGAATTCTTGGAGAAAGAAATAAGCGATGGAAAAGAGATACAAGATTCAAAAAATCCCCTTGAAAAAGATGTAGACGGACCTACATGTATATCTGACCATTTACCTGCTAAGAGTGACGTTCTGGAGGGTGAAAAGCACATGTCTGAAGAAAATGCAATATCAAAATCTGCTCCCATAATCCAAAGGTCATCGAAAAGAGTGAGATACAGAAATGAAGAATCATCTATGGAAACAAAAGACGTACAAATAACGAGAAGTTGTTTCGCTGAGACAGAACGTTTTTTCGATAATTTGAATCTGTATTTAGACGTCTTCAACAAAGAGGCCGCCACAAATCTAGCCCTTAGGAATATAGTTAATATTTACGTTCCTGAAAAAAGCAATAATGATGAAAATAATGCAGAAGGCTATGTTAATGACTTTTTATTTATTCTCAACGATTGGAATACTAGAAAGTACACACATTCTTTATTTGTGGATGATGACCCTCCAGCAGGCTCAGCAGCTAGTAAATCTACGGAAGATGAAAAAATCAGGTTAATGGAAGTATTGAGTACCTTTGGAAATAAGCGTGATTCGTTAAACCTGGACTTATCTAGAAATATAAAAGATATTTCGTCGTATGAGACTATTGAAGAGATCCAAAATTTTTTACATGGTATAAATGAAAACCCATGCCATTACGAAGAACTTAAGTTACTCATTTTACGTAAACTTTTAAGTATCCAACGCCCTAAAGGGGAGCTTAAAGGACACGCAGCATATTGTTTGATAACTGATACTATTTGGAATCCTAAGCTTTATGATAGGATAAAAGAATGGACAATACAATGCGAAACAGTTATTTTGAATCATTTAAAGATAGAGGGTTGCGATGCCGTAAGTATTAGCGGTATTCTTGATGATTTCTCGTTTTCTGTGGCTATATATGAAATATTGGTGGATACCTATGTTTCGATTAAAGACCAGATGAATAGCATAACATCCTTAAATCACAAACGAACTACTCACAAACCAAATAAAGGCGCTTTAAACAATATTTCTTTGGAGTTAGTCAAAATTGGAGACAAACTAAACCGATGGACTCAGCATTTCGAGGACTTATTTGAGAGAATAGATTTATCTTGTGCCATGCTGAACCAAATTTTTTTTACACACTACTGCAGATATAAATGGTCTTTTATACATAAAGAGAAATCGCAAAATACAATATGGCAAGAGAAAGGTTTTATAATGTCTCAGCTACACGAATTGCATGATAATATTCTGACAAGAAAAGAAGGTGCAGCACATATTTCTTTACCAAATTACGTAAATATTAATGAAATAAGTGTCGATAGTATCAAAACACAAGTAACAACAACGTCAATACTATCAATATTAGCAAAGATTTTATATGCTAAACCAGGAACAAATAATGATGAGGCAATACATCTTTTAGAAAATATATTGATTAACGATTCATCTCCCAATGATTCAACGGAAGCATTTCCCCTCAAGAACGAGGTTAATACATTCGATAAGGACGCACTTGTTGCTATTAAAGATTTTTTGGAAGAATCTCCAGTTGATATGAAGTTAAGCTCGTGGAATATTTTATTCCTGTATTACGACGAAAATAATCAGTTTGCTAAGTTCCAACATGGATTCGAACAAAATGTATCCTTCATTTTAAATTATTTGAATAGCAATACATATAATGGACTTATAGGTACAAAATTTGAAACATTAGCAAAAGTATTAGGTTCATATGGTAAGCATGTTCGGATCTTTTTAAGACATTTGAGAGAGAATAATTGGAACCTATCCAGGGATCTGCATAGGACATCATTATCAATTGAACGTACATTCAGTGAATTGCTTAAGCTTTTTGAACTATTTTACTTGTTTAGCATTCACGAAGAGGCTGCTCTAATATCAAGTTCTAAGTTGTCTGTTAAAACTAGATCGAACAGAGCATATGACCGGTTCAAAGACATATTCATAAGCACAGTCTCAATAATTGTTATCTACTATAAAGAATTATTAATCAATACTTTGAAAATAGAAGAATTTAAAGTACCCAGTGGGATTGAAAAAACTATTGGTAACCTCATATGTGATTTCCATGAACAATTAGGTTGGAGAAGGGTGTGTGATTCGGCAGAAGGATTATTTTTGAACTTGGCTCAGGATATATTGGTAGCATTCGATAATAATTTATTTGAGAAACAGTTAGCTCAACTCATTTCATGTCGGTACCATTATAGTGTCAGTATTGATACTTTTACACCGACAAATCACGAAACTAAAAAGACTGCTGAATTTGACTTATCATCCACACAGAAAATGGCTGATTTTATTTTGCCCTTATGCTTCAAGAAGAATCCGTTAAAAGCAACGCCCAAATCGGACATGAAATTATTAATTGACGAATTTTATGAGGTTGTAGGAGATCCTGATTTTGATTCATGTGAAAGTCTCAGTAGGAATGATTCTTTATTTGAACATTTCCTTGAATCAAAATCAATCACTTAAAAATTTCTTCGTGATACATTTTACGGTTTGGTAGAATTAGATTTCCGTAATCCACCTGATAACGCTAATATAATTCGAAAAGGTTTATATTATATGCAAGGGTTATTGATGTTTGCTTCTTATAAGATTAGAAAAAAATCAACCCAAAGTAGGGCTGTGGAACTAGAAAATATTATTATGTTGTTGAAAAATGATTTAATTTACAGTACTAACAGAATGGAAAGTTGGTTTTTATTGGGGCAAGCGTATGGATTTTTGGTTGAAGATGACTTGATATGGACATCAGATAAGTTAACAGTACCAGAAAGAAAGATAGGCACTGCAAACCTTCAAAGAAAATCATTGATATGCTATTTGATGGCAATTAATGAATCGACTAAGGCAAACATAATGGAAAATAAAACTACGATTGGGTCTCTTATGGCATTGTTCTCTAAAGAAATGTATAACGCGGCCATGAAGCCGATGGATATGCATGCATTTAAAGTTCAGAACAATCCTCGATTTATAAAAAAACCCACTGGTGCTGCGTTTGTCAGTGTATCTACAAGCTTTGTGAATTCTAACCTTTGCTTGAAAGTTATTCAACAATCACTACATATAGCTATCAAATCAAAAAGAAATGATTGGACATATTATTATTACCTTTCTAAGGTTCAAAGAAAATTGAATAAATCACCCGAAATAGTTCTAGATACGTTGCAGCAAGCTTCGAAGATAGCTAAAGAGCAATCAAATCCATCAGATCCTATTATTGAGCCCCATTACAAAAAATGCTCTTTAATCTATAAGTATGTAAAGGGGGGTTCTTTAAGCTTTCAACTGGCTTTGGAATTCCTCAAAAAGGATCCGGTTATAAATTACGAAGAAGGCAAAAAGTCTATCGAGAAGCCAATGGAGTTTTATGAAATTATTGTGGAGTGCCTTAAGGCAGTAATAACATATGACAAAAAAAGATGGCATCATAAGCCTAGGTATAGACTAGCAAAAGTATTATTTGAAGAATTTGGTGGAATCACTGCGGCAAAAGAGGAAATTTCATCAATCGTGTCTTTGAAATCAACAAATAAAACATTGGTTCTGATATGGAAACCTGAAAATGAAAGGCCTGGAAAACACTTCTACTATACATTCCAATATGCTCATTTTTATGTGGAATTGCTTTCGAGTGAAATGAATTTAATAGGCCTAATACAAATGCTCCCGAAGTTACGGCGTTCAAATTCAATTATGGTTTCGTTATATACTTTATGGGAAACATTATGTTCGTCAATTTGTAAAATCATCAGAAATCTGCTTAAAGTTGATGAAGGGTTTACGGAGAGATTCATGCTGTCTCTACCTTACCAGAAATTTATGATGAATTCAAAGTCGTTGTTAGAAAAAATGAAAGATAATGGGGTACCAAGCGAGATACAAACACATTTATGTCTCCTCCATGCTATTACTGATATGAAAAAACTAAATAATGGATTCGGCCCAACGTCATTAATTGACGACACAATGGTCGCAATTTTTATTAGAGTCTATTTATATTTTGAGAAACAACTGAATAATTTGAAACCACTGGGAACCCCCAAACCAACAGAATCTCCGAATGAAAAGACTAAGAAGCTTGCTAAAAGAGATTTTTTTCCTCTCATATCTGATATGTTGAAGACTCTCAGAAGGGATATCGAAAATATTTTAAAAGATCGGCCTGATATTTATAATGATTTTGTAACTTGCTCAGATAAAAAAGTAATGAAGGAAAAAGATGTTGGAAATGGAGAAGATGTTGGGAATGAAGAGGAAAGTGGGAAGGAAGGTGATGTCAGTTCCGAAATCTTAGAAAAAAACCAATGTAGGGAAGCAATTAAAAGCCCCGAATTAAAAATGGATAGTTCCAACATCGAGTCTGTTTCAGATAAAGATATTACTCAAAATAGGACTGAAATTGATACTATTCTTCAAGATAATGATAAATCTCCAATAAATAATGGCCATAATAGTATTGAAAATTCTCTTGCTGATTTTAGAGTGAGAACGCTAGATGAAATGCTATTTAGTAAGAACCTGGAAAATGAGGTTCAAACAGAGTGCCCCACAGCCAAAAAACAAAAGTTAAGTAATGTTCACCATGATTCTGCGTTAGAGTAATTAAAAAAAACTTAAAATTCGTAGTAATTTAATATATATATATATATATATATATATATCTGCGTATTAATATATTTCAACTTCGTTTACAATAAGCTTTCTTAAGGACAAATCATATACTATTCCATTCATCTTCTTAAAGTTATATTTTAAACCGTCAAATTTTCTCCTTATATTGTCATTCTTCAAGTCTAACATTTGAAATCCATTTTGAAGCTTGGTAACGATTTGTAAATTAATGAGACTTAAACTATACTGTATATTTTGCAATTTGTTTGGGTTATTTTCGGAAGATATTGAAATCAGTATAATTGTATCAATTGTATACTCCACGATGGTTTCAATTAGACGTAACAAGCCAAGGAGATAGTCATTATAATTCAATTTCTCTAAAGATAACAAGCATTGAATTTCTGCTGGCGTTACAACTAATCCCATTGTATCTTGATTGCTCTTCGAAATAAGAGGGTGTAATATTTTATCTAACTGTTTGTCCTTAAGACTTACTTGATAAATATATGATATTGTCTTGAAATAGCGATTAGCCATTAATACATAAACGATTTCTTCGTTAATCTTATGAGAAAATCTGTCCTTGAAGATAGGTTTGCAATTAATTCCATTTAATTCTTGTAAATAATGATGGTACCTATCGCATAGAAGATTTAAATTATCAATAACCTTGACCTCATTAACAGTTCCAACTTCGGTGATATCTCTGTTTTCCTCATTTCTTATCTTTACTTGACTCAATTCTCTCAACGCAAAGGCAAATGGCACACTTGTTATACCCTCCGAATACAAGTCATAAGGTAGATTCCTTGGCTGAATAGTAGACAAATTGGCATATTCCGATTTGATAACCGCAAGTTCGGCATTAAATAGGTTTTCTAAATCATTAATTTTATTCTTAAAACTAATTCTACGTAATGGTTAGTTTGGTAATAATTTATAATGGCGCTATACCCGAACATACTCCGTATTAATTTCTTCTTGGAATACACCAAATAAACCTTGTAATTTTGACATTGGTTAACTCTAAATGAAAAAAAGTAGTTAAAATAAATTTGAAAATAAAAAAAAATGCTCCACGGCAGGTTCGAACTGTCGACCTTCAGATGACACAGAATTATTATCTATGAGACTGACGCTCTGCCAACTGAGCTAGTGAAGCGTCTTTGTTCACAGAATTTTAAATTTACAATTAACAGCAACATGACAGAACGATATTTTTTCTATATGTATATACTAGAGGTTTAATAATATTTATTCAAATTGATAAAAATTCCTATTTTAAATGATCAGAAAGATTCTCCAATTCCTTAGTAGTATTGTAGTTATCAATCTGTCTCTTTATAGAGAAGTTAAGACTAGGACTAGAATGATTATTCAAAGATTCGAATCTAATCATCACCTCGTTATTACTGTCATGATATTGAATAAATTTGACAATATCTTTTACCTTGGTAGAAACAGATAGTGGTTCTTTTGAGCAAAAAAGCTTATTTAAATAAGACTCGGGAACATTATTAATACCAGCACTTTGCACTAAATGTTTTATACTTATCATTTTCAAAAGCCTTGTAATTTTACTAATCGTTTTCGCATATATCAATTTGCCAGGATACTTTTCTGCGTCAATCATCGAAATCAAGTGTTGGAAATTGTTTTCTAAATTGGAATCAAGATTGAAACGTTCAATAATATGAGGTATGTTAAGTGATTTCTGGTTCAATTTCTCACAAAAGTTGATAATCATAATCAATTTTTCTTTATAAGTGCCATGTAATATAATCGAGCTTAAAGACAGAAACTTGATATTAGATACTTGCTTTATTTTGTTGCTAGTATCGAGTGTATTCAATTGTGAATAAGAAGGAGCTGTTGATGGGTGTAAACTTCCAGATCTAGACGCACTCACATGTATATCCTGCGAAATACTCGTAGACAAAGATCTAACTAAAAACGTTAACTCTGATTTATAGTACTGCTCTGGTTCGATCAAATTTCTTAACTCAGATAGTTGCAATAGATAATTTAATATGAAAAGAAGTGAGATTTCCTGTCTTTCAAGTAATGATACCGATGAAAAGTCAATATTATCAGGCTGTATTCTTTCCTGTAACTGTGAAGCATCAAAAAGGTTCTCTGGTTGGTTATTTGAAATCTCGAATCTTTCATAAACAGTTGTACTTAAATTTGGAAAGCTTAATAGAACTCTAAAGTAAATATCAGATTGAACATTATATTCGTGCTCAATATTTGATTCCTGTGATAATGACAAGCTAAGCAAATTAAATGCGATATATTTATAATAATCCTTTAAAAAAGTGAAATCTATGGTTGAAGTTTGAATAACTTTAAGCGGTGTTCTGGGATGTATTATTGGATTGACAGCGCCTTTGATCTCATTAGGTATTAAAAATGGCAATATTAATTGTGACTCGCCAATTATATATATCGTTTTTACAAATTCAGTTAGAGTAGGAAATACGTCATTGCTCAATTCTTGTTTCGCTGCTTCTTCAAGGCCTCCGATATAAGTATAATACCCGGAGAGAAACTTGCCAATGGATTTTATTGTTGGTGTGACCTCATTTATATATAACATATCTTCTGATTCATCAATGGTAAGTAATTTAAAGGCGGTCGTTAAAAAATTGAATAATTTATTCATGATTATAGTTGAGTACGTCCCAGAACATATGAACTTTCCTATGGATATATGTTCACTAAAGAATCGATTGGTCAAATCTCTAAAATGGCTGGTAAATTTTTCTAATTTCGTAGCAATTGTTCCTAAAATGTGATTCGTATTATAAATTTCTTGTCTGTCCACATAGGAATCATTTAGTAGATTTTCGTAGTAAAATAACTTATACCTATACAAAATGGTTGTTAAAGATTCCAAACTAAGCAACCATAAAAACTGATGATTTTTTTGTGGAAGTTTTGCAAGATAACTAATGTTATCATAAAAGTATTCTTCTAAGTTATTAACTTTCGATACGAAATCATTGGGAGTATAATTCTTTTTAAGTCTTAGTGATTCATCACTCTGTCTTTTCAGCTGATAATCAAGTATAGATTTAATTAATTGATTCAAATTCAAACCTGGATCAAAGTCTGGCGTATTGTATAGTATTTCGGAAACCATATTTAACCTGTTATCTAATGAAAACGAAATGTGTTTATCTACTAAAACTTCATTAATTAATCAAATAATGCGATTATCTGCACGAAAAAAAATACTGTCTATCACCTATATAGTTGGAAATGGCATCATTCTATGACATCTAGATACGATTTCAAGATAATTCTTATCTGATTCAGGTGTAATATATCCATGCCTAACCAAGAAATCTGTAACCACTAAACCACAATTTGGCTTAAATTCATTATTAAGTAATCTATCCAAAACTTCACTAACATCCATCAAGGTAAAATCTTCAGCCTCGCCGTCTTCGGGATAAGGAAGAACATCTGTTTCATTATCAAACTCTAGATCATATATATACTCCACTTCTGGCTGTATTGTGTCCCTATGACCGTTCGGTTCAAAGATATACAGAACGACACCAGCCGACTTAACATGACTATTAACAAAGTCTTCCTCTAAACCAGCCTCTTCGTAACATTCCTTAATGACAGTCTCCCAAATACCATGCGGATGACCTAGTCCACCTGCAACAGTATTGTCAAGCATACCCGGATATGTTGGTTTTGTAGCAGATCTTTTAGGAACCCACATTTTGAGATTCCCGTTTGAAGACTTATGGGGAGGTATATATCCATTTATATGAACCCCATAAGTTATAACCCCAATTAGTACCGAGAATGCTCGTTCAATTTGCACATATGGCGTGTGAGTAGGGTTATACACTGTGTACAATTCGTTTCTCCAGCCCTTATCAAGAGATTCCGAGAAGTAAGGTATCTTACGCCATTTTGTAGCAATCAGGCTGAACAAAGCATTCCTTTTCTCGATGGTATTCAAGTAAGGGGATATTGTTAGTGTTTTTTTCTCAGTATCAAGGAAAATGTCTTGTTCCTCTTCAAAATACTTCGAAATTGTCGGTGTAATGTAACCTAAAGTTGCAGAATCATCATGGGTCCTTAATTTATAGTAGAAGTCATCCTCTTTGTATGGAAAGCTATCTATTTTTCTTATGATATCTATGTATGAAGTCTGAGTCATCTTACAGAGTGGTAATCTTGAATCTATATCTGTATTTTGTTTATCGCATTCTATTCTCATAATCTGTCAAAAATCAAATTTTTATCGTAGTTTTATTATATTTTAGCCAAGAGCATTCTTAGACTTGTCCGTAAATAGACATGAATGGGTCTTCAAGATCCCTTATCAGAGCTCTTAATAATGTGGCTGATCAATGGAAAGATAATGCTAACGAAAATAAAATAAGTTCAGAAGAATCTGAACTTTTTGAAGTCATAAGTTTATTTAATGAAAAACATAATGATCTACAAAGCATAAAACAGTCGGTAAATATAAATGGTGAGTTATTCCGTATTTATAATGGTTATATTAAACCCGCTTCAGACTTACCAAGGGAAATATTGTTTTTGGAGATTTTGATAAAGCTTCTGCCAATTTTGATAGATAATGAGATAAAACTTTGGATTAAAACGTACCTCAAACCGGCTGTAGACAGTGCTGGATACGATATACAGCTTGTGTTGAAGTCTCGAGAATTTATTCGTCAATTATCTATGAAAACCATACATTCAAGAGATCCATTATTAATAGAAAGACGTGACCAGATAGCATTAATTGTCATGGATACTATTATACAATTGTATATCGGCCAGAGTGATGAACGATACGATGTCATAGGTTTACATTTACCAAAAGAAGATAGTGATAACCAGCTTTACTACGAAAGAATACGATACATGAAAAAGAATTGTGAGGATTTACTTCATGAATATGGACTTAAAAAAACCAAAGAATATTTCGGCTTGATCAATAAGTACTTTAAAGCATCGTCTGAAAGACTAGACATGTTAACTTTATTGCTAAGACTTGTTTCTTCTCATACATTGCAAGTTTATCAAATAGTCGACACAGACCTTTTTTATAATCTACTCAGAAGTTTATTATATGACTACAATGAAAGTATTCTTCTTGTTTCGTTGTCGTTACTTGTTATGTTAATTCCACAAGTTTGCAATAAGATTGCAAAATCTTTCCCTGATTTGTTAGTAATCTATGTCCGACTAACAAACTGGGAGCTGTTTAATGAACATATAGTGAATAAGCCTGATTACTTATCCAAATTGCTTGACGAAAACTTCAAGCCTTGGGACTTGGCAGAAGTAGATCCAGTAAATGGCGACACACCAACCAGTTCTAAGATTGAATTAGACGTTCTGCATTTTATTACATTATTGTATGGGCTCTTTCCATTGAATTTAAGCAAGTTTTGTCAGGCTCCCTTTAACTTTTTGAAATATCACCCTACAGAGATATTCAAAATCAAATTACTCAGCTCGATTATGGAAGATAAAGGGTCATCCCGTGAAACAAATTTAGAGCTCGATATAATTGATACCACAAGAGAATTCTTAAGATCATTTTCCTTTCATCCCAACTTTCTTCAATACGATAAGTTAACATTACAAAATGAGCTTGAAAATCCTTTATTATGGCTCTTGAAAGAGACAACTGATAACGATCTTCGCTCTGAAGAAATATCATTAGAATGCTTAAGTTTTAATTCAAATTTGGTGATTAATGTAGTTCGTGATCAAGAAGAATTTACCAGGTCATCATCGGATAAACCTTTATCGGACACAAATAGCAGTACCAATAGCAATCAATTTGGATTTATATATACTGGTACAGGTGATTCGAATGCCGGCTCACTATCGAATTCACGCCATGTATCGCGAAAATCATCATTTGCAACACCTAATTATTTGAATTTAAAGGATACTACTTCACAAAAGCTTCCTATTTTGTTAGAGCATTTTAATAGTAGGTTATCAAACCATAGTATTGGGAGGAAGAGTAGTATATCTGATATCAAATTTAAGGATGTAAAGTTTGATGAAGGCTTAATGGAAGAACATCAAATAAATAAAAATGAAGACGAATACACGCCTCACGATAGTCTTGATTCTTACAATAGATTTGATCTAGATGATAATGCTTCACAAGAATCGGAAAAGTATGACCAATTTAAATCAAACCAACTGCTTAGTGATATGTTTTCAGCGCATGAGAACCTATATGTCTTTGCACCTAAATCAAGTGACCCTAAACTTGATACAAATGTACCAGCTAGAGATCAATCAAAGAACCCTAATTATGTAAATGATAAATTAAAAAACGAATTACTCCAAAGACCTGTTACTTCTCCAACTACATCATTAGAGACTACATCTGTTCATAGAAAATCAATTTCTGGAACAATATCAAATGTAACTACTTCAGATTCAACTCAAGATAATAATATCACTAATAATAAATCACAACATGGAGGAGCACTTGAATATTATCATAGAGAATTGCTACTAATGAAGAATGAATTAGAGTTTTCAAATTATATGCGAGATTTAAACAAAACTCACTATATAAAACTTAAACTAAAATTGAACAAGCTTTCTCAACAAACTTGTCTATATGGCCAATCAATTGAGCATAAAAGTAATGCCTTGAAGATCGATAGTATGAAACTAGGGTATAATGCGCTTACTGATTCCTTAAAAGATTTGAAACTACAATTGACAGAATCTAGGTCTAGGTTCAAAGAAGAAAACTCTATCTTATTTAGTAAAATTAAGGACCTCGAAAATGAGAACTATAGGTTAAAAACAGATTTAAAGGATGCTATCACTGAACAACAAACATTGGGTAGCAATTTGAACCATTCCGTTCAGGTAGTTTTACCTGAAAAGGAGTTTGAAGTTAACAGGCTAAAGACAAAATTGTGTGAGTTAGAGCAAATGAACGAGTCGTTGAACCAAGAAATTAAACTAGTATCAGAGAAGAATACACTGAGAGAAACGGATCACCTTGATGAAATTCGAACTAGGTCGAATTTCAACCTAAGTGAACAAGAAAAGCAAATTTACAATTTAAAAAATGATATATTAATGCTTAACGATAAAAACTCCAAGATTTCCCAAGAATTAATAAAGGCACAGGATTTATATGATGCAGCAATAAAATCATATGAATCTAAACTTTCTTCTTCCAAAGGGGATTTAAGCAAGAACATAAGTACCTTTACCTCGCAATATGAAAGACGAATTCAAGAATTGACAGCCATAATTCTCAAATATGAAGGATTATTGGATGAAAAAAATTCCAGAATCGCCCAGTTTTCTACATCAAAGCCTATCGAAATCAATAATACCAAATATAACGATTCAACAAAGGCAATGAGTGATAAGTCCTATGACATGAGTGCTCCACACATGACCCGAAATAATGCGTCACAAGAGTCTTACGAACTAGAATCAAAAGGAAGGGAAACACCTACGTCTACTGAAGCTATGTATAGTGGCCAACCTGATCACGCCCCATTGCATCACAATTATGTTTCCGGCTCTCATTTCCCACCACAAGCTGCTGTGACACCAATTGTCAGAGGTAGAGGAGGTATCCAAAAGAGATCCAAGAAGCACATGTGATGCAGTATTTAATCATTTAGTAAACGAAGTAAACGTATGTGCTTATGTCTATTTAACAAGGCTAAGAGTGTTTGAAAAATTATCCTGTATATAATATATATAACTTTACAACGTGTTATTTATCGTGACAATCAGTCAAGAAGATATCTTTCATTCAGTAAACCTACTACATTTTTTTACTAGATTTCATTGCGTTCATTAGAGTACAAACTTGATATCTAGGTCAATTGAGTATAAAGTTTAAGTATGTCTCAGGCAGTCAGAAAAAGAGGAGGAAAAAAGTCTGCAACACCTCCACCTAGCTCAATCGTTGATGATGATTTAAATAAACTAAAAGCTTATAATGAAGCTTCGGAAGCCCCTAAAGAACCCGAAAGAAAGTATTATATAGCATTGACTATTGTAACGCTTTGCGCCATTTATACTAGATTTTCTAAAATTGATACACCTGCCAAAGTTGTATTTGACGAAGTCCATTTTGGAAAGTTTGCTTCATATTACTTGGAAAGAACCTACTTTTTTGATTTGCACCCTCCTTTTGCAAAGTTATTGATTGCTTTTGTTGGTTATCTTGTTGGTTATGATGGGAGCTTTAAATTTGAAAATATTGGTGACAATTATATTGAACATAATGTTCCATATGTGGCGTACAGATCTTTCCTGGCTATCCAAGGCGCCGCAGTTGTACCTGTGATGTTCTTGACCATGAAGAATTTGGGATATTCTGTTCCTGCCTGTCTTTTTTCAAGTTTATTGGTTTGTTTTGATAATGCTCACGTCGCAGAGTCTAGATTGATTTTGTTAGATGCTACCTTGATTTTAAGTGTTGCCCTAACAATTTTTGCCTATACTAAATTCATTACCTATCGTAAAGAACCCTTTAGTAGAAAATGGTGGATTTGGTTGTCCTTGACTGGGATCTTCTTATCCTGTGTCATATCAACCAAATATGTAGGTGTTTTCACTTATGTCACTATCGGTATTGGTGTTCTATATGAATTGTGGTATCTATTGGATTTCAAGAAAGGTTTGACATTAACAGACTTATCGAAGCACTTTTTTGCTAGATTATGGGCCTTAATTGTTGTCCCTTTCATGATTTACTTATTTTGGTTTTATTTGCATTTTGCGATATTAGTCAAATCTGGCCCAGGTGATTCGTTTATGTCTTCCGAATTTCAGGAATCGTTGCTTGAATCGCCAATGGCTAGGCATGCTAAGGACGTACATTATAATGACATCATATCGATTAAGCATAAAGAAACGGATGCATTCTTGCATTCGCATCTTTTTGATTACCCTTTACGTTATGAAGATGGTAGAGTATCTTCGAATACCCAACAAGTTACTTGTGTCTTTGATTCTGAAAACAAAGAGTCTTCAGATATCAATAACCACTGGGAAATTTTACCTCCTAGTGATGTTGATGCCGAAGGAAGACCAGTGTATACAAATGATATTGTGAGATTTAGACATGTGGGAACTGGAGGTTATTTATTATCCCATGACGTAGCCTCACCTTTGAAGCCAACTAATGAAGAGTTTACTATAGCTTATGATGATGATGCTAATGCAGTCCATTATAATGAGACCTTATTTAGATTACGTCTCTCTGAATCTGGTAATGATAAGAACAAAAGAAAGCTTGTCAGAACGAAAGCGATCCCCTTAAAGGTTATCCATGTTGATACAGTGGTTGCAATGTGGACTCACGATGATGAATTATTACCTGAATGGGGATTTGGTCACCAGGAAGTCAGTGGTAATAAGAAAGTTCAAGATAGAAGCAACATCTGGACCTTTGACGAAATTTTAAACCTAGATGAAAATGATAAAAGGGCAGAGTATGTTCCTAAGGTTATTAGAAAAATCCCCTTCTTAAAGAAGTGGTGGGAATTACAATTGTTAATGTTTCATCACAACAACATTTTATCCTCTCAGCACCCATTCGCCTCGCAACCAGACTCCTGGCCATTGGCACTTTCCGGTGTCTCATTCTGGAACGATAATGAGGAGAGAAAGCAAATCTTCTTTACGGGTAATGTTATTGGTTTCTGGTTAGAAGTTGGTTTCCTTGCTATTTACGTCGGTTTATTATTAGCTGATCAAGTAACTCGCCGTCGTCATGTTTATATTTTAAACAACAGGGCAAGATCAAGATTATATAACACTTTGGGATTTTTATTTATTGGATGGAGTGCCCATTATCTCCCATTTTTCTTGATGAATAGACAGAAGTTCTTGCATCATTACTTACCAGCACATTTAATTGCAGCTTTGTTTTCGGGTGGACTTGTTGAATTCCTTTGTTCTAATAACAGTAATAAGAAGACTGGTCAACCAAAGGGTGTTTTGAAAATTAGAATGGCCGCATTTGTTAGTATTTGTGCTGTTGGTGTAGTTTGGTTCTTCTTCTATTTCAGACCTGTAACTTATGGTGATATATCTTTAAGTGTAGAGGAAGTTAAGAGAAGACAATGGTTAGATATAAAATTACATTATGCCAAATAAGCTCATGGAAAAAGCTTCTGTTTGCTTCATGAGACTTTATGTGTTAAGTAAGTAAGATAAATACAATCAAAATAATTCAATAACAGATGCGAAAATAATTTATTAAATTGTAAATAACATAATTGAAACCACAGATTTATACGAAAAGTGATAAGACAATGTCTGTGAGATCGTATTTAGTCACTCTAAAGAGTCAATTAGAGTCCAATTCAATTAAATCTCCGTTAAGATTTGTTACTGGTAATCAATCGGCTGATTTAGATTCAGTAATTAGTGCCATTAGTTTTGCATATTTCAATTATGAGAAGGATGAATCCTTGTTAATCCCGTTGATTAATGTATCCAGAACTGACTTCAAGTTACGAAGGGACATTATTACATTATTGGATTCCTATTCAATAACTGAGGATAACTTATATTTTATTGAAGATTTCAAAAGAATAACTTCTTCCGATGTCCCTATTGAATTAACATTAGTCGATCACTGTAACGTCCAAGGGGATGTATTTACTGACTATCTTTCTAAAGGAAAGCTAGACATTGTTGGGATTATAGATCATCACCAAGATGAATCAGTATTTTTGAATGCTAATCCAAGGATAATCCATAGTAATGGGTCTTGTTCTGCGTTAGTTTTTAATTATTGGTATGACCAATTTAGTAATAAAGATATTTTCTACGAAAAAAATAATGAAGTTATTCCTTTGTTATTAGGGTCTTTACTTATTGATACGTCAAATATGAGCCAGAAGGTCGAAAAAGGTGACGTTATCGCATTTAAAGAATATCAGAATATTTTACAAAAGAATGAAATTTTACTCAAAGGATTAGGAGAATATGCTTGCCAAAGTTCTGAAAATATTGAAAAATTACTTAAGGGTTATTATAAACAAATAAAAGAAGCCAAAAAAGATATGAAAGGTTTCAAGTTTTATGATATTTTGAAAAAGGACTATAAACAATTCAAATTCATCTCAAGAAATGATGTGTCGACAACGGTTGGATTTAGTTCAATTGGTAAATCTTTCTATTGGTTATTGTCAAACTATTCTATCCAAGAAATATCAGAAACTTTCAATGAAATCATGAAGGATTTTAATTTAGATCTTTTAATCATGACAACTTCCTATACAAGACAAGAAAATGATCAATACACAAGAGAGTTCAGTTATGCTTTCAATTCAAACAATTCGCGTAAAGATCTTTTGTTGCAATTAGCCAATCTAGCTAAGGATGAATTAAAATTAGATTCCGACATATACAAGCTTGAAAATCTAGACACTTATCTTGCTGACTTTGCAAGTGATCAAATTTTCAAGATTTACAATCAAAACAACACGGCAGCATCAAGAAAGCAAATCGTTCCTGTTATTAAGGACATTCTTGAGAATAACTAGATAAAATATTGTAATTGTATTCTTTCGTTTATTTAGATTAGAAGCCTGTGATAAAGCTCACGTTAAATATTTTTACTTCTTCACCGAGTTTCAAGGTCATTGTCTTCTTTGAATTTGGTATGAAATTATTTATTTTAGATAACTCTTTCAGAAAGTCATTAAATACATTATCCTGTAAAACTATGGATTCTATACTTTCATCATCTTTTGAAATACTTCTGATATCATCGTGATAATAGAATAGTTTCATAGAATTATTCAAAACGAAATTTTCAGTTGATACATCTACCCCAATATTCATTATCCATATAAATATGTAATTCTGCCCTGATTCTGATTTCACATTAAACTTTCTAATCGCTGACAAATTTATCTTGTCAACAATCAAATTATAAACGTAGATATAAGAGGGAAACGTCTCTATATTATCGTTGTATTTCAATGCTAAGTTCCACTTAAAAATTTTCAAGGTAGAATTCTCTAAAATTCCTAAATTACACTTGCAGGATCCACATTCCACGTCTTGATTCGAAATCTCAAGCTGTTTAGATTTGTTTATCAAAAAATAAGAATTTCCAATTATAACATCATTATCTCCAGGCCTGAGATTACCATTATAATTTCGATAGGAATCTTTCTGATTAGAGTCTTCTGCTGGCTTATGACAATGCCAAAATTCCATCATTTCTGACCACAATTCAGACGGCATATCAAAGAACCTTTTATAATCTTGGGAATCAATTATTGTATGCCAGCATTGTACGCAAGTAAGTTTAAAATTGTTCTGACTGTCAGTCTGTGGAGTTTTAGCTTTCAAATCTTTACATGACCATTTCTGAACCAAATTTGATGAGGAAAAATCCATAAAAGATTCAGTCTTTTCAGAAACATCATTTGAATTGTGTGCTGTTAAGGCAATAGTTAATTGCAAACAATCGGATGTTTGATTTGCATTTGCTATTCGTATTTTATCATCTCTCTTTACTTTCACTGGCAAATTTACTGATATTTCATTATCGTGGAATCTAATCAAGACTTGATTGTTACTATTTAGTTTTATATCAACTAAGTTACTTATTGGATCATTTTTCTCAACTATTACCGATATAGAATTTAGTCTAGGCAAATATTCTGTAAAATACATTTATTTAGTAGAAATATTTTTACTATTTATGATCTCTGAAGGTGAATTTTTTTTATATCGCACATTAAGCTTTTCGATAGCAAATTCTAACATCTTTTGGATATCCATTCATTTGGTTTTAAAAATTTGGTTAGACTATAAAATACTATCTAAACTTCTTAAATTGAAAGGGATTAGAGATTGTTGTTGGTATGTATTCAGATACTGCATTGTCGATATATTTAGGTTTAGAGTGTGTTTTTTGCAGCTTTGGCTTGGCATAGGTGGTGAATTGATTACGCCCATGACATCTCGGTGCCAATTTATTATTGATTGAATACGTTTGGTCTGAGCTACTGCTTTTCAATTTATATTCTACCTTTGGCTGAAACGTATCATTAATTTTCGTACGGATCAGATCCATGTGAACTGGTTCGATTCTATCATTATATGATTCGAATTGAGAAGTATTGTTCAGCGGAACATTCTTTTGAATATTTGGTACTAATATTAACTGTACTATTTTTGGTAAGACTTCCTCCCCTTGTATGTTCAATCGAATGAGTTGATATTGAAGAAAGGATATTACTGAGGAAAGGAACTTTTTTGTTATCTCGAAGTGTTTGTCAAGATCCTGCTTAGAATCCATATAACAAATATAATCTAATGAAAACTGTAAGAAGGATTGATCAGGAGACAGAATAAAACACTGGCAAAATGTAACTATTCGACCAACAGTCCAGCTTATAGTTCCGCTTTTCATTCTTGATAGCAATTTCAAGGGAGCAAGATGACTTTCTGTCAATAAAGTTTTCATCACCGGGTTTATCACATTCAGCTCCAAAACTTCCACGGGGTCATCGACTACCGCCTTTACTTCACAACTAACCTTCCTCAAAAAATGGTTGAGATAACAATAGTTTATTACCAAGCATCCATGATTGTAAAATAGCCAAAGCTTAATCGAGCAAGAAAAAAGTTCTGACAAGCAACCGTATCCAAAACAAGGCCAAAATATAGCACTATATAATACCAGTTTTTCTATATAATCCACGAAGATAAAACATATCCAATAATTGAGCAAAAATTTAACTTGTTCACTATTTTTGCTATGTGGTGAACGCTTCTTGCAATACTCGCCGCTCAACAGTTTAAGTGTCAAAAATAGTGGCCATATAAAGCAAAGGAAATTAGATATTAGCAAATAGAACATTCTGTGTGATGAAAAAGATAACACCCATAAATATCGAATTTAAATGTTTTCCATATTTTATGCTATAATTCGTAGTTTTTATCATTATGTTTGTGGCCTGTGTTGATTTTTGCAGTCAACGACTTATACGCAAAAAAAAGTTATACATTATACCCCGTTATGTAGAATACTTTATAGGTATTAAAACACGATACTACCGATTAGATAACTATACTTAAATTTGATCATCTTGACCTAGGGATAGGGATGATTAGATCAATGGAAATGCGCTTTCATTAATGAAATGAAAATTTCATTAAAAATAAAAGCTAAGAAGCAACAACTTGAATAATGATCATTTGACACTTGGCCCATCTTATGATCTTCATAATTTTAAAGATTATAGTTAAATGCATATGTGAGATTTGTATTTGAAATTGCTTACAATAAAATATAGATAACTGTTGCACGCGACATTTCCGTATTTTGACGCGTTGTTTCCATTCTATGTAATGATAATAATAATATTTATCATAAGTTTATGGATATTCATTATTAGAGCACACAAAATTATTCATGGATTTAGAAGAAGAATTAAGTTTGTTCCATCAAGAAGAAACTGGACCAACAGAGTCAGGACAGCAGTCGCAGACCAATGGTTCTGCGGGGAAGGAAGGAGGTGATCTTTTAGGCCTCGATCAAACAATCAAATTATCTAGTAGAGCCAAAATAGCCAAGATTGACAATGAAAGGATATTTAATAAACAAAAAGGGTTGAATTATGTTATACGGAATCATTCCAAATTGGTAAGAGTATTTCAAAAAAATGATAAAACATTACAAAAGACGATTTCTTCGAGGAAGTCATCGTTGAGTTCTAAGGCTGTTAGACAGTTGAAACATGAAAACGAATTCAAAAACCTATCATCAATGTTACAATTCTACCAACTTTGGTGTCATGGATTATTTCCTAAAGCTAAGTTCAAGGACTGTTTACAGTTGCTAAGAAGTTTTGGTTCGAAGTCAGGTCAACTTAAACTTTACAGACGTGAATTAATAGAACAAGAATTACGTAAATTGAAAGAAAGTAAAGGAATAATCGATACAGAAAGCATGGAAATACCGGAAGCACAAAATCAACAGAGTGAACCTCTGCCAGAGAACCAGAATCCAGAAAGGATCCAAGACACGGCTGATGATGACTGGAGTTTCATGAATACGAATCAATCCAATGGATTGTTCGTTGGAGAAGATGACGATTTGTATCACACACCATCCACATTACTCACAGAAACTGTTTCCTCGAACTTTGATTCTGCTGTTTCTAATTTGGATCACAATGCTTCTCTCGATGCAGCTAACTCGGTGACTAATGTTCCCGCGAACTCAAACGACTCAGACAGCTCCGATGACCCCTTTTCTGATGACGATATTCCTGTTGGGCCAGAGCCAATGAACAAACATGAGGAATACCCTGCTGAAGAAGATGAAGTTGACGATCATGAACATGAGGATGAATTGGCAATTATGAGGGAAATGGGATTGTAAATAGATTTCATGTGTCATTAATCATCTAGGACAAGATAGGCTTTTTGAGTTGATTTCATCTTCTGATTAGGGAAATGTTGATTTCCTAGTTGATGACTCAAAAAGGATACACAGATCCACAAGTTGCGTACCGGATACTGAATATAACTTTTATTAATTTATACAAAATCTAAGTAGAAAGATATAACTGATAATGCAAGAATCACCGACAATTTTAGTTTCTAATTGGCATCTTTCATACTGATGTCTTCATTATTATCATCAGGTTGTTCTTTATCTTCTGCAATTTGTTCCAAATCATTTGAACCGGACTCTTCTTTGGCCTTGTCTGTCGCTTCTCTTTCCTGTCTTGCCTTCTCTTCTTCCAACGAAAGTCTCAAGGCCAAAGCTAAATCTGGATCCATATTCGGATCGATAATATCACCACTACCTCCACCGAATGCATCCATACCCATATCTGTGCCGTTACCACCCATGTCGAAACCATCTTCGACTAATATAGGCGATGAAGCAATAACTTCATATAATAATCTTGGCCCTGGTGGAATAGTAACTAGATGCGAGTTATCATGGTTATTTATAATCGAATTAAATTTCTCTAACTTAGATGTATTAACTGATTCTTCACCAAAATTTATGATATCAATAGCCACGTTATTTTTCTTCATCTTTTTGGCTAGCTTTTCCAAATCCTTTTCGGATTCAGTAACTGGACTACCAACAAATATTATAATTCTTTGACTTTGTACTTTATTTTGACGATGTTTCAAAGCTAATGCTGCAACTTGAATACCACTCGAAAAGTGATTTTCTCCTGATATCTTTGTTTCGTGAGCCCCAGACAATATTTTACCGAAGTCTGTGGTTAAAGTTGATAATACTTGCGGCCCGTTTCCACCGTATGCCAATAACCCGACAGTATTTTCTGGATTAGAATTAACTTTATTCTGAAAAATAAACTCTGTTGCTGTGAGCTGAGCATCATATCTAGATGTTAAATAATCTCCATTTCTCATATACTCGGAGTTATCAATGGCTATCATTGTAGCTTCAAGAACCATTTTTCTTACTATTATATATTTTAAGATGAATCAAGGAACAAAATTGTCTTTATAAAATAGCCTGAATATATTTATGCAACACCTTCAACCTTATTATAACTTCAATCAATGAATTATATTGTACAATTGATTGCTAGCTGAAGTTATCTATCGTTCTTTTTGATATAATCGCCACCGATGTGGATTTCGATTATTATTAAATTCGTGTCTGAACCAGACATATAATATTATATGTTTTGATGCTATCAGAGAGGCATTAATTGTATTAATGCTAGCAGCATGCCTTATACCAAAGCAGAGAAGGAGAAGCTTATACAACATATAAAGAGCCATGCTGATAAAAGATTACAAACTTTGAATAGTGAATCAGACAGAATAGCTGAAATATGTGAGAAAAAGGTCCTTAGAAGATTAAACTCTGTTAGCGTTACGCTATGGAATATAAAGCTAAAAGATGTGCTAGAGGTAGAGAGACATCATAAACCTACAATAAAAGGGTTACTTAAGGATATACGACTGTTGAAGGAGAATTCAAAGTCTAATTGTAATAGCGGTAATATTTCATATAGCATCAGAAATCGAACTACATCGAATGGAAAGATCAGCAAACCCTAAAATGACTCGAAAAACTAGCATAGCGTATTATATAGAGCTACAGGTCAAAATACTATCAATAATTAATAAATGCATTGGAAACATCAAATATGAAATAAACATAATAACAACTGTTTAAACTATAAACACTAAGCATCTTCAGGAATATCATCATGGAAGAATTTACCTTCAGTAGTTGGCTTAATAATTCCAATTCTAATACAGAAGTCACCAAATGGTTCTCCTTCATTTCTTTCTAAACTCCATCTCTTGAACAATGGTTTAAGGATATCTAAAATTTCATCTTCTTTTATGGAATATCTGTAAATCTTATTCAATCTTTCACCATGGTGACCACCTCCCAACATCAAATTATATGCACCATATGCCTTACCAACTAATGCGACTTCTGCAACCCATGGTCTTGCGCAACCATTTGGACAACCGGTCATTCTCATAACAACAGAATCGTGTCTTAAACCATAATCTTCTAAAGCTTCCTCTAACTTTGAAATTAATTCAGGTAAGTAACGTTCTGATTCTGCCATAGCTAAACCACAGGTTGGGAATGCAACACAAGCTGCAGAAGACAACCTTAAACCAGAGAAATCAGTGTTATCCAACTTATATTGAGCTAACAATGATTTTACAGTATCCAAATCATCATCGTTTATGTTAGAAATCAAAATATGCTGGTTACCTGTCAATCTAAATTCACCAGGTCTTTCATTTTGTATCAAGTATTCAGCGATTTTACTCAAACCGGTCTTTTGAGGTAATTCAGGTGTGTCCTCAATTCTACCATTTTCAATGAAAGCTGTAAAATGATTAGCACCAGTCTCATCCTTACACCATCCGAAATAATCGACATTGGATTTTATTTCAAATGGCTTAGCGTTTTCGAATTTGAAACCTAATAACTCTTCCACCTTACCCTTGAAGACCTCAACACCCAAATCATCAATAGTATACTTCAATCTAGCATGCTTTCTATTTGTTCTATCACCAAAATCTCTTTGAACTAACATAATCTTCTCACATGCAATGTGAATTTGATCTTTTGAAATATAGCCAAACATAGACCCAGTTCTAGGGTAAGTCTTCTTATTATTATGAGTGGAACCCATACCACCACCAGCTAAAACATTGTAACCAATAACTTCGTCACCCTCGACGATTGCTATCAAACCGATATCATGAGCATAGACATCGACATCATTATATGGTGGAACAGTAATAACAACTTTAAACTTTCTTGGTAAATAAGTTGGGCCGTACATAGGTTCGAAATCAGTTAATGCATTACCTGCTACTAAAGTCTTTTCTTTCTTTGGACCTTCTTTACGGTTTTCCCAATTCTTGGATGCTCCTGCCTTATCGCCTTCATCCTCTCCTTGTAACCAAATTTCATGATAAGCAGTAGTTTGAGGTAATAAGTACTCGGATATCAACGAACCGGTTTCGGAAACTTGGGCATGAATTTTAGCATTATGAGGTAAAGCAGAAACCATAACATTTCTGTTGACATCACCACAGGCTGCCAAAGTATCCATTAATGCTGCATTCATACCTCTAATAGCTGGCTTCAAGTCATGCTTCACAACACCGTGAAGTTGAAAGGTAGCTCTGGTAGTCAATTTCAAAGTACCATTACCTCTTTCATTTGATAACTCATCCATTCTCAAGTATTGAGATGGAGTAGCAATACCACCTGGTAATCTAACTCTAACCATAAAGGCATATGCTGGTTCCATACCTTTACTCTTACGATCATCTCTGATATCACGATCATCTTGCATATAAATACCATGGAACTTAGTTAATTGTTGATCAACAGCACTTATAGCTCCTGTAGATTGATCATTCAAACCTTCAACAATAGTACCTCTTAAGTAATCAGATTGAATTTTCATATCCTCGTTAGTCAAAGGCTTTGGCTCTTCAACACCTTCAACATTATCTACACCTAAAGCTTTCCATAATTTTGGTTCCCATTCATTCAAACCAGTATTGAATCCATCTGCATCCTGATCATCACCTAAACCTATATCAATTAATTCAACACCACCATAGAACTTTAACTTATTGAATAAGTCTTTACTTGGCTTGTTGTAATAATGTTTGTCTTCTTTTCTTGGCCAATATTCAGAATCACCCAAACCAAAGACTGAGAATTTAATGGTTGATAAGTCGATATCATTAGAATTCTTTAAACCATCCCAGAATTGCTTACCGTTAGTTGGGAACTCACCTTGTCCTGAAGTTGAAGCAATAAATACAATATTTGTTTCATTTGGCAAATCTTCCATTGATATATCATCCATTGCTAAAACGATTGATTTTAATCCTCTTCCAATAGCTTGTCTATTAATTTTCTTGGCAACTGCTTCTGCATTACCACCATCGGATGCGAAAGCAACAGTTAATGGTGGACCAGATAATCCTTGCAACAATTTACTATATGAGTCATTGGCAGCTTGGAGTTGCTTAGCCTTTATTTCGGTGGTGGCATTACTAGTCAAGTTTCTGGACAATAAAGGATCTTTCTTGGCTAATAGAGTTAATTTATTTTCACGATCCAAGAAATTCTTCAATTGATTTCTTAAGTTAGAGGAATCTAATATAAAGGATTTTGATTCATCTTCAATAGTTGGATCATATCTGTATAATGGCCAGTATCCACTGTCTACTGCAAGCTTAGTTTCCTTTAAAATTGATAAAGTATTATCAAATTCATTATGGTATGGTAAATAAGCAAGAACAATAGCAGGACCATTGAATTTTTCAGCCTCTATGAAAGCTTGCAAAACTTGAGTATAAGAGGAATAAATTGCGACAGATGCAACATAACATCCACCATAATTCATTGCATATAAACCAACATCCTTCTTACGGAATCCGTTAACATTTTTATCATTTGACTTATCCTCGTATGGTTCAGAATCAATAATTAACATATTAACGTTTTTATTGGATGTGATTAAATTGTGGACACCTGAAGATCCTAAATCGTACGACCATGCGTCCGAACCTATCAACCAGTTTTTGTTCACTTTGAAATATTCCTTCAATTCTAAAATCTCTGCAGCATTAGAAGAATTGGTATCTGTTTCTAATAGTTTTATAGTCTCTAATACTGAGTCATTGGTAGTTTCAATGTTTTCTCTCACATTAATTAACCATTTAGATAAATTGTCAATTAATTTTTCATTGTCAATTGATTTGAATGAATTCTCTTGAATGGCTGCATAAACTAAATCTGTCAATTGTTTCTGTTGTTCTTCGTAGTTCAAGTAAGCACCATAACCGTATTCAGGATTGGTTTCGACCCCAATATTATCGGCGTTAAACTCATTCAAAATGTTCAAACTATCAGCGTTTACTTGCTGTAAGATTTTTAAATAAGCTTGTTCCAAATTATGGACATTGCTGATAGCTCTGAGAGATTCACCATGTCTTTCCTTACTGGTTTTAGTACCTAATTCGGTATTTGTTTTACCGAATGACAAATTTTGAACAGGAGTTTCAGATTTTATGTTCGATAAAAGATTACTAATAATTTCAGAATACTTTTCCGACTTTATGTAACCAAAGAATGCAGCAGCCACTTTTGTGAAATTCTTCAAAGTTTGATACTTGGAATACTCTTGGAAGAAATCTAATAATAAAGGAGCAAACGACGTTGATGGGGAGGTGGTCTGGGAAACAAATGTAATTGTTTCAACTGATGATGGTATTATGGTTAATAACTTTTGTAAGTCGAAAGGCTTATAAACTTTAATTGAAATTAATACGACATTCTCGTTCTTACTAGCACTAATAAGTTCATCATTTAATTGACCGAAATAAACAATAGAATGCTGGGCCTTCGAACTACCTGTAACAACTTCAAACGGTGACACACCAAATTTGGTCAAAAGATCATTGAACTCATACTTTGATAAATCATCAATGATGATCTTACCATCTACCTTTTCGCTTAAAGCAGAACGATAGTTAGAAGGTGCAAAGAAATGGAAAACTGGTTGTCTAAATCTTTGACTTAAATTATAACTCAATTTAGAAAGCACAACAGACTCATTTGTAGATTGTGATACTAAAACAGGAACATTCAAGTCTCTCAACGCAGAAACAATCGAAAAATCAAAGTTCACTAATTCAACATGTGACACAATCTTACTTGTCTTGAAAGATGTCGAAGACAAAAATGGCAAGTTTTTGAAAATAGTAGAGCCGTTGGTGATAACGGTGATTATTTCATCCTGTTCTTCTTCCTCTTCTGTCCCATGCTCGGCATAGTTATTTATGACACTATATGGATCATTGGAATCTATCAACGTATTGGCATTTGGCAAGTACTTCGAAAAAGACGATTCAACAGACTTAGCTGGTTGAGTCACAAATACTGAACCCTCAATATTCTTCACAATATTGGAGACTAAATTTGTTAGAATGAATTTTTAAAAAAAAAATTATCAGATATAAGTTGCACTCCTTTTGCTTCTTCTCAGAGCAATTCCTTTTTACATCTGCGTTCGATAAAATATAACATACTAGCCTCTATTTGACTTCCCATTTTGTAATCTTGAATCAATACGTGAAATAAAAGAAAAGAACTATCAGTTTTTAATTTTCTTTATAAGAAATCCACCCACTAAACAAGATCTTCTATGAAAGTCAATTACCAATTCACACGTGATTGCAGAATTTTGTCTGTTATCATGAGGATGAGGCTAATGTCCTTCCTATATGAAGGAATATATGGATGTTATGCATTTTCTTCACCAATTGTCCCAGTTTTTGCGTACAGAATGAGGCGAGTGAGATTCTTCTGATAACTTATCGAGCAACAGCACGTGCATTATAGTAATAATTGAACATATTCTATTGGGTGTTTCACGTGTAATGATATGATTGGCATCTCTTATTATGGAGTAGTTATGCCCAATCTATAATTTCTGCAATTAACCCGAAAACAATTACATCCTTATAAGGTGATTTCAGCAAGATCGTAGTAGTAACGCAATTGTTAAGGGAGGAGGCGTATCTCGTGTAACATGTTTAATAGAGAATTTTGTTACAGACAAATAATAAATTTTCATAACTAGTTATATAGCAAAGTTCTTAATTATTTAGTATTTCTAACCGTCGTGAGATTCCTCTCGGTGGCCAAGCTGGCTAAGGCGCGAGACTGTAATGAGTACCTCAAAGTAATCTTGAGATCGGGTGTTCGACTCACCCCCGGGAGAATCCATTTTTTTTTACAACATCTCTCGTTATAAGTTGCAACTACAATTCGGATTACAACTTTACCAAAATTTCAATTTAATTTGAATTAAATAATACGTATGCTAAAAGAATAGAATGAACATACACCAAAAGAATGATGTTATGATAAGAAAATTCCCGAAAGTAATTACTAGATAATGTGACTTGGGACAAGAATTGAATCTCCTAAATATTAGCAATAAGCTTATTAAACTTAAAAAGGAAGATACTATTAATCCAATAATTATAACGAGAATGAGCCATATGTTCTGAACGATTGGAAACCTGTCAAAGTTCAGCTGACTCAGGATAATGCTGTAGATAATACCTATTTCTATCCCAGATATAAACAAGGATATAAAAATAAGAGAGAAGTAAAAAAAAGATAATATCTTGTCGAAGTCACGTTCAAATCGATACTGATATTCGTTGAACGTGGATCGAATGACAATCGAAGGGTCTTTTTGGTAACTATCGTAGCGTTCGTTAATGCTGCCATAACTTTCAACATCGCGCGAAACACCATAAGCCTTTCTCTTTAATTGTATTATTGTCAAAATGACTTTGTTGATAACCGAATCACCGGACTCATAATTCATGTTCGCTACGTTATTATTGTCGTAGTACTCTAACTCACTATCCACATTAAATTCGTCAGAATGATCACTATTCACAATAGACGTGTGTGAAGTTAGAGAGTTGTTTAGGTTCTCATGTGAATACAGATTATGAAGAGTGTATAATCCTGTTTGGGAAGAATTATTCGATAGTAAACTATTCCTTTGGTAGGATTTGGATAACAATGCCCTTTCTGATGGTTGGGCATGTTTGGAATAGTAATCAGGAAGCGACTTCAAAGATGATTGGTGTCGTAAGATCTGGTCCGACTTAGAATTAATGAGCTTCGTCTCAATATCTAAAGTATTTCGATAGTTTTCAATATTCTCAAAAGATTTGAATAAATCTAGATTAAGCAACACTGAATAATGATTATCGATATATTTATCATTTGGAATGACGTTCATATAACACGTCAACATGTATTGATATAAGTCCAAATTTTTAAACAAGTTTAAGGAATGAATTTGAACCAACTTTTGTATTCTCGTTGGCAATTTTTTAAGGTAAGATATTTGGAACTTATTGCTTATTTTATGGTTGTTTATCTCAGTGGTTAGATTATCTTCTAAATTTGACAAGTTCAAGTCATTTGTGTAGATAGACAACTTGTTGATTGGAAACCTTTCAAAATGAGTACGGTCAAAGTCGAAACTAGTACTGGAAACAATATTGATATCGCTTGTCGTAAGAATACCTTCATCTACGGTAATCAAGTAGTCATCTTCAAGATTGTGAAATGTGTCAGGTTCTTGATGAAGATCACCTTCATTCAGTAGAGAAAATCTTGATCTATTACAAATTAGCCTCAATTTAGGAGACAATTTGTTGTTAAGTATCACATCAATAGTAGCCTTAGTTAGATTATCATCATATAATGCTGGTAATTTGTCCAATATTTCTTTCTTGGATGGATCAATTAAATACTTAAGCAAGGAATCAGCAATATCGGTCTCGATACGGCAATATGAGTATTTTCTTAATCCACCGACGCATGCTATAATAAGAGAGTATTTTTTCTCTTCATGAGTAATAATAGTGCAAGGTTCATCAATTATGTTGTCATTAAATAAATAAGTGTAGGATATCCGAGTCAGCTCCTTGTCAACATTGCAGTTGTTGAATCCAAGGTAAATATTCAAGTTCAAAAATAACTCGTTTAACTTATTTACATCAGCCGAAATTAGGCAACTTATCAGAAAGTTCTTCTTTAGA
This sequence comes from Debaryomyces sp. S3305, assembly GCA_024586305.1. Taxonomy (NCBI): domain Eukaryota; kingdom Fungi; phylum Ascomycota; class Pichiomycetes; order Serinales; family Debaryomycetaceae; genus Debaryomyces; species Debaryomyces sp. S3305. Next base: position 349,027 of record JAMYHY010000027.1, read on the forward strand.
AGTATGTTATAGTCAAATTCCAAATCGTCAGTATTATGCGAAAGGGATATAAGGGGCGTTCTCTTACATCTCGGTATATGTGATTTTTCGTTAACGAGTTGACATAAATTTCCCCTTTCCATCTTAATGGAATTAAATAATAATGTCAATCTACTTGTTAAATCAGCTAAATTGAAATTAATAAATGATCTTTCATTTCTACTAAGCTTTTCTTTTAAGCTCGATACAAATTGACCTGCTTCAGTTTTGTCGGAATAGTATTTAACTAGCTTTTTGAAAATCTTGCGGCACGCTATCTTTTGTATAGTAATGAACTTCAAAAGCTTCTTCAAAATAATCGATATTTCAATTGTTTGATAGAAGATTTCGTCAAAATTAATTTGCTTGACAATGATATTAACATTTGACTCCTCTAAAAGCCGGGTGAAGTTTACTTCAAAAAATGTCACCTTTCGTATCAACTCATCATTTTTGGTTTCGATAAATAAATTAATTCGATTAAAGTTATTAACAAAATCTTGATACAATTCCAGGATCTCGTAGCCGTCTTCCTGAGTTATGATCCGAATCTTATATTTTAAATCGTTATAATCTAGGTTGTACCATTTCCACTCTCCAATGGATAAATGATTGAGGTTACTGCCGAACTTCATATAGGTTTATCAACTCAAATATCTATTCTTCACGTATTTCTTTGCTACTTTAATTGTTTCGTCGTTTCTCTACCTATATATACAATCTGTTGCCGAGTGGATATGAAATAGCTTGAACTAAAAAAATTGATAAGATGTTTGTACTGCATATAATACAGCGAAACAATTAATTTGTGATGCGGCTTTGGAGCTGACCACATGGGCCTCCTCCTACTACTTAGTTTATTCGTTTTATTAGCCTTAAAATCAATTATTTCTGACAGAAAAAGCAGGATCGTTAATTAGTGTCACACGATGTTGTACTTTATTGGCAGGACTGTACATATTGACTCGTAATTGCCTACATGACTAAATTATCAGACAAATAGTTTCAGACGCACACGAGTATAAACTTATAGTAAGTGTTTACCAATAATCTTGTATACTTCGTTAACCTGTAGATATGAAGTTATTTTTTATTAGAGCAAATGTAATTTGACTAATGAAATTCAGTTCAGGAGAATATAGAGATTTATTTTTTCAATAAATAAACATAGAATCAGGGTTATACTGCTGGTAGGACTTTAGATTGGGATATCGGACGTAATATTGGTATGCAGCCATGTTATAAGTCTGGTATTCAAATATTCAGCATGTGCGTGTATAATAGGGCTTAATTTGGCACCGTAGTCATAGTACATAGGTGCATGAAAATTCGTGCAGCCATGATATAGGGTGGGGGAGACAATTCCCGAAGAAGGATCTTTTGCGGCGATACGCTATTGTCCAAACGTGAATATAAGGAATCAATTGAATAAAATATCAATGGATTGTATAAGCTTCCAGCTAACATAAACAGGAAAGCTAACATAAGCATGAAAGCTAACATAAGCATGAAAGCTAACATAAGCATGAAAGCTAACATAAGCATGAAAGCTAAGGGAAGTAGGTTAAATTAAAGACTAGCGAACGGTTGGTGCGTTTGGAAACGGGTTAATATTATTATGCAAGTGCGGGTTGGTATTGCCTAAAGCCTCCAATCTCTATTCGTAGATCTAGCCCAATGCATACTTCTCCTTAATCGGATACAAGTCATAGCCTGAAGTTAGAGAATCTATCGAATTTATGATTTATTTTGGAAACGTGCTCAATTATGAACGTGAATAATACGAATACAGGTAATTTGATATTGTAGTCTAAAAAAAGAACACTTTACTCTATATATTGACTATTTTAGTCCCCTTCACAAAAACGGGAATCATGCCACCGGTGCCAACACTAAATTGTCTATGACCCAACACTAATAACGATGCTCTAATAGAACCAGAGTGGCTTGTTACACATATAACATCATCCTTCACGTTGAAAATGTCCTGGAAAAACTCGTTGATGCGCATGGCATGTTCCTTGACAGTTTCACGATAATCCTTTTTGAAGTAGATGTCCTTTTCTGCAAAACCCGGCTCGATGACATAACCCTTGGGGGAGTATTTAGAATCTATTATACTTCGGGTAGATCTCATGTCACATGTATGGACACCAATAGTCTCTCTAATATTTTCCTTGATCAACGGGCGAGCTTCCTCCATTTTTGTAATATTTTCCCATGTTATGGTAAGCGTATCTATAGACCTGGATAATGGCGAAACAAACCATTTGGTGGGCATTCTACAGCCATCTTTGAGCTCGATCTGCCACTGCTTGTAATTTTCTCTTGCTTGATTCTGTCCCAACTCGGTCAATTCTGGATCTGGACCCCATACGATTTCACCGTCTCCATTTATCTTAGACCAGTAGTCATTCCATGCGTCATTACCGTATTTATCGTGTGCTAAGTTGTGATATCCTTGACCGTGCCTAGCTAAGAAAAACACCTTGTAGCATACGTTTGAGTCTGCAGTTTCATTTAGCTTGCCTAAATTGTCAAAGACGTTCTCCCAGGATTTGACTCTCCCGAAATTTTCTTTCAAGTAGTTGAAAGTAGTTTCGTCTGTTTTCGAGTCTGATTGCCTAAAAAAATCCGGCACAATTTCAAATTTCCAATATTCTTGTTTCTGTTCCTGCTGCTTGCACAATTCATTATGAAAGGCAATAGTGTCTTCGGCCGACAAACGAGAATCCAAAACGTCCAATTTAGATGGTTGTGGCATCACGGTATATTATGTATGTTATGTTGATATTTAGTTTTCACGAAGGTAATGGTCCTCTAGAGAAACAATTAAGAGGTAAATCGTGGATCTGGATTTTACGCGATTTAGAACCAATAGAGTTTGGTAAGTAAGAAGTCGAAATTAATTGAATCAATTACGAATAAACCTAACCATTATACACCAACGTTACTTCATATATAGAAGCCAAATTCAGCTATCTCATTTGTAGATTTAAACTCTTTCCAGTTGACCTGCCTAGGTGCTTAATCAATATTAGACTCCAGGCTGATTATGTCAACATTTAACCCATATTCACTTCTTTAATAGTTATAGAACAAAACCACATATATATTTGTGAACAACTATATGGCGATGAACTTGTACCATTGGTATACTAGAATGTTATTATTTATATTGGTTTGATAACCAGTATTGGCTAGAAGAATCAAAATAAAGGCTTACGTGCGCATACCGCAGATTTTAGAGTGAACGAAGGATTGAGAAGTCTATGATTAAACATTGACTTATTACAATCAGAACCTACAATATAACGAATAATTAAAAATACAATCGATAATGGATAGTGGTCACGATGATTTATATCCATTGGCCTTACTAATGGACGAATTGAAGCATGATGATGTTTCTAACAGGGTAGAAGCGATGCAAAAGTTGGATACTATTGCAATTGCTTTGGGACCGCAAAGAACATTGAACGAACTATTGCCGTTTTTAAATGACGTAGCTCAAGACGATGAAGAAGAAGTTTTTGCTGTTTTGGCAAATAAATTGGGAGATTTTGTTCCATTAATTGGGGGACGTGAAAACTGCGAGCCATTGATTCAAATTTTGTTGATTTTGGCATCGATGGAAGAGCCTATTGTGAGGGACAAGGCTATCGATTCGTTGAACAAGATCAGTCTTGAATTAGCACACGATCAATTGATTGAAATATTCTTGCCTATGATCCAATCGTTGAGCCAAGGTAACTGGTTTTCCAAGAAAATTGCTAGTTGTGGCTTATTTAAATCTATCATAATTAAGGTTGACTCTAATACTAGAAGAGACTTGTTAAATGTTTTCTATAAGTTAATATGTGACGAGTCTCCAATGGTTAGAAGAAGTGCTGCTAACAATTTACCAATTTTAATCAATAAATTAACCTGGTTTACGGAGAATTATCCCAACAACGAAGACAAGGTTACCAATAAAGACTGGGAAATTATTTCGCAATTATTCCAACACCTTATTAACGATGAACAAGATTCAGTTAAGTTCTTAAGTATTGATGTTTTAATTTCTATCTTAGATTTTTTCCAAAAGGTCAACGACCAAAGTCATAATTCGGAATTTTTAATTAGCTCCTTGAAATTAATAAATGACGAAAGCTGGAGAGTTAGATACACTGCAGCGGACAGATTCGGCAAGATTGCTAAGAACTTCGCTACCGATGAAAATGACTTGTCAAAGTTAATTGATCCTTTTATTTCCTTAATGAATGATAATGAAGGCGAAGTTAGAAAAGCTATTGCTAAGCAATTACCTGAATTCTGTGAATTATTGAGTAATTTCCCATCAACTAACCAATCAATTTTAAATAAGATCATCCCAATTGTGAATAAATTGAGTCAAGATCCTCATGAAAATGTTAGATCATCATTAGCATCATCAATAACTAACTTATCTCCAATATTGGGTAAACAATCTACCATAGATAACCTCTTACCGATATTTTTAGTTATGTTAAAGGATGAATTCCCGGAGGTAAGATTAAACATAATCTCGAACTTATCTGTTGTGAATGAAATAATTGGTATTAATTTGTTGTCTATTAACCTCTTACCGGCCATCACTGAATTAGCTCAAGATAGTAAATGGAGAGTTAGATTAGCTATAATTGAATACATTCCAAAATTAGCTAATCAATTAGGTGAATCATTTTTCAACGATGAATTATTGACTTTGTGTATGTCTTGGTTATGGGACCCAGTATTTGCAATTAGAGATGCTGCAGTTAATACCTTGAAAGAGCTTACTATTATATTTGGTTCTGTTTGGGCAGATAATGAAATTGTCAATAGATTATTGAACACCAATAATAGTGGAAATGAAAATATAGATGAGGATAACAAGATTGATTATTCAAATTTCATCATCAGAATAACATGCTTGTTTGCAATCACCAAATTGATCCCCGTTATGAATAATGATATTATAGTATCTAAGTTATTACCTTTTATTAATAACTTTATTGATGACTCCGTTCCAAATATTAGATTCAATATTGCAAAATCTTATTTGGTAATTGCTGAAACTTTAGTTAAATCAAAGGACGGTAGTGCTCAGAAGTTAATCAATAATGAAATCTTACCAAATTTACAAAAATTGCAAAGTGATGACGACGTTGATGTTAGATTTTTTTCTAGCAAGAGTATTCAGGGTATTAAAGATTTAAACTAATGTTTTCAGAAAAACTATTAACCATCTTAAAAAAAAGAGAAAACTGAGGGCTTTGAAATAACTTCACTGTTATATGTACGTTAGGATATGGTATTTATGATGTATCTACGTTCAATATTCAATTATTTCAATAAATATTCATTCATATGTACATTATGTTTACTATTTTAAAGTCTACTCTATGTATTTACTTATTAGCTTCTCTCTCTCTTACTTTCTCTAACTTCTCAAAATCAAAGTCAAAGGATGCACCACAACCACAAGCCGTAGAAGTGTACGGTGAATCAACAATTTTGAACTGACTGCCAATTAATTCTTTTGTATAATCAACCTTAGAGTCTTGAAGAATTTGTAATGAAGAATCATCTAATACTACTTGCGCTACCTCGCTATCATCACCCATTCTCTTGAATACTAAAAGCTCATTGTTCTCATCTTTTAATTCTTCAGTCAAATCAGTCAACTTTAAATTGTATTGAAAGCCATGACAGCCTCCACTTTCGACCTCGACTTTTAATGCAGCATTAGGGTTCCTATCTTCTTCGGCAATACTCGTTAGTTTATCACTTGCCCTTTTAGTTATTGCAATTTTCATGTCTGTAATTCCATGGATCAACTTCGTTATGTTAAAATCATCAATATCTTCTTGAGGTACCTCAGCAGCTTGAGTTTGACCCGTTGATGCTTTAGGGATATCTCTTGGTTGACTGAACGATGAGGATTTAAATGCTTTAGGTGCTGCATTTGATTTTGTACTTGCTTCGGTTGAATATCCGTTTCTGTAAGTTAAATACGTTATGCTTGGCTTGATTAACTGTTTGGTAGTTGGTATTACTAGGTTTCTCTGTATCAACTTCGAAATCATTTTTTACTTCAATACTATTTGTTTCGAAATCATCTATTTAATTTAAACGTATATAAAGGGTGTATTAATAATGATCATACTTATTTCTATGGAGTGAGTGAGCGCACAGTATTTTTTTTTAGTCGTGCTCATATCAACCATTGCAATTAATAGTTATCATTTGCAATTCTCCAAGATGGTAATAAATCCAAATGGGTCCAATTTTCTTTAGGACCTTCTATACCGAAAGAAACATGTCTCCAGTGCCAGAAAGTGCCAATAACTATAGCATACCATGCGGCAAAAATTAATGCATATGCCAATTTCAGGATCGCAGATGAAGAATTCCTCAATGGTAAGGTGAATAATTCTAACTCATAGCAGAAGATCATCATTGCAAAGTAAAGGGCTGGAACATAATGATGGACATAAGTAACTCTACCCATAATAATGAATGGCATAAAATGTAAACCCCATCCAAACATTGGGTAGATACCACCCATAGTGAACAACTTCAACTTTTGTTGATCAGAAGATGGGAAGTCATTGTATTGTCTTTGCCATCTGACCAAGTAGAATAATACGATAAAAGCAAAGAGAATCACACCAATAGAAGAAGGCCAGGTAGTAGCAGGAGAACCAATTAAGAAGTATTTGATTTTATCATCAGCCCAGGAACACATTCTAATACCTGTGTGTAACGTTGGCCATTGCCAAGCAGATGAAGCTAAATCATCTTGCTTGTCATGGTCCGGAACTAAAGCGTTATTGGTAGCCATCATTGCCAAATTTAATTGAATGAAGTCCTTAAGGAACCTAGTTTTTGGTAATTTGAAATCAGGAGGAGTAGGAGGTAACAACTTATTAGCATTGTTTTCGATATTCCACCAAGTTCTCTTATCTTTCTTAAAAGGATTTTGATAACAGGCAACCTCACCTTGTCTGAAACCCCAAGCAGGTAAATTATTACCAGATACACCTAAATAACAATTTAATTCTGTATTCTTTAATCTAAATGAAGATGTTAATGGATGAAGTCTCAATTTGTCTTCTTCACCACTTTGTTCCATGATTTCAACAACCCAGTTATCCTTGTAATCACCAAGTGTCAAGTTACCGTAACCTGCAACTTCCCATTCCGACTTACTGATTGGAGCTGGGATATTATGGGTATGCAAGTTACGACCAGTCATTGGATGAACTAATCTTACAACCATACCATCAAGAACATAATCAATATCTTGAGATTTTTCAGTATCATATGGTTCCAAACCTCTTGCTCTTTGAAAAACCCAGTTGTTATTCGTATCCTTGTGAGTGTATGTAGTTACTTGTTGTTGCTTCGAACCTTCTGGGAAAGTTTGAATATGTGAATGCAATAAACCGCCAGTCAAACCTTGATTCTTTAATGTGACAACGGAATGACCAATTGAAATTTCTCTTGCACCACCAACAACGTCAGAGCCAATTAAGTTGGCCTGAAATAATGAAGACATATTAGCATCACCTGTACCAGATTTATACAATAAATCAAAATGAACTTTAAAACTAATTAAAAAGATAATGATCGGAACTATGATAAGACCAATTATTCTGGCAATCCAGTGATAAGAATACTTCCTCCAAGTGATGGTTTTATCTCCGAACTTATTCCATAAGTCAGTGATGGTATAAATACCAACTAATGTAGTAACGAATAAACCAACCATTTTAACGGAACATGTACATCCGATAGCAAATCCAGTCAATAATAACCATTTCCACCACTTTCTGCTAAAGTTTTTAGTATTTGGGTCTGAATTAAAGTTGTGGAATCTCGTGAAACAGAAAACCGTAGCGACTGTAAAGAAAAGTAACATTGAGTCTAACAAAATGAATTTTCCTAAAGTAACGTAAGAAAGTTCCAAGCAAACCATCAATGTAAATAACCACGTTGATGCAATAGTGAAACCAATCTGCTTGAAGGTAAAGTAGGCCAAAGGAACACACAAGGCTGAAAAAGTAGCATTGAAGATTCTCATTTTCGTAAAATCAATGTAGTCAGGGTACATTTCACCAGATGGGAAATCCCATGAACCATTGTAGCCGGCTAAGTAACCAGATAAACCAATTAACATTTTACCTAAAGGTGGGTGCACATCATGATAGAATTCATGTCTCAAGTAGTATGAACCAAATTTTCCAAAATGTGCTTCATCCCAAACAACGTGTTCGTTGATTCCAATTTTGTATAATCTAACGCTGAATGATAAAATGGTGAAAAGGATTGGTGCTAAGAAAGATTCCAAAAACTTTAAAGACAGAATAAATTCCTTTGTTTCGTCATATTGAGTCCTTTTCAATTTATCAAAATCAGGAGAAGCATTTTCATTAAACGAATTGATGGAATCAACTGTATCATTCTTAGTAGAGTATTTACCCACTCTACGGAGTGTATCTTTCTCTCCAGAATATATCCCAGATGAAGACATGATGTGTAGTCAAATGAAAGTAAATAGTATATTATTGTCTTGAAATTTGTAAATTAATTAGTGAGTACGTGTTTTCAACACCCGAGTATCCACGCAGAAAAATTTTAAACCCTTAAATTACAAACATATATCTAATCGTTAGAAATGCTTATAAACTATACAATATACATCAATTGAGTAGTACTTACTATAGATCGTATTTATATTATTCTGAATAGACTTATGTGGCGTAAATTTAGCATACAGCGTCATAATTGAGTAGTCAAATTCTCGTTGTAGATCGACCCAATAAGAAACCAAATGAACGGGTTTTCCTGGCCCACCAACGCGTCATGTTGAAGTTGATTAGATGTAGCAATATTATGTATAAAATCCGTGTTTCGTACTAAATGTAGCTTATCGCTAGATATCTTGAGTTTTCCATCCAGAGACAAATTGATCAATCGCGAGGTGAATCTAATTAAAGGTATGTTACTGAAATTCAATTGACTAGTTTTCTTCAAGAAAGCATTGATATTGTCGACGATACCTTGCTGATCTGCTAAATTTTGTATGTCTTTTTCGGGAACGTTGATGGTGATGGTCCTTAATGAATCGTTCGACACGAGGTGACTCGTCAGGTATATCAATTCAACGTCACCAATAACCTCGGCATAGTTCTTAATGGAAATAAGACCACTGGATACATTATTAATTATTAGGTTGAGATATTTTTCTGTAAACTTTAAGTCCCTTATAATTATTGGGACTTCGGTGGCTAAATTTTCAATGACCTGAATAAGTACGCCTAGCAAGGACGAATTGGTTGCTTTTATCATCACTAGAGCTTTATACGGTCGCGTCTCATCGTTATTATTTGGAGATTTTATGAATATTATAGTTTGTCTTGGTAGTAGTCCTCGGTGTCTCAAAGATATGTAAGTGATTGTAAACTGATTAAATTGTTGTACGTTGTGTGAAATTTTAAAGTCTGAGAATAAATCCTGATACGATCTATACTCTGATATTATATCGTTAGCCAAAGTTTGGAATAAATATTGGCATATTATCGTTGAAATATAGTCTAGCTGAGGTTGTGTTAATTGAGGTAAAGTGTCATTCGATTTGTATAGCTTAAATGTTTGATCTAGAAATAATTTATCCATGAAATCGGTCGTGATGATAAGGCGATATCAATGCTAAGGTAGGAATGCAATAGCGTATGTGTAAGAAGGAATAAAAATGTAATAACAAACAAATCATAAATAAATAATTCTGTTTAATTAAATACGCACTAGAAATGATAATGAATCAAAATTGTACGAATTATTCACATTTTAAATAATACATTCATAATTGACTACATGCAAAAGACGATTAAAATAAATAAATTTTATTACGCATATATACTAGAATCGATAAGCCATAATCAGATTACAACTTAGGATCGGCTAGTTAGTTAGAAGCCTTAGCGACGTGTTCTAACAAGTCAACAACTCTGGTGGAGTAACCGAATTCGTTATCGTACCAAGAGATCAACTTGACGAAGGTTGGGGATAATAAGATACCAGCCTTTTGATCGAAGATAGAAGAGTAGTCAGATCCTAAGAAATCGGTGGAGACAACAGCATCTTCGGTGTAACCTAAGATACCCTTTAATTCACCATTAGAAGCAGCCTTGATAGCTTCAGAGATTTCTTCGTAGGTAGCAGATTTCTTCAATCTGACGGTTAAGTCAACAACGGAAACATCGACGGTTGGGACTCTCAAAGACATACCGGTCAACTTACCGTTTAATTCTGGAATAACCTTACCGACGGCCTTAGCAGCACCAGTAGAAGATGGGATAATGTTACCAGAAGCGGTTCTACCACCTCTCCAGTCCTTGTGGGATGGACCATCAACGGTCTTTTGGGTAGCAGTGATGGAGTGGACAGTGGTCATTAAACCTTCTTCAATACCGAACTTGTCGTTGATAACCTTAGCTAATGGAGCTAAACAGTTAGTAGTACAAGAAGCGTTGGAAACAATCTTTAAGTCTGGAGTGTACTTTTGTTCATTGACACCAACAACGAACATTGGAGCGTCCGAGGATGGAGCAGTGATGATGACCTTCTTGGCACCACCGTCAATGTGCTTTTGGGCACCTTCGGTAGTAGTGAAGACACCGGTAGATTCGATGACGTAGTCGACACCGGCCTTACCCCATGGAATGGAAGCTGGGTCCTTTTCACCGAAAACCTTGATGGATTGACCATCAATGACTAAAGCGTCGTCCTTTGAAGTAACTTCACCCTTGAATCTACCGTGGGTAGAATCGTACTTGAACATGTAAGCAGCGTATTCTGGAGCAATGAATGGATCATTGACAGCGACGACCTTGATGTCAGATCTTTGTAAAGCGATTCTTAAGACTAAACGTCCGATACGACCGAAACCGTTAATACCAATAGTGATAGCCATGTTTGATTATTTTATATTCTTACTAGTTAATTAAATTCAATTGAATAATAAGATGAGGTATAAATTCAGATATCTGTCAATTGTTGAGCGAATTACTCTTATTTATAATTTTCCACTATATCGTTATTGCTGAACTCCCGGGGCAAAGAAGCCCATAGTGGCCTGGCCTTGGACACGACCAAGGATTTAGTTGCCGGGAGTTGATGATTCTCGTGATTTCGCGCTACAAAAGTCCGAGGCCGTTAATTGATATGGAAGGGTCAGCGGAAGCGGTCCCCTCCAGGGTTGGCCCGGCGGTGAAGGAAGGGCACAGAGGAGAGGATCAATTGGACAGAAGGTTACTAGAATGGAGATAGGCTCGAGTAAAAAAATAGATATAGGGAAGAGTTGTAGCTTTTGATTGGTAGAGTGGTCACGGGCCTTTAGGACCGTGGTGGTACCACTGATAGATGATAAGGACACGTATGGAACACCTAGAATCAGCGTTATGATTTTAGATACTAGTGGCGTGAGTGATCTGAGTGGCGTGAGTGGTCTGAGTAGCTTGAATGGCATGATGAATATTGCCTTTGAGTAATATGCGAACTGCATACCCTGCGGGCCCAAGAATGGGCTAGAGCCGGCAGCATTCGGTGGGAATTAGACTTCGATGTATTGCTCTGAAGGGAGAATTTAAACATAAATCTGGGCATGTATATAGAGGCTTGATGCATGGAAGTGGTGTGTGGGCATATAACATTTTTTCTACGGTCCTCGGCACAAAGCACTACTAAGTCGGCAATTCGTGAGGATAGACAGGGAGTAGCAGAACGTCTATGTATGCACTCTTTGAAATAACGGTTGCGGAACTTGGTGTGAGGACTAGAGTAATTCCGATCTAAAATCCTTCCATATACGCTTAGTCATTACTTGTAGCTATATATAAATATTTACGAATTAATAAGTTGCTGCATACTATCTCATAAACTGAGACATCCAAAAGCTGTAATTTGCTTTGTATGCCTGTCATGAAATAGAATAGCTACATCAGGAGTCTTATGAATAGAACGTTTATTTCTTTTGAACTTATATACTGTGGGCTCATGGTGCATCGGTGCATTCCCAATCGGTGGGGTCGTAAGCATCGGGTTGATCAACAGTCGACATCTCTTCATCAGTTAATTCGAAATCCAATGCGATATTGGTCTTTAACCTGGCTGGAGTCTTGGTCTTGGGGAGAGGGATATATCCTTTCTGTAACGACCATTTGATCAAAAGTTGAGCCATGTCGATTTGGTACTTTTCTAAAATAGGAACAAACTCGCTCGGTGGATGCGATAATTTATAGCCGTGCGTTAGAGGGGCATACGCTTCGACATGAACGTTTTGCTGCAAACACCATTGGGCCAATTCTTGTCTCATGCACCACGGACTGATTTCTATCTGGTTAACAGCCGGAGGGTATTTCAAACCTTCCCACAGTAATAATTGCTCAATGTGGTGCTTCCCATAGTTGGAGACACCTATGTTCTTGACTAGTCCTTCATCCACCGCTTCTTGACACGCCTTCCACGTATTTAAGCGCTCTTCTGGACCGCAAAGAGGAGAATGAATCAAGAGCATGTCAATATACTGCAAATCAGCTACTTTTTCAAGACACAGCTTTATTCCCGCTTTTGCTTGCATATATCCACATTGATTATTCCATAGCTTCGTAGTGTACCACACTTCTGACCTCTTATGATCCTTGTTGCTCTTAAGCCATTGGAAGATACCCTGTCCGACTTCCTGCTCATTACCGTAGAGCACCGCTGTATCGAAATGCCTATAACCTGCCTGACATGCCTCAAATACAATTTGCTTAGTCATCGAATTTGGAATATCGTAACATCCGAGTCCCACTTCCGCAATTTCATGTCCTGAATTTAACCTAATTGTTTTCATATTTACTAGTTCCTTTTAATATTAGTTAAAGAAAAAATGTTTTTCATTCTATTCCAATGGAGATTATATGTATTTCTCCTTAGTTGCGTTTTGCCTACGGTGGAGTACATTAACAGGTAATAGCAAACGTAGAGCAACATTCGTAATGATGCATAGCCAGAGCTACGAGCTTATGTAAGGATCCCTAGAAAACAAGCACCATCGGATGGAGCTATTTAAAATTGGAACCGATGCGAAATGCACCAAAAGAAAATTACTTCTCGGATATAAATATTTATTTCCGATGCACATTAGTAAAGTTAATGAATAAATATATAAGCATAGAAATCCTTTACAGCCGTACAAAATTTAAGAAAACCGTTTATCAGGACAGATTATATTTAACATTCTGAACTTATTTTTTGAGGTATATAGTGAATTCACTATACTTCAAAATTTATATTACAATTAAAATATTGCCGTTATTTTGCAATAATTTTGCCGTATAGTGTGTATTGGAGTAACATACATATTATAGGCATTTAAATATTCAGCTAAAAATAAACCAAGTAAGGTAAAACTAGGCCATACCCCTGGTAGGGCATATCTATATCATCGTTGACATTAGATATTTATTAAATTATACATTTTTTTACCAAACAATGACTGGAGGATCACCATCATCAATAGAAGAAAACGACCACCATTTAAGGAAAAAAAGGGTTGGTAAGGCATGCGACTCATGTCGTATAAAGAAAACGAAATGTGATGGTAAAAAGCCGTGCAATCGTTGTATGTTGGATAATAAAATCTGTGTATTTACGGAGAAAAAGAAGGTTAAGGACAAATCGCATCCCAACGGTTATGTGGAGTTACTTGAGACCAGATTAGATTTGTTAACGAAATCTTTGGAAAAGATGATCCAATTGTCTAGACCGCATTTACCATTCTTGAATGAACTTACAGACGAAGAGACCGAGGAGAACGATATTATACCCATTAACAAGGTCGTGCAGTATTTGATCAATAATGAGGGATTGTTATACAAGGTTCCGGTAGCATGGGAAAACGGCGCTTTAATTGCTGCCAATGTGGAAGCGGATTCGAAGAACATTAAGGAGGCTGCAAAGAAATTCTATGATCATAAGTTGGATGCATTGGACAAACCTGATGGAAAAGACCACTACGAAGAGGTTCCGAAGGATGAGGAGCTCAATCGAGAAATTAAAGATAATCCGCGCTTACAAAATGGCTCAAAATTGACGGATACTTTAAATGAAGAATTATCGGATGGCGGTAATTCTCCAACTTCAACCAGCCTTACGGAGAAGTTAAATTTAGATGACTTTTCACTCGGAGGATATTCATCTAATTTACTATTGGGCAACGCTTATCCTGATATATTTTCTGATTTTGAAAGCGATTCGAATAACTCCGTAAATTATGCGCATAATATACCCATTGGAAATAGCCGTCAAAATTCGGCTACTCAGGGTAACGCATCACTATTTACCCCTATACCAAATTCGAATTCCGTCACTTCATTGACCAATGAGTTTGAAAACCATGGCATCCATTCTCCTACTAGCATCGGATCAATACTACCGAGCCAAACGAGCACGTCAATTAGGAGGTCTTCCTCACTACACAATCAAAGACTATTTTCTCCATCTCATCAGAAAATGAAGAACAATGGCCATGTATTTAAACCGCAACATACCGGAGGCTCACATTCACTTTTAAACCTGGTATATGTGAGCAATAATGGCAACGAATTCCATCTTCAAAAGAAATTGAGTTCTTCGGGTTCAAGCGTTGCCCTGACACCTGCCACGACTACAATTTCGCCAAACAGCACGAAATTAGAAGAGGATTCAACATTACCCTCTGATGCAATTCAGTTGCAAAATTTTAATTATGAGGGATTGAATATCATGGACACTGCAAATATAGATAGTTTTATGATTAACAATCCATTCATGAAGTAAATTTCACTTAATGTTTTATATTGTATTTTTTATAGCGAATTTGGGTTTGGATTAGGTTTAATTGATTAATGTTGTAAAGTTAAATTTATTTATGTAGAGATGATCGAGCGTCGTGCTGCATTATTGAAACGGAACTCATATAATATATTTATCCGTTGGTACGGTTTTAATGCTGGAATCAATTAAGTATTCGGGATATAGTTTTATGCTACATAATTTGTCTGTAAGAGAACACAAGTATACATATATGGATTATATATATGTCGTGTTGCAAAAGTTATACATCATGGTTGCAAAAG